>VWZY01002345.1:92984-121977 GCA_013399075.1 Chloroceryle aenea
GACTGTTTGCTGAGAAGGAAGAGGCTCTTGATGGACTTGTGCAGGACTGGAGGTGTTGTGGCGGGGCACACTGCAGGTCATCTGGGAATCCCTGATCTAAAGGTGGTCTTGGCTGTACTTCCTTACTGCCCACATGAAAGCTGAGGGTTATTTGTGCTTGAGCTGTAATTTTCTTAGATCCGTTTAGTTCCCAAATACCATTTTAGATTGCGTCTGGTGCATCCTGAATATTGCTGCTAAGCTGTAGAACCTGCTAGCTGGAGAAATATATAGCAGGACTTTTTGTCCTGCGTTGCCCACTGAGACCCTTACCTCTATAGACTTAAACTCGCCTTGTTTAGTTGGCTCAAACTGCATGGAAGCACTTAGAATTACCAGAGTAAGAGGTGATCTGATTGAAAATGTCAGTGTTTTATCCCTTTTAATTTCCAGCCAGAGTAAACTGTATCTGTTGTAGAGAACAGCTGTATGCACTTGGAAGCTCAGCCTAAATTTCTTCCAGAGCACTGGTGCTTGTAAACCCATTGGTGGTATTAAGAATCAAGAGTAACCTGGGAGGAGGGTTCAGAAGCCTTCTCAATTGAAGACTTCCTTCCTCTGTTGCTGACTCTCCTCAGAAACCACTCTTTTCCTCAGTTTTTCTGCCAAGCAGAAACAGATTATCTGCAGCCGGTTGTTTGAAGCTCCTGGCAGTGCTCTAGCTGGCACCTTGTGAAATCCCCGAGGAGCTGGCTCTGCTGGCCAGGAGGTTGTTTTGCTATGTGCAGGACAATTCTGTAGTAGCTGGACTCAGCTGGGTAGTCCATCTCTTTACCTTGCCTTTCATCAACACACTTGACCCCCCGTGGCCCAAAGTGTTTTTTCCCTTCCCAGCTAATTCACAAATAACTTTGACACCACAGTAGCAAGTAATTAGAAAGTCATGGAGCCAGAGCATGTATTCTTGTTTTGTTTTTTTTTTGTATCCACACCCCCTAGTCCCAGGAAGCTTGCCTGTGTGGAAGAGTCAGTGTTCTGAAAGGATTTGGTGAGTCCTGAAAGGCTGAGCTTCTGAGTCTTTCTGTAAAGACAGAGTATCTTCTCTGTGGGGTTGGATGACTGCAATACTGAGTCAGTTCTACCCGCTTTTCCTCGGGTTGTGGAATCAGTTTCTGCAATGAAAGCACTTTCAGTGTCTGTCTTCAACCTTTCTCTACAAAACAACACCCGGTGCTGCCCTAAGAAGTGCCATTGGGAGTGCCTTTGCCATTGGGAAAGGGTGAATGACAGACAGATTACAACTAAAATCACTGTTGCTTCTGTTAGGCTTACAAGTTAAATGTCTGAGTGGACTTTCTGAAGCTTACTGCTAGCATGGGAGAACTTTAAAGTCAGTTCCTCTCCACCCTGTCCAGTGCTGGGTTGGCAGTCCTGACCCAGGCAGATTTATAAAGTGTCTTAAACTGTCCATGAATGGGGAGGCTAAAGGGATCTGAAGTTCAGCCTGTTCCCCAGGGCAATGCAAGAGCCACCTTACTTTAACTGGAGTGCTGAGAGCTGTGTGCCAGTGCCATCAAACACAGTGTCCTTCATGTGATTACCTCTGTGTGACCTGGGCCTTTAACTGGTGCCCTTTCCCCAGTTCTGTCCTTGTCCCATTCTCTTTCCTCCTCTTCCCTTATCCCAGTTTTTTTTTTCTAGGTCCTTCAAAAGAAAACCCAGATTCTCTTCGGTTGAAAAAAATTATTTTTTCCTGTGTAATAGGAAACAAAAGAGGAGTCCCTGAGTTGGAGAATTAAGGAAGGATGTTTTCTTGGCTTTTGCCTTGCCCAGGTTCTTAATCTATCCAATAGTACATAACTGAGTTTATACTATGGCCTTATTCTTGGAGAGAAAGAAAATCTAATTAGTACTCAGAGTTCACATAGGCTTTATTTATCTGAGTCTCCAGCTCTGTTGTCAGCCAGGGTTGCAACACGTTTAAAAAAAAAAAAAAACCCAAACCAAACAAGTTGCTGAAGAGGATGTACAGAGTCATTCCCTTAACTTCTGTTCTTTCAAGTATAATCTTTCGTGTAACATGATGGATTCAAATGCTTCCAGATGGAATTGCCTTAGAAAACTCCCCCGTATGTGCTTCAGTAACGTAAGATTAAGTACCTTCTAAAAGGGCTGTATCATCTCACCTGTGAGGGAGAAACCAGTTACATTTGAATGATTGGAAAAAAGAAAAATCTTAATTTTGCAAAGGCTACAATTGCTTCTAGGGAGTACTTTAAGCTTTTTAATTTGTCTTTAGCTGGGATAAAGCAGTTCTTCTGATTTATGAAGGTTGCACTCATGACAGTAGATTTAGGCGAGTCCAGTTAGCAACAACTGAGCCAGGTTTCACTTCTGGTGCTGTGTGTAACTTGGCAGAGTTGTGTGGGAGTGGTAACACACTGCAGTGTTCCTGTTGTGCTGACAGCAGTGCTTGCCTTGTGCTCCGGTGTGATCCCCGCAGGCTCCTTGCTGCGCCGCGACCGCCTGGCTGGTGCTGGATCTGGCTATTCCCATCGTAATGCCGCTCCTGTCTCCCCATGACTTGAGTGCTTATACTGGCTTTGGTAACTAAACTGAGTAACTGAAATGCACAGGTTCTGTGCTGGCTCTCAGTGGCAGAATAGCAGCACTGATAAGGTGTTGATCGCTTCCAGAAGGCTGATAGCCCTTGTCTGAAGATGACAGTGGCTTACCAGGGAGGTGCTGCTTCAATCCCGGATCCTGTTTTCCAGCTGTCTGGAGCTCTTTGGTTATTCAGGGGCTGAATTCACAAAGCAGAAGAGATGTTGGGAGCCTTTGTTCTGGACTAACTGCCACAGGGGTAGCTGGGAGCAGCTAGTCTCCATCTGAGGTGCTGATCCACAGTGGGTGACCACCAAAGGTGTGCCTGACCTTTTGGATCCCTGTGGTGGGGCAAGCTGCTCTCCACTGTTTATTCCCCTGTAAACTTGCTAAGTGTATATTTAGCATTTAAGGGGAAACCACCATCTGTTGTGTGGCCCCTCCTGCCCCTGTGTTCTTGCCAATTGCCACTGTGTTCGTGCCACTGCCCTTCTGGGTGTTCAGTTTGTCTAAGTTGGTCTGTCATGTGTTCTGTCTCTGACACCGATTTCTGGGTCATCTAAATAAGGTTTCCTTCTGGTATCTACTTTGTGATTTGTGGTGTGTGGTGTTGTGTGTGTTGTTTTGTTGTGTGGGTTGTTTTTTTCCTAAAGCAAATCTGTTTACTGCCTCTATGAATTCAGCCTGGTCTATCCTGAATGCTCTTTGTATCTGCTTGTTTTTCTCTAATCCTCTAACCTGGCTGCTGTTTTTTCTCCTCCCCTCTGTCTTGTAGAGAGGTCTGAAGAATGTGTTTGATGAGGCTATCCTAGCTGCCCTCGAGCCTCCGGAAACTCAGCCCAAAAGGAAGTGCTGTATATTCTAAGCTTTCTCCTTCCCCTCTTGCTGCTGCTTCCTCTGTCCCACTACTGTAGAAACCTGGTTAAAAAATGAATAAAACCACCTTGATTGAAAGCTGTTGTTCCTGCTTACCATCTTAGAGCAACCTCTGTATTAGCTCTTGGACTGAAAACAGTACTTCAGGTCTTTAGTAAAACATTGTGACCATGGAACATGAACTGGACTCGCTTAACTCTCTGCTGCTTGGGTTGCCAGATGTGGGTAGCTTTATAATTCAGGCTGTTGGGGGGAAAGGCTCTGGTTACACCATTATTTAAAGAAAGATTAAAAGAATAAGACATGATGCTTGATATTTCTGAATCCAGCTGGAAGAAACAATGCGTGTTTTCAATTTCTACTTGTGACTCTTGTTAACTGTATTTGCATGACAAAAGTACATGGAACGGTGATCTGCAAGTGACACTGTAATGTGAAGGTTTTTCTGGTTCTCTTTGTGTGGTGAGATGTTTTTCTGTTGCTAATGCTTTGGCTGTCTGTGCTGTAGTGGAGTATTTGTCAGTCCTTGGGGGGAAGGAAATATCAATGTACCTGCTACTGCTTTATGAACTGTTAAAATTCTTGCTTTCACTAACATGGTAGACCTCTTCATTTCAATAATAGATCCTTAAAGCTTGTTACTGTAAGATGTAAAGCTGCTTCTTACTCTCATGCTTTTTATTTTTATATTGTTTTAAGGAGAAAACATTAATTGTAGCTTGTCTTTAAATTTTGAAATTAAAAATTGCAGTTGTTTGTATAAGTGACTGATGAAGCTTTATTCTGATTTGCAATTCCTGGCTTCAGTTTGACACTTAACACACTGTATGGTACCCTCTTTATACCTCTCCCATCTTGACTTCTCTGATACCATGCTTAGCTTCTGGACTCTACCTGGCTGCTTCTAATCATTGGGTATTGGGGCCAGAAACCTGCCCAGAGTGTGTACTGGACCAGGTGATGGTTGCATGCTTGCCTTGTCTCTTCTCTCCCTACCACCTAGTGTCTGTGCCGTTGTACCCGGCCTGCTCCAGAGCGGGCCCTTCCACGGGAACGCAGCAGCACTTCCTGCTTTGTCGGTAGCATCTGAAACATGTTCATAGCCAGCTAATCATAAAAATTGCCTTAAGGAAATAACTTTGGTACGTGTGTGGTGCTTCTTGCAAAGTATACGGGTCTGGTCTAAAAGGAGTTGTTTCCCTGGTCAGAAAACCGGGTGGTGTGTGCAGGAGCTGCTGACCGTAGCCACGTGGCTCCGACAGGGCCCGGCGGAGTGCGTAGATGGCAGGGCCTGGCCTGTCCTTAGAGGGTTTCTCTGCCACTTGCCTTTCTGTGACTTTTGTTTTTGTGAAAGCTCAAAAATGAGATTGCCCCTTTCTCTCTTTGCCCCTTTTCAGAAAGGCCTAAAGAATGTATTTGACGAAGCGATATTGGCTGCCCTGGAGCCTCCGGAGCCGAAGAAGACCCGCAGGTGTGTGCTGCTATGAACGTCCCTCCACAGCCCCTTCTGCAAAGCTGGTGTTTGATGTCGTACTAAAAGCAATGTTTAAATCAAACTAAAGATACAAATTTTGAAATTTGTTTTTGCAATAATGACAAATGTCCTGCACTCCCATCTCCCCCACACAATCCCTGTGTGAGATGAGAATGTTAGTGTCTATCCCCCAATGCCCCCTCAATTCAGTTAAACTAGTTAATTTCCAGTAATTATGTATTACCAGAAAACACTGATCAGTACTAGGTTTTTATTTTATTTACTGTTTCTAATCTTTTTTGTTCGTTTGTTTGTTTAAAATCCAGGCATGCTTGTGATGACTCTTTCTGTAACAGACTAATTCTAGGCTGTTTTACTGAAGCCTTGTCCCTTATGCTGGTCTGGCAAGACTTGGGTTTGGTTTTAAGAACTTCTAGGGCTGTTGAGCCAGCCAGCAGCCTGGGTGTGAGCAGACTTTAGGACTAAAGACAAATACAGGAAAGTAAAATGTCCCAAGCTGGTGCTCCGAGAAGGAGGAGTGTAGAAAATGTATCTGCATCTCCTCTAAAGTTGCCTTCTCTCTCTTCCCCTGGCTTTCCACTGTGCAGGTCAAATATTCTACCCCATCCTCTTAAGTTATGAAGCCTTAGGAATAGGAGAATCCTTTTCTCTGGATGCACCATCAAACTTGAAACTAGCTTGCCAGTCTTTTCCTTAATCTCTGACATAATAAGCTTTTGTCACATGATGAAAAAATAACTGCACCTTTTAAAGCATGCCCAACTGATTCAATTGGCTTTTAACAAATCCATCTTCTGCGAATCCTTAATCATTAGTAAAACACTCACAATGACCAGAACATGCACTGCGGTTCGGACGCTGAAGGGACCTGCTGGGGGTGAAGATGAGTTTTGGAGCTGGCTTTGGTGGTGCACATCTTACAGAATGGCTTGGCATCCTTCAGGGAGGGGTGGAAAGGTCAACCTGCCTCAGTCAGAGGGAGCTGCAGGGAGGGGTTTCTAGCGTTTAGTCTGGCACCATATAGGGACCAGTTAAGGGTATCACCTTTTTCTGCATTTTGCTTGTAAGTGTAAACTTGTAAGATGGGCTCCAGCCTGCTGAGGGTTGTGTGCAGAGTCTTGACGTAGACTGACTGCAGTGCTGTAGGGATTTTACCAAAACACATTTTGGCTTGCAAATTCAAAGGTTTTTTAAGACTTAGGGAATCTTCTCCATTTTCAAAAATTCTGATATGTTGTAGACTCATTAGTGTTGAACCAATGCTTTTTCATGTCTTAAGTTCTTTGTATATGCATTCTTTTCAGATGTATTAAACAAAGTATCTTCACAAGCCTGCCTGAGGGTAGTTATTTCTCTTGCCTTGCTCCTGAGTGTGAAGGACTTGTAAATACAGCTTTTATCCCTGGTGAGCCCCACTCTCCTCCTTCAAGTTAGTTTGGGTCTTTCCTTAATGCTTAACTCTGTCAGTTCCTGCCTTCCCTCCTCTCTGCTCCTGGCCTCAGTTCTGTTAAGAGTGCTCTAATCTTTGATGCAAGGTCTTTGCTGTCATACCCAGCTCTGAAGAGAGGGCACGGTGGTTCTTAATGAAGGAATATTCATGGTTGTGCATGTTCCCAAGTATTAAAAGTTGGCTTCTGGGGGCTACTGGGCTCTTGTACTTCTTCTTTCAAGAAGCTAATCTCTCTGAAGATTTTCCTGTTGTTCCCTGCTCATGGGCAGATAGCAGAACCCTTGAGGGATAAATTACATCATACTTATCTCCCTTCCAAAGCCACACAATTTATTACACCTTTTTGTTAATTCTCCCAAGAAATGGTGAAGTCTTGGACTGTTGATCCAGAACTTGTATTAATTATTAAAACACATTCCAAAGAGTGTCATTAAAGGTTACTTTTCAGAAGCTGACTTGTGGGTGCTTAATTCAAAATGTGCCATTTTTCACTTTCTTTTTAGTGATTAGTGCTTCATTTCAGCTTTGGAGTTCAGTTTTTAATTGCTGTCTTCTGTGGGGAGGCTTGGCTGTAGGTCTCTGGCTCCCACTTGAAAATACTGCTGGTACATGTAATGCTTGGTGGCAGTTGGGTGTTGGTGGTTGCTCCGTCTGCTTGCAGCAGACTGAAGTGGGCTTCTGTACCTTCTCATAGTCAAACCAAACTCATATGTCTGAAGCCAGCACCAAGACTAGTAACCAAGGGCTTTCCTAGGGGATGTCAGGCAGAAAACTGCCTCTGAAGTAGAGGCAGAACCTTTTAAAGCCCAATAGTGTCTTTAGTAGCAGGGTCACCCTGTCAAGCTTTTTCTGTCTTGGATGCATCCCTGCACAGGGGTTTCCTGTAGCTATCTGGCCCCTCTGCAGATGTTTTTCTGGCAGTGATCTGTGCCAGTCCTTCCATTTAGGTCCGTTTGGCTAAGCAATAAAGTTTGTGCTTTTAAATTGATGCCATGAGGCTAAACTTGGCTTTGGAGGAAATACTGGAGGTGCTGCGTGATGTGAAAACATCCTCTTGAAAGAAGGGCACTGCTTTCTTCCTGCCTGTGTTGCATTAGCTTTGCAGAAGTCTGATAGCTCTGACTCTGCCAGGGCATGGCTGTCCCAGTCCAGAGAGTGGATGAGGTGCTGGAGTTGGTTAAACAAGCTCAAACAGCTTAGTTCATGGACTTCTTTGCACCATGATTTTTGTTTTGTTTCTCTGGAGATCAGCAGTGGGGTGTCTCAAGCTGGCTGCACGAGATGTGGTCTGTGTTGCCAGGTTGTAGGAGCTTCTCACAAGAGCTTCTTGGTGAGTGTGAAGACATGCACAGTGGGGACAAAACCAGTTAGAAACACCCCTTTCTTCCCCCTTTGGGAGTTCCACTTCCAGCTGACAAGCTTGAAAGCAAGGGTCTTGGAGGCAGGTGGGAATACTTGACACTTCCCTTGATACTAGTGTGTCAGGTAAGTAGAATGAGCTGGGCTTGCCTCATTTTACTGCCTTTACAACAGAGGACTCACCTCTGACGAGGGACCCACAGCTCAGGGCTCTCTGAGCATTCTTGAGGCACCTGCAGCAGCTCAACAGCACAAATAGTGCAAGACTGGACAAATTTGACTTGACAGTGCTAAATTAATGGTTGAACATGATGGTCTTTGAAGTGTTTTCACAACTAAACAATTCTGTGGTTCTATGGAAAGGTCTGGGCTGGCTTCTTGACCAACAACTGCTATTTGTATTGATGGTGTCCCTTGTAAAGGGCGAAAAATCTCTGATGGGAAGCTATCTGAGAATTATAACAAAATTACTCCAGGAACTGAAGACTTCATGGGCAATGAAGAGCAGCTTCTTGTCACAGTGGCTGGGATGCCCAGCGATTTCTTACTGAAATATTTTGGTTATTCAGGTAACTCTTCTACTAAACAGCTGCTTCTTCCTGTGCGAGAAACAGGTTTGTGTCTCTTGGGTTTCAGCTGGCTCTTGTGTGTGGGTAGGGGGTGAAGCCCTTGATTCTACTGGCTCTCCAAAGAAGTGTATCTTTAGTGGCTGCTTGTTGTCCCTGGAGCAGTGATTATCCCCTTTCCCTGCCTCAGCTGCATCTTCCCCCACCACCCTTCCCATCAGCTCCGTTAGGCTGGATGGGGAGATGATTGCAATTCACTAATTGCATGGGAATGGAGTATCTTGTAGGATACTTCCTTGCTGAACTAGTGGACTCTGCTGCCTGTTGTTTGTGGTCAGCCTGACCAAAGTGACTGCCAGGGAGAAGGTAGGAATGCACAGAGGCACAGGGAGGAGGTGGGACTGTGCACACAGTCTGACCAGTTCGGATGTATCAGGTAAACACATGTATGCTGTGGTGACAAACAGCATGAATCAGTGTTTTCCCACTGTGCTGTTCTCAGCAGTGTTGAAATAGGGAAATTGAGGACTATTGGCTAAACAGGCAACTACTTCACGTGGAAAAAAGTTCTGCCTCTCTTGTAAAGGATGTCCTTGCTTTAGAAATCCAAGCGAGGTTGGACTTCAGGATTGATGACTAGTGGGAAGAGCGCTCCAGGGTGTTAGTTGCTTTCCTGAGCAGGAGGTAACTTTAAGCATGTCCTTATGCTCAGTCCCTGCCTTGCTTAATTTAGTTAAGTGGAAATTTTCTGCTGTGTATGATGAGCCGATTTAACCAACCGTGCTGTTCCTGTAGCTTCTGGTGCTGTCATGGTCTCTGCATGGCTGCTGTAATGTGGACTGGTTTATCAGAAGATTGTGTTAAACTGGTGGCTGTTCTTTCTCTCCAAGCTGGGCCGTACCATCAGGTATGTGCTGGAGAGGTGAGCTTTTTGACAGGCTGAGTTCTGCAGCTTTCCCAGGAAGGAGTTCATCTGCTCAGCTATACTTGTCACCCTTCTCCAGTAATTGCCATCAGCACTGTGCATTATTATTAGGTGTGGCTGTTATTAAAACATGGGGAGGGTATTGTGTAAGGGAAGACGAGCACATACGATGAGACCTCTGAGAGTAGAGCTTTTTGGAGCAACTCCATATTTACCAGCACCACGGAGTCACCCAGGCTCCTCAGCAGTTTTTTCAAGGCATTACCCAAGCTGTGCAAATGCTGCCCCTCGCCTGCAAGGCTTTCCAAGCAGTGTGCTATCTCATTTGACCTCGAGATGGTCCTCTTCCCTGTGCATTCTCTATGCTTGGGCCATGTCTGTCTGCTCTTCCTTTCTTAAGATGGCTCCCAGGAGGGAGATACTGAAGTGCAGCTCCTTTGCTGTTAGGTCAGATTGATGTGTGGATATCCCAAGTTGTCTGTACTTATTGAGCTCTATTTTACATCCCAGAGTGTGTTGTAGTGTGCTGGTTGGATTTGTAATGGGCAGAATTTAAAGGGGTGGTGTTCTCCAGCAGCAAATGGAATTTGGGTCTTTGGGACCCAGCTAGAGTGAGTTTGAAGGGCCTCTGAGAAGTGCACAGGGTTGCAGTGGGGTATGGTTTCATTTGGCAGAGCTGCTCCTACCATCTTTGCTCTTTGCTGCCGTAGACACAGCTAAAAACAGACTGATGATTTTGGCATGTTCCCAAGAGGCAGCAGAACCCTCTATTACTTGACCACCATCTAGGTCTCATTTTGCAGCTGGTAGCAGCTGCCTCCTGTTAAAAACAGACCTTTCAGTGGGATTTGTGAGAGCTGTTGTGTCAGCACTGCCCCTGACCCCGCCTGCCTGTTGCCTTAACTTCCACGAACTGGCCTCTCTCTCCCTGTGCAGTTACTTTACACGGGGTGCTTCTGGGGTCCTGTGCTGGGGAGGTGTGCTGCTTCACTTTCCCTTGATGCCTGTACTTTTCTCTGCTTCCTCTGGGAAACATTCCTCAGTGTTGTGCCTCTTCAACTCCTGGCCTCCTGTCTGAGGACTGCAAGTCGCCGTTTGGGTGCCCAGAGACCTTCCTGTTACTGAGCAATAAAACAAATAGAGGAGCTCAAGTTTGAAAGAAGGAAGTACTGCTTCAAAAACTGTAAAGAATAATCCTAAAACGATTAAACCAAGAATAAATCAGTTCTGGCGGGTGAAAGCAGGGCGCTGCTCTTGGAAATGCATTTCTGCTGGCTTTGTTACCTTTGGAACTGTCTCGTTCAGGATCTGAATCAGTTCCTGACACTCAGCCTGGGAAGAAAGAAACCATGAGCAGGGAGTTACTGTTTGGCTGGAGCTCTCCTGTGAACTCCTGTCCTAAATGACCTGTTCAGGCTTGCGCAAGAAACTGGTAGCAGTGCACAGGCTTGAGCTCACAGTCAGGTTATCTCAACTAGGGATCCTGCTGCTGCCTGTCAAGCACAGTGGAAAGTCCAGGACCTCCTCCCTCCTCTTCTAAGTTGGTACCAACCAGCTCACTATGGCGAGGTGAGATGAAAATGTCACCTACTGTGGGCTTAGACCAGGGTAAAAAGCTTGTATAGAAAAGAAACTTGCTTTAGTTCAGGCAGAGGGGCCTGGAGGATGGGGATGGAGGGGAGTGAAAATCCTGATGCTGCAGCAGGGCTTCAGTCTGACCTTGAGGACTCTCTTGGGTGTAGATTCTGTAATTTTCTAGACTAGCCTCATGCTGCTCCCCTCTGCCCCCTGGGCAGCTTTGTCTGACATGGAGTGTCTGGTCACCCCTCATCTAGTGGTCCCTGGAAAGTAGTGAAGTCTCTTCCTTACCCCAAGGAGGTTTTGGGCCTAACTTGTCAAGGTAAGCTTTGAGAGCATCACTGTTGAGGACCAAATTGGCCCAGCCCCTCTGTGATGTGTGTTTGACAGGCCACTGGGACCAGAGGGCTTCCCTGAGATGTTAACACATCTCATCGTACCTGAAGACCATCTAAAGAGCACAGTGGGTGGTGGGGTGTCTCTTGAGTTACTGTGGGGCAGTAGCTGGGCAAGCAAGTTTTGGTGCCCAGAAATGGAATATGTAGCATGGCCAGGCCCATAAATGGTCACATTCCAGGCTGCCCTCTGGTGGCTTTGGACAGAAGATGAAAAATCAGCCGGAGTTACTGACATCAGCCTTTGGACAAAGTGCTCTCCCCACCACACCCAGTGAGCTTCCAGAGCTGAGGACACTCAGAGCAGGAGCTGGAGGGTGGTGAGTTTGAGCATGGTGAGTTTGACATTTTTGCAGAGGGGAACCTTTATCTGACATTCCACCTGGGACAGTTTCACAGTCTGGTACCCAAGGGGAGCTTGAGATGACAGAGCAGAGCAGCATGCTTCCCAGAGCTCTCAGCAGAGTGGCCTGCTACTTTTTGATGGTTCCTGAGTTGTTTGCCTACCTCTCTTTCACCTGCTTGTCCCAGTCATAGAATCATTTTAGTTGGAAGAAACCTTTCAGAGCATTGAATCCAGCTGTTCCCCCAGACCTCCCAGGACACCACTAAACTATTCAAGGTCATCTCTTCCAACCCTCTGCAGGGACATCTGCAACTAGAGCAGGTCCCTCAGAGCCCCAGCCAACCTCTCCTACAATGATGCCAAGGGTGGGGCAGTGACCATCTCTCTGGGCAGCCTGGGCCAGGTTCTCACCAGCCTTAGTGTCAAAAATTTCTTCTATCTTCCTCTTTTAAGTTTCAAACCGTCACCCCTTGTCCTCTCCTAATAGGCCCTGCTCAAAAGTCTGTCTCCATCTTTCTGGAAGGCCCCAAGGTGGTCTCCTTGGAGCCTTCTCCAAGCTGAACCCCTCCCCTGCTCTCCCAGCCTGGCCTCCCACCATTGCTGGGGCTTCTCTGGCCCCACTCCCCCAGGTCCCTGTCTCTGCTGTGCTGAGGACTCCAGAGCTGACCCCAGCACTGCAGGGGGGTCTCCCCAGAGCCCTGGGAGCAGAGGGGCAGGGTCCTCCCCNTTCAGAGCATTGAATCCAGCTGTTCCCCCAGACCTCCCAGGACACCACTAAACTATTCAAGGTCATCTCTTCCAACCCTCTGCAGGGACATCTGCAACTAGAGCAGGTCCCTCAGAGCCCCAGCCAACCTCTCCTACAATGATGCCAAGGGTGGGGCAGTGACCATCTCTCTGGGCAGCCGGGGCCAGGTTCTCACCAGCCTTAGTGTCAAAAATTTCTTCTATCTTCCTCTTTTAAGTTTCAAACCGTCACCCCTTGTCCTCTCCTAATAGGCCCTCCTCAAAAGTCTGTCTCCATCTTTCTGGAAGGCCCCAAGGTGGTCTCCTTGGAGCCTTCTCCAAGCTGAACCCCTCCCCTGCTCTCCCAGCCTGGCCTCCCACCATTGCTGGGGCTTCTCTGGCCCCACTCCCCCAGGTCCTTGTCTCTGCTGTGCTGAGGACTCCAGAGCTGACCCCAGCACTGCAGGGGGGTCTCCCCAGAGCCCTGGGAGCAGAGGGGCAGGGTCCTCCCCTGTTGCCCACGCTGCTGTGGGTGCAGCCCAGCATGCCAGTGGCTCCAGGCTGCCAGTGCACGTGGGACAGCTGCTCCTCTTACTTCACCGGAGCTCATAGCAGAAATCACAGCTTTCTAGCACCCAACGATCTTGTTCTGAAGCACAAGGAAAAGTCTTTTCTGTTACACTGCATTTCTCCACTCGCGTTCCACAGCAGGAGTGGGGTTCTGAGGCTAAACCAGGCAGGGCTCGCTTGCTGTAGGCACAGGTTTTACAGGTCTGAGGAGCACTTGGGGGTATTTTTGTCATTTGAGGGCAAAGAAATGAGCCCCCCAACCTGTTCCGTGGATGGCCAGCTGCGCGCTCATCTCGGGCAGGCAAATCTCGGCTGCTGCACCGGATCTGCCCTCGCAACCCAAGTTCCATGAGTACATCTGATGCCTGCAGGTGACCAGCAGCTGCAAAGGCTGGTGTGGGTCTGCCTGGCATGAAGAACATCTGTGCAACCTGGAATCCCCTGGGAGCTCTGCCCACTGGTGCAGCGTGAGGCAAGGCCAGCCTTGTTAGCTGGGGGGTGGGAGGCATTGCGCAGGGAGGGGTTTAACCTTTGCTGCACAGGCTGGGCTCCCGCAGGGACAGGGCTGAGCCCAGGCGGTTAAGTCATCGCTGTGTGGCAGGGCTGGCTGTGCTGAGCTCAGGGTTTGTCCTTGGGTGGGACAGGTGTCCAGAGCGGAGGCAACAGGTTGTGGGGTTGGTTTTGGTTGTGGTTTTGGTTGTTTTTTTTTTTTTTTGTTTGTGTTTGGGTTTTTTTCTTTAATATATTTTCTTTGAATTAATGAAAAGAAAAAGGGAGGAGGGAAAAAATAGAAGAAAAGTAAGTCTCTCATGGCAAAGTAGGGCCCACCCACCCAAGAGGTGCTTATGAACCTGGCACTGGCTGATATTTAAAGCCCTATTAAAATAAACCTTGAAATGTTTTGCGCAATGTATTTTTCTTCCCTTATTTGACAAATACCGATCACCCTGATTTGGTATGTGCTCAAATAACAAAGCTGGTAACTTGTCACCTATGTGCGTGGAGGGGAGCGTGTGGGGATGGTGTTGGCTGCAAGAAGTGATCTGGAATTTCTTGCTGCTGCTCAACACGTGGGCATTATGGCCTGTGCAGCCAACCTCTCTGTGGTGTTCCATCAGACATGGTGCTGTCCCCTTCCTCTGTTCATGGGGGCTTGGCCTGGGATCAAGTCCAGCCTGTGGGATGGAGGTTTTCTGTTCTCCTGCCTGCTCGTGTTCCCTTTGCATGCAGGGTGGCTGCGGCACTGTCACCAGAGCTGTGGGTGAAGCTGGAAGGGACTCGGGACAGCGGAGTCTGAGGGAGGTGGTTCAAGCCTGGCCTCTGATACGAAGGGATCGTATGGGGATAAACAAGAGGGGGGTTATAGCACCCTAATTATGGGGCTGCAGGGGTGGGCACAGTACCTCCTTTCCTTTGGGTGCTCATCACCTGCTACTTGTGGCAGCTGGCAAATCTTTGGTGATGTGAAAGCAGGTCAGGACCAGCCTGGTACTTCCAAAGGGGATGTCACTGCTCCAGTTAATCCCAAGAGACCCTGCACTGCAAAAAACCGTCTGTGGGAGGCTGGAGGTAAGGGGGAGAAAGCTCCTGTTCCCCATATGTCTTCTCACCATCCTCTGACTCTGTTTTACCTCTGACCCCTTCTACTAGTCTCATACCCTCTGCAAATGTTCCTTTTCTCTCCATTCCTTACCCCTTTCCTTCTCCTCTTTCTCCTATGTCCATTTTGCTTTCTGTCCTTTTGAGCTGCATCTTCTTAGGCCTCCCATTCCCCAGAACAGGGACCTGTTCATGGAGCAGCATAGAACGATGCCAGCAAGTAATGGCAGGAGACGGGGCGAGGCGGCCGATCCCGTGTGCTCCAGCCTTCTCACAGACATCCTGGCATGCCACGGGATCTGCCAGCAGTTGTGCAGCTGATTCCCATGGGGTCGTGTATGGCTGAAGCCTTTTGGAGAGTGCAAAGGCGCTGCTGAAGCCAGGCTGGCCTTGCTGCGGCCCCCCTGAGCGGGTGTGGGGGAGCTGGCTGCTCGCTCCAGGTTACAGCGAGGCTCTGGAACCCCTTGTCCTGGGTGGGGGTGAAACAGCACCAGCTCTTCAGAGCTTTCCCAGGGACTGAGAGCTGCCGGTGGTGTGTGGTTTTGTGCTGGTTTTTTCAAATGTGACACTACTCCAGAGTCTTTTACAAGAGGTGGAGCAAAATTGATTACTGTTATGTTTGCTCAACTTTACAGCTGAACAAACTTTGTTTTTCCTCCTTAGGAATTATATTATTCATGTGAAAATTAAAACAATTTACTTGTTAGTACTGTTACATAGTATTATGTGTTTTTCTTTCTCTCTGCGTCCTCTTTTCTTTACAATCCCACAGAGGCTCTGGTGGGCTATGGAGCTGCAGACCTATGTGGGTCTGTGCAGCCCAAATGATTTTTAATTGAGCTGACAGCCAAATTGGCCGGGAGCACAGTGGAAAGGTTAAGCCCCTTTCCCTTGAAACCATTGATTTTAAAACCGAAAATATTACTACTAAAAACATTATTTAGCCTCTTCTGTGAACAGGCAAAGCAGATGTAACGCAGGTGGCATCCTTGCCTCTGTGAAACGTGGCCACTGTAGCTGTCCTGGGGTGGATTTTCAGGCTCCTCCCTTGCCCCTGATGGATGTCTTAAAGAATCATAGAACAGTTTGTTTGAAGGGACCTGCAGGGAGCAGGGCCATCTGCAACTAGAGTAGGTGCCTCAGAGCCCCAGCCAACCTCCCCTGCAATGGGGACAGGGATGGGGCAGCCACCACCTCTTGGGGCAGCCTGGGCCAGGCTCTCACCAGCCTTAGTGTCAGAAATCTCTCCCTTCTCTCCAGTCTGAATCTCCCTCTTTTAAGTTTCAAACCATCCCCCCTTGTCCTGTCCCAACAGGCTCTGCTCAAAAGCCTGTCCCCATCTTTCTGACAGCCCCTTGAAGTTCTCTAAGGTCTTGCCCAAGAGATGTTATGTCCAGAGCTGGGGTCTCAGCAGCAGGATGCTTTTCAAGGTCCTGGTCCTCCCCCCTGGCCTTGACTCCATTGCAAAGCATCCGTGGGCTGAACAGTGACCAAACAGATGCATCTTTGCCAAACGGCAGTGGTTCGGCTCCGGTCCCGCATCCTGGCGAGGCTGTGGCTGCAGCCCTTCCCCAGCCCGCTAGATGGCAAACACGTTAAGGGTTTGGCTGCTCCGCTCCTGGCCGGGGTCGGCCTCTGCTTGCGGTGCCAACGAGTGGGCTGAGATTGATTTGAGTTTGGGTTTTGTGCTGTTCGTTTGTTTGTTTGTTTTTGTTTGTTTGTTTGTTTGTTTTTGCCGGGGGCCAGCTGCACTAAGAGCTACCGGCTGTAGGTCTGGTGCAATCATTTGAATCATTCACATTTCTGTCTCCTTTGTCCATCAGCACTGGGCAGTGCACGAACTGAGGAGCTGTTTACAACCGTGCCGGGGCTCCGCCATCGCCAGAGCGTGGCTGGAGGAGCAGCGTCCAGCTGGGCTCCCACTGCTGCCGGAATGTGGGGAGCAGCTGAGGCTCTATTGGTTTTGGCTTCCTCTGGATGAACCCAGCCTTGGTTTAGAGAGGATTGGGAAGAAGAGGAGAGAGGCGAGGGGACTTGGTGGGGAGGGGGGTGTTTTACCACTGACGGGCTGTGCCGAGCAGCCTGGCTTTCCCTGTT
Organism: Chloroceryle aenea; assembly: GCA_013399075.1. NCBI lineage: Eukaryota > Metazoa > Chordata > Aves > Coraciiformes > Cerylidae > Chloroceryle > Chloroceryle aenea. The sequence continues at coordinate 109,550 of VWZY01002345.1, forward strand.
TCTCCCTGGCTGTGGAGCAGGCTCATCCAAAGAGCCCTGAAGCTGTGTCCCCTTGGGGAAGTTTCTGCATGGGAACAGGACAGTGGGCAGAGAGTGCTGATCCCCTCTCAGGTACTGTGATCCAGGGTTTTAGAAGCCTGTGCTAGCTGCAGTGCTGCCCAGACACCCCATCCCTCTTTGTGGATGTCCCTTCAGTGCTGCTCTCTGTCCCCTGGTGAACCTGGGGTGGTGTGGCCTCGTTAGTGACAGGTATTGCCACGGTGGATGGGACAAACCTGACCCAGGGAGGACACTGCCACCAGGCCGAGGCTTCTCCCTAGCTTTGGCTTCTGGACCTTCGCACATTCTTGCGAGAAGGGAAGATGCTGCTCAGGTTTGTGAGCTGGGACTTTTTGGGGTTCAGCAAGACAATGGGAGCATCCTTTGCCTCCCAGGAGTGAGTGAGAAAGCTTGAATCTGCTGGGCTGCTCTGTTTGTGATGTGGCAGAGCTGCTTACCAGCATTCTAGAAAACTTGATGATGTGGCTGCTGAAGGGGACTTTTTTAAGATGCCTGAGTAACTCAGGAGCTTGATGGGTGCAGCTATCGAGGTGCCCACAGAGTTGCCTCTAAAACCTCCTCCAAGACTTTTATCTGTATCTTGAGGGACTGAAGTATCTGAAAATCTGGCCATGGTGTCCAGACAGAGCTCAGCCACTGTGCCTGGAAGCAGGATTGCTTTTGAAGATGGGTCTCTGTTGCTTCAGGGGACTTTTGGAAATGTGAGCTTTGAACTCTTGCCCTGATCAAGCCTGTCCTGCTCTCGAGCCCTGTCTGGAGACATGATGGGGGATGATTTGCCCTAGGGCTGCCTGCTCTGACAGAGGTGGATGTTCAGATGCACTCCTAACCCTGACAGGACTGGGCCGTGTGATGTGCTGAGGGGCCATGTGTGGGGTGCATGCAGGGCACACATTGTTTTTCAGCGATGAACTTGGCTGTGAAAGCAGCAGAGCCTTGGTGTAGTGCTGTGGGCATCGACTTTTTGCCCTGGTCCTTCCTCAGCCTGCCCACCCCCAACAGGGTCCCTGCACTGCTGCATGGTGCAGACTGCCTGTGCAGGGGGCGAACACCTGGATTTGGATTCCTGCCTCGACCTTGCTCATTTTAAGCATCTGCCCTTTACTTTCTAGTTTAATTCTGGCTTGGCTCTAGCCTGGCTCCAGCGTGGGTTAATCTGTTTGGTTTTTAACACAACCAGCCAGACAATGAGTGATCTCCGATCTCTGCCTCCTCTCCCCTCCTGCGACTGGCGGCAATTTGGGTTCGAAAACAATAGTCCTGGTCTAACAGACCTGACTTCATTCTGGGGGGAGATTGCAGGTTTGGTTGCTGAAGATAACTGAGTTTGTGTGGCAGGCTTCCAGTGCTGCAAAAGTTTTGATTTACTCTCATGGCGTTTAAAAATTAGCACAGCACACTGCGAAAGGAGAGCATTGCTCATTCAACCTGCTGCTCGTGTCCTGCACAGAGTCAGCCTGCAAACGGGAGCAGGGGGTAGACGTACCTGCCATGTGGCCAGGGAGCTCTGGGGGGGATAGTTTAGGCTTTGTCCACCCTTCATAAACCCTTGCGATGCTGCTTCAAAGACAGAGTGGTGTGCTGGGAAGGGCGATGGGGCACTGTCTATCTCTGCCCTAAGAGAGCTTTGAGGTGACAGCAGTCTGTGAAATCACTCTGAGTCACCCAGTGGTACCATGGCTGTGGCCAGAAGGGATGCTCAGTATGCTTTCCCAGCTCTCCATCTGGGGAAGGACTTGTGAAGATGCGTTGCCAGTTGCTCAGAGCATCTTTTGCTTGGTGGAGGTGCAGGTGAGCCTGGTTCCCACCTTGCCTTGCCTGGCAGGAGTCACAGACCAAGCCCAAAGCCTGGCACTTGCTCCAGGCTTGCTCTGCACTGACATCATGGGCACCGTGAGGCTTCCAGTCTCTTGCCTGTCCCCTGCCTTCAAGTGGGGAGATCTAATTGCATGCAGGTAGTGAAGCCCAAGAGCTACATCTGTGTTATTCCCTATCTGTGCCAGATGTGTTTTATTACTGTCTTGGATGGAGTTAGCAAAGGCTGGAAGGAGCACAGTGCACCCTGTGGGTCCTGTCAGGGCTGGAGTTGTAGGGTGTTCATCGCTAGACCCCCTTTTCTCTCAGTAGCTTGCCCTCAAGGTACCCTGAGAAAGCTGGGGGGGGGACCAAGTCTCCTTCCTGGGTACCAAAGCAGTCCTGCAGCTTTTCATGGGTGCTGTCTGTTTGCAAAGATCCAACACTGGGACCTGGAGTCTTGGAGAATGAGGATCAGCAAGGGGGGAACATGAAAATAGACCACACTGGAGGAGCTTCTGTTTGCTCTGATGACCCATAGGAGTTTCTCAGGACTGGGGTGCTGGTTTAGGAAGGTCTCTGTCATTGTATTTTCATTTCTGGGAGCAGCTCAGGGAACCAGGGCTCTGGTATGCAGCTGGGTCTGTCAGTCTTTTGACACTGTCCTGTCCAAAAAGCCCCTGAACCTGCTGGCTTAACTTGCCAGCTCTGTCTTCTTGCCTTCTTCTCTCCTGAAGGCTGGTTGTAAGGCACAGAGATGGGCAGAATGAGCACTGGCATCTGTCATGATGTTGCTCCAGTTAAAGAAAAGGATCATTTTGGGAACTCTGGATGCTGCCAGAGCTTGAAGGACCAAAGACGCACACTGCAGCCAACACTAGAGGCCGAGACCTGGCTGTGTGTTGGCTGGATGGTTGTATATTGGGATCTTGGAAGGGCTGGCTGGGAAGGTCTCCTCTGTTTTGGGGAGGTGCTGGCATCTGGGGAGCCAAGAAGAAATGGAAGCATTGATTTATACAAGCTTTCCTGAGTTTGGGCAGTGGTTGCAGCAGGTCCTTAGTTTCAAGGGACATCAGTAGGTGACGATACACTTTGTGTGTCCTATCTGCAGGTTTGGCAATGCTGGGGTAGACGTCTGCTCGGTGGCATGGCTGGTGGCAGAGCATACTGGGTCAGGCTTGGCTGGGCTGGGACTTGCAGAACAAGGTCTGTTCATTCTTGGCTTTTGGAGACTTGTTCCTCTGTGGCCCTGGCTGTTTACTTGTCCCCAGAGACCTTGTGTGGGTAGAGTGGATGTCCGAGGAATTTTTCTGCCTCCACAACATTCCCAAAATGAGCTGGCACTGGTGTGTTGTCTGTAATAGCCTGTCTCAGGGCATGCTTCCCATTTTATGGCTTCTGTCCTCTTCCTGCCCACTCTGCCGAAGATGAGACACTCAGGACATGGCAGCAGCCAAATCCCAGACCCTGGGTACACCGGAGCAGTGGAATATACTGAGGAGATTGTGAACAGCCTGCCAAGTGCTATCTTTGGGGTTAAGTGCCCAGGAACAGCCTTGTCCTGACAGGTATGGCTGACTGCTCTCACTGCAGCCAGGACATATGGAGAGCGAGTGCATCCATCCACCCCATCCATCCTCTGCCCTGTCCCCTTCGTGTTCTCCTCTCCCGTGGCTTTGTGGATGCATTCAGGGGCTGGAAGCTGCTGAGCACATGCAGGCAGGATGGAAAGGAGCCCAAGGGCTGTGCAGAGGTGGGAAAGGTGTCTGCTTTATGCCATGGGATCTTCCCAGCCCGCTGGCAGTCCCCCAAGTCCTCCACCTCCTGCCACTCCCCCCACCTCAGTCCTGGAAGCCCCCAGTCTTTGGCTGTGTGGGGCACTCACATGAAGCATCGTTTGCTGAACCCCCCTTTCCCTCCCCACCATGGCCTCCAGCTCAGGGATGCCTGGCCAAGATCACAGGACAGCTTAAGGGTTTAACCAGATAGGAGGCTTAATAGCTTGACCCTGGGACCTCTCCATCGCCTGCTTGGGGCAGTGACTGATTTTGCAGCACGTGTGGGAACATGTCCTGAGCCAGGAATTGCTCTGCCTGGGTGGATCTCCAACTGTGCATTGCAACAGGGGCTGGACAGACCAAAGTCTGGACAGACTTGCAGCAGAGGACCGAGCATTTGTGGGCCAATGGCTTGTGTGCATGCTGTAACTCTTGGAGATGTTGGTCTAAAGAGCCTGGGTGGGATTGACTTCTGCAGGGGGGATGTGGTTACCCCTCTGCTGGGTCATGGGGATGGTTGGGGGACTATGGACAGCATGGGCAACCAAGGCCCTGCCTTTTTGAAGGGACCTGAAGGGGCCCTATGGAGGCGGGGGTTTGTCCCTGGCCACACCTGGGAGGTGTGGATTTGGGGTTGATGCTCTCATCTCCTCTAACAGTACCCCCAACGTGATCTCAGACAAGTCCTGGCTTGGCTGATGGGTAGGATGAATATGGCCCCAACTACAGGAGCAGTGAGAAGTGAGGAGGAGCTGGCACACTGGTCACAGCTGATTCTGGGTGAGACATGGTACTCAGTGCTGCTGTATCCCCAGCTGCTCTCCAGCACCACCCCTGACATGTCTCCCTGTGTGCAGGTTCTGATGGGTGCTCAGCTGCTGCCCTGGGGCTGTCTCTGTGGGCAGCCCTGACCTGCTCCCGGCTGTGTGGGTGGCATCCTGGCCTAGCAAGAGCAGTGGTGCCCTGTGCCAAAAGGCTCCAAACAGAGCTGTCCTGTTGTGGGCTGGCCCTTCTGTCTTCAGCTGTCAGTAAGTTTGTCTTTTGGAGAGTAGCCTGTGTCCCTTTGTTGTCACAAAAGGTGTTCTGCATTCTCTCTTTGGAGGTTCAGGGCCAGATTTTAACTCCACAAGCCCGTTGCATCCAAAATCACAAAATGCCTGGGAAAAGCCTGACAACCCTGCTTATACGCAGCTTCATGAGATTTCAACACGAGCAGGAGCCCTTGGGTGGGTCCCAAAGCCCTTCCAGGGGCTGTAACCAAGCCCAGGAGCATCCCTGGCTCCGGACAAGATGGTGTGATCCCTCTGGCAACCCACCAGCCTTCATCGCAGGAGTGCCCGGGACAAGCAGCAGGAACCGGTGCTGGGGCAAGGGGACCCGGCAGCAATTCCCGCCTTCCCCAAATTGTTATTTCAGCTGCTGGAGCCTCCATGGGGCTGATAAACACCCCACAGGTGCTGTTAGCAAGTACCTTCTCCCCTCTGCCCTGAAACTCCCAGCTTGGGACTCCCTTGCTGCCAGCCCCCAGACCTCACGCCTCTCTCCCCACTGGCTCTCTGGGACAAGCAGCACATACATGAATCCTTGTTGCTTGCCTCCATCCTGACCCGAGCTGTTAACAGAGGCTGCTTTTCTGCTGGCTTAGGAGACGGCGGCAGCATGCGCAGCCCTGGCCACCAAGCTCCAGCCCTCCAGGGCTGCCTCTTAACCTGGAGAAGCAGCGGGTTATTTGTGTTGCTCTTGGCAGGGACACCCTGGCCCTCCGAAACAGAGGTGAATGCGCTCGGAGGTGTGGGGCATGGGCCAGCGTGCGCTGTTTGTGTTGGACCCGCCACGCAGGGAATTAGTTCAACTCGGCTGCTAATTGCTTCTGAAGTGCAGGACTCTGTCAAACGGACGTGGATGTGTGACGGGGACAGCGAGTGCAGATGGGGAGGAAAGCTGGCCCCATGCTATTTTGCTCAGAGCTCTTGAGACCTCCATGTCTTATGTCTCCTGGCTGCATAGCCCCACTTAATATGCAGGGAGCAGAGGTTTTTCGGCTGTGCCCCAGTTGCTTGGGAGCCCCAGGACCAAGATGTGATGCTCTGCATTAGGTGGAGAAAGAGTAACCCCCTTCCCTTCCCTGAGTTGTTGCTGCTGGGAACGAGAGGGAGAATAGGCAGGGAAGAGGTTTTCCCTGCCCCACATCCTGAACCCTGCTGGCTCTCCCTGCACTGTCTCAGCCCAGGTTTGCTCTTGCACTTGTTTGTGAGTTCTGTGGGTGCTCTGACTGGTGGGACTGGTGGCTGGGAAGGATGAGTGGTGGGAAAGAAGTATTTTGGCCCACAGAAGGGCTTCCCCCTCACTCAGACATGGTCTATCCCCACCCACCCCCATCCTTGCCTATTCGATGTACCTGGTTCTGCCATAGCTTTGTGGCTGGGGCAGTGGTGCAAAGGGGCACAGTTCCCTCACATTGGTATGAGTCTGGCAGGGGCAGGGCAGGAGAAGAAAGGCCTGAAAAGCAACTCCCTGCATGTGGCAGAGCATTTCTGTGACCTGCAGACAGGCCAGCACCAAAGCCCTGGGTTCATGTCATAGGGTGCTGAGCATTTCCCTTTTCAGGCTGGACATAGCATCATTCAGCATCACTGCCCTTTGAGGAGACCAAAGTCACCACAGCATCAGTTGTCTATCCATGGTGGGAGGGGATGTCCTTTCCCAGAGGTGTGGTGATCCACGGCAGAAGGAGGACCAGACAGATTCTCTCTTGGCCTTGGGAAGGAGACACTAATTCTGCCAGTGTCTTTCATGCATCCATGACCATGCGGTTGACCCATGGAGCCCCCAGAGCGATGTGCAGGGAGAGGGCAGTAGGTCAGGTGAAGGTCAGACATTCCCAGGCAGGCCAAGGTCCCTGGGGTGGATACGATCCCCTGGTCCTTATCCTGGAGATGTGGTTCCCTGGTGCTCATCCCTCTGATGTTTATCACTGACTGTTTCTTTGAGCCTCTGTGGGCTAATCCAGGGTGCCTGTCCAGTGCCCGTGTCACTGCTGGATGCTGAGTGCTTCCCGGCTCGCAGCTCCGCTGCCCTCCATCCTGCAGTCCTACCCCTCGAACCTCCCCTCCCTCCTCCTGCTTTCATTTAGTAATTGTCGTTTACAAACCCAAACACCCATTGTCCAAACCGGGATTAAGCACCATCTGTGCAAACTTTGAGGCAACTGGTGACTGGGAGGAAACAGATGACTCAGAGAGACATTGCGACACAGATCGGCTGTGACCCCAGGCTGAGCGGATGGATCTTTGTGGAGCAGTCCTGTTAACCCAGGCGCCTCCTGTCAGCCTTTTGAGCTTATGGCAAGGGAGCCAGTAGCAGTTTTTGGAGGGCTGTGTGTCCCCCATGAGCTGTGAGGTGTCCCAGCCATCCCTCATGTCAGAGCTTTAGTCCATCTGTTCCCACTGGTGGCTCCTGAGTCTGTTTGTTGAGTGAGAAGGAGATATTTGCTCCACAGTGGAGTGCTCAGGCCAGGAGGTCAGTCAGCATTAGTGTGGGACTCCTCAGGACCCTCATGTTTTGTCTCTTTTCCCCCAAAATGATGTCTGAAGGATGGTGAAGGTGGCTCTGGAGGAAGGTGACAGTAAGCACTGCATCTACTGAGGAATACAAGGAAGTACTTTTATATGGGAAGAAGCAGGTTGTGCTCCAAGTAGCTTCTCTCCATTACTACCTCACCTGTCCCCTGTGTGACATGTTAGCAAATGAACAGGAGCCAGCNATGATTCTGTGATTCTATGATTCTTCCCATAGCCCATCTGGGCTGTGATGACACCCAAACTGAGGACACAGTGGTGGTGAGGTGTATGGGAGTCAGAGGATCAGGCCATGGTGGCCCAGCAGTGAGGAGCCCTTGACCAAGGTAAGATTTTCAGCAGGATTTAGTGTGGGTCCAGCTGTTACAGGGTGAAGAGGGAGATATTCAGTGCTGGTCTTCTATTAGCACACCTGAACAGCTGCTGTCCACTCTGACCACTCCAAACAAGATGGGTGGCTTCTCTGCAACACCCCTGCCTTTGTAAACTCCAATCAAAAACCTCTTTGTCCAGTGTCCTGAAGGAAGAAGTGTACAGGACAACAGATTTTCAGGCTGTTAACAGTTGGGAAGACTGAGGGGGATCAGATGTTCTGAATGATGTTGGTTTATTTGATCCTATGTTTACAGGAGGTGGATCTGGGTCCTGAGAAGAGGCACAGCAAAGCCCAAGAGTCTGAGCAGGAATCCCTGGGTGTTGGATGTGAGAATGGTGAATGAAGTGCTCCTGAGTTTTGTTTGTAGGGGAAAGAGGCGTTTCTAGCTTGCAGCTTTTTCCCATGTTTTTATTGGTACCCAGCTCCACCATGGCTTGTTTCTAGCTCACCGGGACACTGCTAATGTGCAAGAGGTGATGCTGGAGCAATTCTGAGCTCAGATCCAAGAGCAAGGACGAGGCAGGGCTGGACTTTGAGTGCTGGCAGTGATATGGAAGGAGCACCTCGAAAATGCTCCTCATTTAGGAGTGTTTTGCTCATCTCCTGCTCATGGTGCTGCTTGGGCCCATTGTGTTGGGATGGGAAATGGATGTGAGGTGTGCCAGCTCCCCGCCTTGATGGGGCAGGATATAAAACTGGTGTGCTGTGCACAACTCAGGGTCTTCAAATTCTGAGATGTGATGACTGGGGCAGGAAATAAGTAGCCCTCAACAAGGAGCTGTGATTAAGACAGCTTTACAACATGAGTCCAGCCTGGACAGGTACAATAACCCCAAAAGTTGGTGAAATTATTAGGCAGAGCTTAGGTAAAATGATCTGAAGACAGTGCTAAGTCAGGTGAGGTTTTGCTTGGCTTAACACTCAGAACAGAGAAGAAAAGGAAAGAATTTCCCTCCTGGAAGTCTCATCTGGTTCAATTTGTAGTGACGGTCAAAGAGTTAAAGTGATATGTTGGGAGTTATGAGTGTTTATCTAAAAGAAAAGTGGCAGGTGAAAGGGATAAAATAACACAGTTTGTAAAGCAATGCAATATGTTTGAATTATCCGAGGATCAGAGATGGAATTTGGAAGGTAATATTGGATAGAAGGAAATGGGAGATGAAGACAGAAATAGGATAGGGAAAAAACCAGCTTGAGGTGGCTTCTCCATTGGTTGCTACAAAGTAAAAAAAAAAAAGGGGGTTGGCATTATTAGGACCATTGCGAATTTGTTTATTAGAAAGGATTTTTACCGTACTTTCAGAATTAAGCTCAGGGCCTCTGCTATATCAGGGATCTAGAACAGACCCCCCGAGCTGGGTTTGGCTGGTAAAACATGTGCAGAGTCAGTTGGTGTGCCCAATAACATCCCTGGAAATGGCCGTTGTGCTCAGATGACCTGTGAAACTCCCAGTGCCATCCCTGAATGAGGGCTGTGATGCTTCCCTTCCTCTGTTGCCCTGGGCTGTGGGTGCTTACTCCCATGGCAGACTTGGGCTCCCCTAAAAGGAGCTGAGCACTTTCTGCAGCAGTGACAAAACAACTCTCTCCACCTACACAACCAAGTATCTACTCCTGCTCTTGCCTCCATAGCACTGGGGGATCTTCTTGATGGGGAAGCACAGGGGCTTGGCACCACGGGAAGATACAGAGGATGCATCTGAGAAACTGCTCTGAGAGCTTGGGCACCTCCTAAGGGCTGCTCTTAAAACTGTGCCAGAGCCAGCAGGAAGATTTCAAATAGATTGGTCCCACTGCCCACACTATTAACTGGCTTTTATGACCTCAGCTTCATCTGCTCTCCAGGCACCATCCTCACTGGTCCAGAGCTCAGCTTCTCCTGGGCTGTTTGCCAAGTTTTGGGAGGTTTCCAGCTCATGCTGACTGACAGACTCAGTGAGGGGTTGGGGAAGTTGCAGCACCTCCACTGCTGCCTCTGCCCTGAGCCTTCTGTCTGGACAGGCTCCCCACCTCCAAAATCTCCATTTGCCTCCTCAGTCCTGACCTCTGCTCCTCTAGATGGTATATTGTCACCTCCAGCATCTTCACCTGCTAAAGCCTTTAGGTTGGCAGCTCTCTCATGGCCATGGTATTGGAAGATCCCCTCCCTCTGGATGACTGACTGCTTTTATCGGGCCTTCTGTGCCTTTGGCACTCACCAAGGAGACCAGGATTGTGTTCAAATCTCTGCGTACAACAATGTACACCAGCCTTCTCTAACCAAGAGCAGGTAAAAGGAAAAAGCCCAAGAGGAGAGTGTAATTGTTAGGTTGACTTCCTGAATCTGCAGGCAACCCAGAGCAAGGACTCTAAGGTGCACCATCATCCTAGAACACTTTGTTATCAGCCTGAATTTTCCTAGCTGCACCACATGGAAAATGGAGATGGCAAAGTTGAGAAAAAAAATGGCTTTATTGAGAAAAAAAAAGACACAAGGGACTGATTTACTTTGCATCTAATTCAGCTTTATGGCCCTCCCATATGTTCTAGGTTCCTTGATGGAAATGAAATGGCTGCAAATTTTCCAGCTGGCCACAGAAAGCAGAGTGCTTACACCAGACGCAGTCCCAAACGAGCTATCTGCAGGGCTTTCACTGCTGCATTTCACTTCGGCTCTTCTGCCTTTTCCCATGTTCATTTTTCTAATAGCAACCTGGGGATCCTGTCTGTCCCACTCTCCACCTTATAGTCCCAGTTCCCTTGAGACTGTGCATCTTCCTGCTGCACCATGTGTTTTTTTCCTCCCTTTCCCTTGTTGGTTACTCGTTCATCCTGCTTTTGATCCAGGCCTGGTGTCCTTCTCTCAGCTTTGATGAAATGACAAAGGTGAGGTACCATCACACCAGCTTCCGTGTATGTGAGAGGCAGCCCTGGAGATGTCCTCTTCCATGCTCATTCCCCACTTGTATTAATTACTGCAGATCTAGTGAGGTCTACTGATGGACTTGGAACGAGCCTGCCTTTTGCTCTGAATGAAAGCAAACCAGGTGGAAAGAAGTGGTGCTTATTGACAATGAAGCACTTCATCAAGGGCTTGAGTTCACCTGCCTGTAACTTTCCTGGCTGCTCTAGAATAGAAAGCTGCACCATGAAACCTTCTAAGATACATTTCCTATAGCCCCTCCATGGGCCTGGGGAGTGTTGTTACCATACAAAGTCAGTTAAATACCCTGCTGCAAGTAGAGACTCCAGAAAATCTTCCTGATGTCCTTGGAAGTGTCTGCAAGCTGATGGTCACCCTGTGGTTGGCCTCAAATAGCTTGTCTGTGCAAGTTCTGTTATGCCTGGTAATTCTGCAAGGCAACATGAATATTGATTTTCTTTTCTTTCTTTCCTTTTTTTTTTTTTCTCCAGTATTCCAGACTTTTTCACTCTTTCATCTGAGCATATAAACCACACTGCCTTGACCCCCGGCATTGCTCTGAACATGTTCTGTATTTCTGTGGTCTTCCTTGGACGTCTTGTTTTATATCCGGGTTTTGAGTTTGGAGGCATCTATAATCCTGCCACATTTAATTTTTGTGCACGACTTCCTTCCCGGGCAGTAGCTCAGTAAGTATCTTTTTGCAGTACAACAGGGTGCCTGAACTTCTTCAGAGGCAGGCTGGAAACTCCCTTTTAAATTTCTAATTCTTGGGTTCAAGGGCTGTTCGCTGACAAACTTCCACACAACAGCTTTCTGTCCTTCAGAAAAGTTCATGTTTTGAGGCTGTAAATCTGGCCTGGGTGACTTTGTTGGAAACTGTAGATGAGAGGGGAGATGCAGTAGCACTTGTGGTGTCCTACTTCTTTTCCTGTGACAGTTTCTTGAGATTGTGTCTCTTGTTTCTGGACCAGCAAAGCAGTGCCTGCACATGTATGCAGTTGAAATCATCGTGTTGAAATCAAAGAATGGGAGCTGGAGAAGCTAATGGCTTCTCAGGTTATGGTTTGGGAAAGAAGTCACAGTTCTGTTGAGCTCCTGCTTGGTGGTCTGTGAGATCCCTTTCTGGGTCCCTGGGTGTGATAAGGCAGGTGAGAGAGGTGACTGGCCATCATGGTTTTGATTCCTGCTATGTACAGGAGTAGTCAGTTGTGAAGGGAGTTTATCCAACTAGTGATTGCCTGCTTTGCAACCCTACCTGATAGCCTTGTTTAGGAAAGGGCTGAGGGCAGTGGTGAGACCTTCCCATGGACTGACTTTGGCTACTACCCAGCTCAGGGAGCCTAAGACATCTGAAGAGACAGGCACTTGCATTTTCCAACCCCTTCTCATGATGTTTTGCTATAGTAGCTCTCACTTGTGGCTCTCACACGGGTATTTCTATGCTGTCCTGACTCTGCTTTGCATGGCTGCAATTATGGGAGCAGAGCTGTAATAGTGCAACAGCTCTCTTCGATCAGAGCTGGGTGGGACACGTGGACTCAACAGCACTGAGGGGCTTTGGGTGTTTAGTTGTTGGGCTGTTTCTTTTTTGCACTGCTGAGCGAATGATTCTAATTAAGGCTTGCAGTTTATGTTTTCATTCCTGGCCTATGGAGATGTGGAAGAAGAGGACCGCTGATGTATGATTTATCTGCTTTGGACTAAGCCTCTGGTATTGAGGCACTGCCCAGGGTGGCTTGAGGATCTGCAGTGGTATGGAGACTCACCCATCCAACTCGCCTTGCTCATGTGCTTGAGAAAATATTAATGGTTAGCTTTGGGTTGGGGAAGGAATGTCTTTCCAGGTCAGGAAGCCAGCTTAGGGGAGCTTGTGGCTCCTGAAGTCCAAGCACAGGCACAAGGGTTTGTGTGTGGCTACATATGTGGTCACACCTCTG
>VWZY01002345.1:121984-138138 GCA_013399075.1 Chloroceryle aenea
TCACACCTCTGGGGCCCCTGAGGAGGGCTCTGCAGATACAGAAAAATCCTGGGGATACCTGTGAGAGATGGGAAGAGATGGTGCAGGTGCTGCTCAAGTGACAGATGTTTGCATGGTCCAGCCTAAATGCTGAGATGTGGGGCCCGATTCTCAGCCTGGCTCCTGTCCCTTCCCCNATTTTGGCAGTCAGGGTCGGGAGGCCTCTCTGAGGAGCTTTGGCTGGGCGCCCTCCTGCTGTCACGGGATCATGCTGCTGTCAAAGGCTTTGCTCTGCTGGGTGTCCTTCAGCATGGCCTTCTGCTGCAACTTCAGGGCTGATGGAGGAAATGCTCAGGTGTCCCAGATACCACTGGCATCTTCAGCAAGCATAGGTGGGAGCAATGGTCACCTCAGGATGGGTGCTCTTGTGCCAGACTGCGGTGAAACCCATCATTTCCAGTTCCTGTGACGTGGCACCTATAAGGAGGACTCTGCTGCTGCCTGCCCATGCAGAGACAACCATCCCATACTTAAAGCATCTTTTCTCAGTGGTCCCAGGCTCTTGTTTCCTGTTGTCTCCATCACCTGCCTTCCCTATAGCCAGGGAGTAAATTCCTGTGGATAAAGGGAGAGCAGAAGATACAGCAAAATGACTGTGGTCTCCACCACAGCAATATGCAAAGGGATTTCCCATTATGCTTGCTGACAGTGTGAGGGAGGGAAAGGATGCGAGCACTAAAGCATGCTCTGCATGTGCACTTGGTATCACCCATGGTGGTTAAATTGCTTTGCAAGGAGAGTGGTGAGTGAAGCTGAGCATGCCCAGGGAGGAAGGATGAGATAGTCGCGAGTAATGAAAATGCATATGGCCAATAAAGGGCATGAGGGTGATATGGCCAAAACAGCTGGAGAGAAATAACAGCTCTGCCCAGGAGCTTGGCTGTGTCACACTTGGACTGGATCATGGAGAGCTGGCAAACATGAAGCCCAGAGCATGGTGTAGCTAAGGTTGAAGGTGCATGACACACAGGGTGCATTTTCCAGGAGAAAAGGTGAAGAAAAAAGAGGCACAGAAGATTGTGGTTAAGTTGGGAGTTTGGGGAATGGGGAAAAAGTCATGGAGTAGACCATCTGCTGGAGCAGGATGGGGAGGAGTTGGAGGGGATGCCCTGTTTTTGCCATGATGATCTCGAGTTGGCAGTTGGACATCCAAGAAGGGTTATGAGTGGGAGAGGCTGGGTGGAGATGTCAGCTTGCAAGTCCGTGGAGAAGAGATGAGCTCAGCAGGGAGAAGCTGTCAAGGGGACCGAGTCCCAAGTGCCAAGCCTGTGGGGCTGAGACATGGGCAAGCATGTGTAGGGATGCAGTGGTGGGGAGAGGCTTAGCAGCACATTCTTGAATGTATGGATGATGTAGAGGACAAGATGAGTGGGTGGGGGGCACTGAAAGGGAAGGATCAGAATGTCTTGCTCTGTCCATGGTCACGGAGAAGCTGGTATCTCCCTGCACCTTGTTTTAGCACAAGGGTAAAGCATGTTCTGTTTCACCACTATACTGGGGAGGTGGTGTTAGGAGTGGAGACAGTCCCTCATCTGGGTCTGAAGCTGGAGTGAGGAGGGGAAGGGGGTGGGATACACCAGGGGAAGAGAGGAGACATTTGAAAGAAGGGTTTTGGGGAAGCTCAGGGCTCATTTTATCCCATCCTACCATCATATTTCTGCAACAGTTAAACTTAAAATATTAGCCCTCAACCCCTGGCACCCATGGAGGACAAAATGAGAGAAGCCATTGGTTTTACCATGAACCCTGCAGAAAGGTGAACTTGGAGAACACAAAAACAGAGCACTACAACTAAAGAAAGGAGGCAAGGTAGGACATTAGTATTAGATTAGATTAGATTAGATTAGAGCATTACTGAGTGCACCCTCAGAGAGTTTGCCAATGCCACCAAACTGTGTGGTGTGGTTGACACTCTGGAGGGAAGGGATCCATCCAGAGGGACCTGGACAGGCTTGAGAGGTGGGCCCAGGCCAGCCTCATGAAGGCCGAGTACAAGGTCCTGTCCCTGGGTTGGGGCAATCCTAAACACAAATACAGGCTGGCTGATAGTGGACTGAGAGCAGCCCTGCAGAGAATGACTTGAGGGGACTGTTTGATGAAGTGCTGAACATGAGCTGGCATGATGTGCTGGCAGCTCAAAAAGCCCCAGCTGTGTCCTNATACCTGGAAGTATTGAAAACCAGGCTGGATGAGTCTTTGAGCAACCTGGTCTAGTGGGAGGTGTCCCTGCCCATGGCAGAGGGGCTGGAACTGGATGATCTTTAAGGTCCCTTCCAACTCAAGCCATTCTATGACTAGTGCAGATGGACCCAGCATCAGCTCATGCTGAAGTGAGCAGCTAGCTCTGGACCATAGGGAACAGCATGAAGAGGATGCAGCTGAATGGTCCTGGCTTGTGGAAGTACAAGGGACAAGTGAAATGCTCTGGCTGGGAGCAGCTTGGAGTGTGCTGGGCATCTGGCACCCCATCCCTTCTGAATCCAGCACCCTGGAGCACATGGGTGGAGGCAAGGGGCCTGACTTTGTTTGCATCTACAGGCCCCATCCAAGCCCAAATGCACCTGGAGACCACTGGCAAGATGCTTCCAGCAGCACACATAGCAACTGTGGCCCCTTGGCTGTGGGAAGTGGAGGAGAGCATTGTTTTAAGCAGATGAATTTCAGTGACGTCTCAACAGGAGGGAGTCACAGACTTGCTGAAATCTAAATGTCCTCTTAAGCCAGCAATGTGTCAAGTGGTTAAGGCAGAAGATTAGCAAGCAAGCTCTCCTGCCATGGATGGGAAAGCAGGGATGCAGCCTGTGGTCCAAACACCAGCATCTCCCAAGGAGAGACAGGAGGAGGGACAAGGACAGTGTCTTTTTTGCAGTGTCAAGAGGCATCACATGGGCACCTCTCCTTCTGGGTAAAAACTCTCAGGAGGAGACCAACAACAATTAGGTGTTGTCAGAATGTGCTGGTTTTACACGGCCCAGTGGAGCCTGATTGCTTGGAGAAGAAAACACTGTGGCTCATTTAGTACAAACTCATTATTTAATAGACAAAGTAAATATAAAAAAAAAGGCATTTCCCACACCTCCTCTGGTGCTGAAATTTACAGTTGTGAGAAGAACCAGAACACTGTGGAGCTGGGGTATCTCTGGGTGACATTTACAGGGCTCAGCTTTCATCACAGTTTGAAAAAATCCCCTCGGCAGAGATTATCTCCACACTGATCTGGATTGTCTTGTTCAGCTTTGGCCCTCATCCTAGATGGACAATAAGGAGAAAACTTGGCTAGTGGTCCAAGGTCTATGACCTCCTCTGCAGGAGCTGGGAAGAGGAGGAACAGTCTCCAAGGTATTTGAGAACTTGCAGCCTAGGGGCTAAAGAGATGGAGCTAGGGGGGATAAAGGTTAAATCTCCCCCATAAGATTCAGAGCTGCACCCTTGACCAACCAAGCCACTGAGAGAGGCAGTCCCTGGTCTGGTGAGATCGCTGGCTTGCACTGAAGTAAAGCATCCCATGGTGGCTCTGTGTTGGTCTGTCCCCAGTTTATCAGCCATCCTGCCACCTGGCAAATTTTGCCAAAGGTTTTTTTTGGAGTAGGGGCTGATGAGGCAGGAGGGAGGCAGCCGGGGTGTACCGGGGGGATGTCTCAATGGAAACATCCCTTGCTCTGTGCTGCTTCAAGTCAGTTGTCAGCAGCCTTCCAGCCGGATGGTGTCTGGAGACCTTCCAGCGACCACAGACTCTCCCCCAGCACATCACTGCCACAGCACAGACAGGATTTAACGTATGTCTGCGCATTCGCCCAACCTTTCCCCTCAAGATGAAGCAAGGAAGAAAAACAAGACTGCAGGTTTGCAAGGACCCTCTCCTCCAGCCCAGAGGATGATGGTCACAGCTCTGGACTTTTCTGGACCACTCAGGGAGCAACTAGCTTGCACAAGAGGGCTCAGCAATGCCACCCCATGCCGACTCCTCGCTGCACCACAGGCAGATGTTCCTGTTGGCTCGAGGTGCCATTTTGAGGTTTTTCTCCACTCCCTTTTTGCCTCTCGCCTCACAGACAAGCGGGTAAGGGAAAGAGGAACCAGTTCACTTTCCACCTCCCCTCGCAGTGCCCCTCTGCTTATTAGTTCTCCAAATATTTCGTCCTGCAGCCCGGCAGCAAGGACTCTGCACTAACCCGATCCCAGGCAGAGGGGAAGCCAAAGCGGGTCGGACAGTGCGTTATCCTCGTGGCGTTGTGCCAGGCCAGCCTGCGGGGAGCGAGCTGGGGCAGCTGGGGCCCTGCTGTGCTAAATCCCAGTGGTCAGGGCACACATGGCAGCATCCCTCTGGCTCAGCTCCCCTCTCGTGCTTCCCAAGGGCAAGACAGTGATAGTGGCAGAGCTTGAGCATTGCCTTTCTCCCCAGCAGCATCTTTCCCCCACCCCCAACAATCATTCTGCATTATACTTTTGCTTTTCTCAGCAGCCCATGAACAGGGACTGCCCCTAAAGCCCTTACTGGGTGTGGAGAACAGGCGTGTGGAGGAAGAAGAGGAGACCTGGTGGTGGGAATCTGGTGAGCAGGGGCGATTATGGGACAGAGAAAAAATAATCCCCTGGGATTTCCACCCATCAGCTCTCAGCTCCATTAAGAGTCACTGGAGAGAAGATACCGAGTGCCTAACGTTGGCCTTGACTTAAACACCTCCTGTTTGCAATGCTCTGGAGTCAGCAGGAGCTTATCCCATGTGAGCAGGCATCACACAGGTTCCCCAGCCAGCTGCTGAGAGCAGACAGGTCCCTGCTGGCACAGGGCAATAAATAAAGCAAGCAAACAAAACAGAATAGCCAACAATGATCAATGTTTCAAAACTTTAAATATTTTTTTTTTTTTAAATCTGTTTTCCTCTGGGGCTCTGTCTCTGGAAAGAGCTGTGCTCTCCCTGCAGTGTCTGGGTTACTTCCTCAGTCCTGCCTGTGGGGCGAGGGAGAAGCAGGGTCAGTTAGAGATGGGGATAGATGGGTGCTTGCCTCCATGTATCACCGGCATGTATGGATTTCCACCACCCGATGGCAGGGCTTGCACTTGACAGAGCAGCACCAGTGGAATTTGCAGCTGCACCTTTCCACAACCTCCACTTCGTCCGTATGAAAGCCCCGGCCACAGCACATGAGCTCGCAGCCATCAATCGCCTTGGAGGTCTTGTTGCACTGCCGGCCGCTGGTGCCCAGCACCCCATTCTTGAGGTCATGGTCACAGAAGTCAGGACTGGAGTCCAGGTAGACAAGGTCCTCATCGGTGTGTGGCTTGAACTGGGAGTTTTTGGGCACCAGCACTTTGGTGGATCCAATCTCGCTCTGCTCAACCTCCGTGGCACCGTCAAATTTCTCCTTCAGGACGTTGCCCACTTTGCGGAAGGGGGGCATGGCTTTCCAGCATGTCTTGAACTCGCACGAACCTGACACGCCGTGACACTTGCACTCCACCCGCATGTTGTTCAGGATTGCCTGGAGGAACAGACACGAGAAATGACACGTGGCAGTCAGCCCGAGATGGACGCAGCAAGAAAGGTGTGACATAAGGTGGCTGTGAGGGTTGTGCAGAAAGCTGATGCCGTGTGAGCTGACAGGATTAAATGAAGCCAAAATGGCTCAAGCACCAGCTGCAGAGCCACACTGGCTGCCTAAGTTTCCCCCTCACCATTACCTTCCTCCCTGCCTCATTGTTGTGGAGGTTCATTAATGCTCTGTTGGAAGAGGCCCCTTTGCTCCTCTCACGGACATCGACGAAGGACTGTGAGAAGGCCACACCGTAGGCGATGTTATCAGAGCATCCCGACCACTGAAAGCCTAAGGTAGAGAGCACAGATGAGACAGATAGGGCCAGTCTGTGTTGCTCAGCCTCTCCAGCCCTCCTCTTGCTAACATACAGCTGACCTGCCCCCTCTTCTGTCGTGCTGCCTGGTAGGCTGAACTGCCCAGGGGATTGGAAAGCTGGGGGGTGGACACATATACAAGATGCTTATGCTTTCTCTGTCCCACGGATTCCAGAGCCCTGGCCCAGGCTGCCCAGAGAGGTTGTGGAGTCTCCTTCTCTGGAGAGATTCCAAACCCACCTGGACAATGCTGGCGCAGGGAGGGGTTGGCCCAGATGATCTCCAGAAGTCCCTTCCAACCCCCACCATGCTGTGTGATTCTGTGATGGGTGATGCTCCCAGGTGCCTTTCTGAGACAGTCATGTGGACTAAGAGGAGGGTATTGGGTTTTTTTGTTGTTGTTGTAGATTTAAAAAAAAAAAAAAACCCAAACTTTTTCCTCCTTTCTGGGTGGCCCCAGTGGGGATTTCCGTTCTTGGTCATTTTACATCCCTACTCAATTGTCCCATTTCCCTTGCACGCTCACCCTGTGGGCTGCCCCCCTGCACCGTGCGGTCACATCCACACTTGTCCAGCTCGCCACTGCTGCAGGCTCGGGTCACTGCGAAGGCCACCCCTGCTGAAGAGATGGCATAGACGAATGCTGCCTCACGTGTCCCTGCAACAGCACAAACAACAGTGGAAAATGTGGCATCAAGTCCAAGGCACATGGGAGGTCTTTCTGGAGGGCGTGCAGCCAGGTGGCCAAAGGCCTTTGGTGGGCTATTGTGTGTGTGTCTCTGCTCCTCTTCCCTCCAATAGCTGGTGTTGCACAACCCCCCCCTTGAAAAGATGGTCTGAAAACTGGTTCTTGACAAAATATGCTATGCAGAGCTATCAAGTCAGGCCCTTTGCTCTGTCTCTTTCTCCCAAGATGGTGTACCCCACACAAGTCACTCATCCTCCTCCCTCCCAGGAACGTGGTTTGCTTAGTGCCAAGCTTGGACCAGTTTCATCAGAGACAGCTTGGCACCGAGAGTCTGCAGCAATGAGAGCCCTGTCTCACAGAAGCGAAGGGGCTGGGAACTGCCCCACAACGTTGAAAACATGAATGCAATGGGTGAGTTATAACCTGGCAATGAGGAAGCTGCAAAGGGAAGAGCTCTCCAGAGCCTGGTGATTGTAGGGCACCTCTGCCATGAATTCCCTCCTGCTTTCAGAACAGTTGGCTGCTTTCCGCAACCAGGAACGTCCCTTGCAGCTGCAGATCTTTACCATCCTCTCACCCAGGGCCCCATAGCAAACAGCACCTCCCAAAGTGCCCTGAAAAACCATGCTAGTCTTCAGGGTGCAGCCCCTTTCCAACTCTTGTGTCTACCTCTGTGGTGGCACACTGTTAGGAAGCGCTTGTCTGGAAAGCCAGGGGACATCCCTGGGTGTAAACACACAGTGTGGTATGGCCAGGGATCAGCTCTTGCAACATCTAAATCCCCACTGTCATCCAAGGCTGGTTGAGGACATAGTCCCTCTGTCTCCAAGCAAGGAGGGTTGGCATTTGGGGTAGTCCCATGCTTAGGGTAGAGGGGAGACATCTTGTGACAGGCATCGCCCCAGCTTGCAGGTTGGACAAAGGGCAGCTACTTTGGTGGTCGCAGCCCAGACTTTTGTGGCCCAGCTGTAATCTGGCTCGGGCGGCAGTGGCTGGGGAGGACCCAGCCAGCGTGGGGACTGAACCGCCTCCAAGTTAATTGAGGTTAATAGTAGTATCATGTTGGTCGGTTTGTGCTGTGGCTGCCTAAAAAGAGACGACTTTTAGTTTCTGGTATTTCTGGTATTTCCAGTCCCTGAACCTTCACAAGAAGAGATCTTCACCCTTGCATTGAGGGGAGGAAAGTCAAACAAGGAGCTGGGGCAGGGGGAGGATCTGACCTATAGATCCTGGGATGGGAAGCGACAAGGTGCATCAGAAATAGCAGTGGCACCTGAGATGAGGCAAGGGCTGCTTTGGTGATCTCCAAGAGTTGCAGAGGGGCTTTCCCCTCCATCTCCTCACCCCAATGCTCAGGGTCCTTCCTCGGTTTGATCACAGCCCCGTGCCTCTGGGACGTCTGTACGCAGCTGGGATCAGATGGGCTGGGGGCTGCCCTGGCCATAAACCCCCCCCATGAAGGCTGGCAGCTGGGTGGTGGCCGGCAATGATGCTGCCTTTGGAGGGTCCAGGGGATGTTTTACTCGCATCGAGCGGCAGAGGGCTGTCCTCCTCCCAAGGTCTCACCTGCAGATGGCTCCACTCTGAGTGCCTGCCAGCCTGGCAGTGGTCACCGCTTCGCCCAGAGGAGCCCGAATAAATGCAACCAATGCTCTGCAGAACAAAGCTCCTGGGCTTACCGGGAAGAGATTAGACCACAGGGTAACTTCAGGGCCCTCACTCGAAGTTGGCATGTCCCTTGTAAAAGGCCCAGGCTCTCTGGATGCCCTGGGCTGGTGCCTCCATGCAACAGGCTGGGTTTGAAAAAGGTCCGGGAGAGGAAGCACCCAGCAGCTGAAGAACTGCAAGAGTCTGGATATGCTGTCCCCAGTACAGTCAAAAGAGCCCTGCTGAAATGCCCAGGGAACACCCATCAGTCCCAAGATCCAACACTGGGCCATTCCCTACTCTCCCCAGCCACTGGCTCAGGGGGCAGCAAGCAAACCTCACATGCAGCCCACCAGATGGCTGTTATAGCCATCCTCCTGAGCAGCATCACCCCAGCCACATGTCCTCCCAGCTCACCTTGTGTTACTACCTTGCCGAAGACAGGCAGGGTGTCCAGCGTGGAGCAGTTCCAGCGGCGGTTGCGGAACTGGTACTGGCACTCCTCAATGGCCAGCTGGGCTCCACGCCGTACTGAGTCCATCACCTCCAGGTTCCTTTTGCACATCTGTACCTGGCGCTGGATCAAGCCCTTCAACTTCTCACAGGTCTCCTCCTCGGAGATGCTCCCCACTGAAGACAGCTTTGCCAGGTACCTGCCGCAACAGCCAGCACAAATGGTTAGGAGGCAAGAGCTGGGGGGCAGGCATGAACNTTGGCTGGGAGAGAGCAACCTTAAGCAAAGCAACCATCCCTCTGTAGCCTGGTGCCCTGTTTCTCGGGAAGCCCAGCTGCTGGCTCCCCTTTGCCTCTGTTGCCTGCAAGGAAGATATTTTCGGCATTGTCTGACTGTGCCTGGTCAGGTCTCTTGAGTACTGGCACATCCAAGTGCTACTAGGAAAAGCCAGAGGTCTCTGAAGTCGGCCAAAACAAGCAGGACAGGCGCTCAGCTGCCAGCTCCAGCTGCCACACTGCTCTCGCAGCATGGCTGTGTGTTCATCACCAACAAACATTGCCCTCCAAACCACTTCCCTCCTCGAGCCTGCTTTTAGCTTCCCCAGTGGGCAAGGATGGCCTCTGGGAGCTGCCAGGTTTCCTGTCACCTGGGCATTGAGCAGGGCTTGAAGTGGTGAGTACAGAGTCAGGAGCCTGCCGCAGACAAAGCCACACACACTGGGCACCTCCTCCATCAGCCTGGCTCATCAACATGGCTGTGAGTCTTTGCTGACCTGGCAAAGACAGGCCCAGCATGGAGGTGACCGTGTGCTCTGCTCTCCTTGGCCCCAACCTCAGCAGGAGCTACAGAGCTGCTCTTGAGCATTGGCATTTGGGTCAAAGGGGGGATGCCCCTTTGGGGCAAGTACCTCACAAGGTTTTGGCATTTCCTCACCAAGAACGTGGGCACAGTGATCCATCCTCACATCCCAGTAACCCAGTCCATGGTGCTCTGCACATGTGCATGGTCGCCCATGCCCCAGACTCTGGGTACCTCAGGGGTTTTAAGATAGACCTGCACAGCTCAGTCAGGCTATTGGATAATTCCAGATCCTCTACCTGTGACTGTGCCCACATACTTAGTTGAGACTCCACCCTTCCCGTGGCTGCTGGCACCTGGTTTAAGTGACACTGATGCCAGTGCAGCTCCCTCCTGCCCCAGAGATGGGACATCCCCTGCTTTGGACAGGCAAAACTTGTGCTTGCATCTGATAACCACACCAAGCTTTAATGTCCTCAGAAACCATCAGCATCAGCTCATGTGCACTGAGTACCTCTTCTGCACTGAGATGAGAGTACCAAGCAAACGCTTTTTGGAAACTTTATTCCTTGACTCTGTGTTTCCCAACCCTGCAGAGCTTGTGGGTTTTTTTTGTTTGCTTGGTTTTTTTTCCTCCTCCTCCCGAATTGCAACATCCTGCTAAGGATTTTTCCTTTGAAGACCTGCTTGTCTCCGAGAAGTGACTGTGCAAAAGTGGCTTCTGCTCCCTGCCTGTTCCCATGTATCCCAGGAGCCAGATCTGCTGATTTCAGCCACAAAATCAAGTTGTCACAGCCTCTTCCTCCCATTAGCCCTGCCCATCTGCCCCAGGAGAAGAGGACAGGATTTTCTGTTCTGTGCATCAGCAGAATTATTCACCAGCTTGGTTTCATGCTTACAACTGGGGGGCCATGGGAGACAGTGAGAAAGCCGTCTTGGCTTACAGCATCCGTGGGGAGTCTGCATGGTGTGCTGTCAAAAGCATTGAGCATTCCCTGCGCGTGGAGATGACTTGATGCAATGCCTCTTGGGCAGCGGGAAGTGGCAGGCTGCCCTGGTTTCAGAGCCAAGTTCTTTTCTTTATACCAGCTATGCATCTTTGCCCAAGGCTTTCTTCTCCTTCAAGGGCACAGCCTTCTTTGCAGAGGACTGGCCATATGGCTCCCTGATGCACGTGGCTGGCTTGGAAACCCCATCCTGGTCAAACCCAGAGCTATCACATTTCTGCTGCCCCCACCCTCTCTCCACCCTGCAGTGAGTGTCCCCACTCCCATGCTGTGGTTTCAGATGTGGGGTACAACAATTTCTGTTTCCCCATCTTGCTGCACCCTGCTGACCCGGGATAAAGGCAGCAAAGCACCCTCTGGAGCTTTGAGGATGTTTGATGCTAAGCAAACCCATCGTGACTGCGACAGCTCTGTCCTCTCCCAGGTCCAGCGATATTTCAGTTTGGTCTGTGGAAGCTGCCACACAGCAGAGTGGTGAGATTCATCCCAAGACAACATGGGTCGGTTGATCACCTTTGAGCCTGGAAGCCAAGAAAATCAGATTCTGCCTCCAGTAACCAACTCGTTGTGCTGATTTTGCCCCTCCCCCCAACTCCTGCAACTTCAGCAGCATTTACCATGGCCAGGGAACCAGCTCTTGCAATGGCTGGTCCTGATGATGAGTCAGTGCTTGGTCTGACTGCAGGCACCTTGGCAGGAGAAAGCCATGCTGCAGGTGTAACAGCCACATTACCATCAGCTCTGCTTGGGATGGGGACATCATCTCCTTTTCTAATCTATTTCCCATCTCGGTGGGATTCTCCAGGCAATGGGGAGCCATAAATTTTCAAAGCAGACATGAAGAAAAGCATGACAAAAGCCTTTCAAGACTTTCCAAGTAGATGCACCTGATAAGATGCCTCCCCAACATGCATTTAATACTGTTTGGGATGATAAAATGAAGGCCATGGATGCTTCAAAGATAGATAGAGCTCTCCAAGAACAGGTCTGGTAATTTGTTTTTACAAGGCAGGCTGAAGTTATCCAGAACAGGGCTCTGGCCTCTCTCTCCCATGACAAGTCCTCTGTATGCCATCATCCCACTACAGCTCACGCTCATCTGCCCCTCCTTGGGGATGGAGACAACTATGTCTAAAATACCATGGCCCCATCAGATTCACAGCTTGCTGTCAGTCTCCTACATCCCATGAGTACTGTTACTGCTTTCCAAAAAAGGCATTTTTTTGGGGGGGAGGGGGGGGCGGGGAGGAGGCTCCCATCTTGGTCCCTGGTCCAGAAGGGTTCCAGAGGTTGAGTCAAGGATGTAAGGAAGGACCTTTGCTGAAGGACCTCAGCTTTGAAGCTTTTACGTGGCATCTCTCCCCATGACATTCAGAGGCACAGGGCAGGAACATCTCACCCCCTTTCCTCTCCCCAGGACAGCTGAAGGGCAAGGTAATAGCTGGGAAACAGTCTTTGCCTTCACTAATACTCAAGGATGCTTCCACCTTGCAACTCACAGAATGTTTCTCAGGGTTGTAGAGACCAAGGAAAGCACCAAATCTATTTGCAGCATCCCACGGTCACCATAGAAACCCAGCTCTAGCACTGCATTTGGTCCTTAATGAGGACCCTGCTCCAAACTTTTGTTTCCCTGACTGGGGTGATAGAAACCACAAGTCATAGCCTTTGTCTACCTCCACACACAGCAAGACAGGCACAACAGGAGGAAATCCATCAGTTCCTGCACTTTGCAAGGTCTTGATGCAGATCTTTATCCTGATAACACATTTTGATTGCTGAGCTGCACAGAGCTCTAGATTATAACTTAAGCCTCACATGCAGCCTCAAAATAGCCCTGCTGGTAGGAAAAAAAAAACAAAAAAAAAACCACCAAAACCAAAAACAAAGCAACAAACCACAATAATGGCATATCTTCTTCCTTTTCTAAGACTGAGAAAAGAATATTTCAAGGGGTGAGCTGCCGCCCAAGCTGTTCAAGTTTTGTCTTCTTGCTTCACCATGGCATTTGCTTCTTTACTGCTGCCTTTAAATGCAGACACGTCACAGAACAAGCTCCCTTTTAATAAAATACATTGATTTTAACACAAAACTGATAGAAAACACTTCCTTTTTATCCATCCACAGTATGCAGATCAAGATTGAAGCCCTCTAATTAAAGCAGCTGCAAGATGGCAAATAAGGAAACCTCAATCTCAGGGAAGAGGAAAAGAAGAGGCGGAGGAGGGGAAAGCCCTACTTAGATAAAAATGACAATAATATTTTCAGGAGTAAGAATAATTGGTGGAATGAGAAGATGACATTGAAAAAGCCACAGCAGTTGACAGAGCCAGAAGGAGAGGGGAGGAGATTCCCTGCTGTGGGAAGGTGTTGAAATTTGAGTCATTGACAAATTCTCATAGAGGCAGGTCACAGAAGATATAGCAAATGTTTTGGAGAAAGCAGAAATCTGTTTGTTGGTGGTTTTTTGGTTTTGTTTTTTTATTTGTTTGGCTTTTTGTTTGTTTTTTTTTTCTTAAAATATTTACTATTTAAACAAATCAGTTTCAAGTGTGAGAACTCTTTGTATTGTCTCATTTTGAAATATTTTCCTGAAGATGACAACTGGCCCCAGACCCATCACTGATAAATCAATTAGAGGTGCTGAGAAGTCGGACAAACTCAGAAGCTTCACGCTATTCATCACTCAACCTGCCTGGGATACCTTCCTGAACAAGCCTTCTGCGGCCCTGGCCAAGTTTTAATTCCCAAAGATGCAGCCTCTGCAAATAACCTCTCTGCTCATGGAGGAACGTAGTCAGACTGGGTCAGCAGTGCATCTCTGTGCCTTTTGTGGGTGGACACACTGTCAGCCAGTGGGTCAAGGTTGTACTTAGGATTGAGACTGCCTTCTGCAGATGGGTTTCTTCTGAGTAAGAAAAGACTTGTTTAGAATGCGACAACCCAAAGCGGATGAAGATAGACCGCTGTATGCGGACAGAGGCACTGACCAGGCACCACAAGGAGCCATCCTGCAGCTATGGAGAAGGGAACCATCTTTTTCTTGTTGCTTTCCCCTTCCAAACAGAGGGAAGATATGGAGAGATGTCCCAGGGTTGGCAGGTCAAAGGATGCTCTAGGTGGGCCAGAGAGCCCTTGAGCTTTCTTGTGGTGTCCCACGCTGAGCTTAGTGCCACTCTCCCTGGGCTCATTGGTACCACCCCACATCCCTGGCACAGTTCAGCAGATCTGCCAATTTAGGCTTGTTCCTGTCAGGATCTTCTGGAGACCTGCAATCTGCAATGTTGCCTTTATCAAGCTGATGGCTCTGTAGCAGGACATGTTCCTCACAGAGACTAGACATCCCCCTCTTGAGATTAGATATCCTGCCTTTCCTTCTAAGTGTAAACCATAATATACGAAGTCATCATCTGAGGGCCTCTCTGGTTTCTTCCCTGGAAGAAAAGCAGCTCTCTGGCTCAATCCTTCCTGTCACAGTCACTGCACGTTTCATCTCTTGGCTGAAACCCTCCTTTTCACACCCCAGTCTTCACCTCCAATTAACTGCTGCCAAAACAGTCTCCCAAGAGGAGGAATTGCCATGCTCACTGCTACCTGCTTACATATCCGAGCATGCAGCTCCACCACCTGTGTTCAAAGATGAACTTAGAGCTCAAATCCTGTTCCTCTACACCTTAAACACCGCACTTAACACCATGTGCACCTAGTGAACACCCATCTACCCACACACCACCCGTTGGTAATGGCCTGCCTCCTCCATCACAAATCTCTGGAGACAGTGAAGTGGCCTAGCTGCTGCTCCCAAGCTAGTGCTGCTTCTTGGCTTTCTGAGCATCTGGTGGCAACATCTCCACTTTGTGATAGGGAAGACCAGGGTGGCAGCTGAAAAGACCCCGAGAGCAGCACCCACTTTGGAAATCTGCATCTTCCTTTATAAATCAATAGAAGCTGCTCCTGTGCTCGAGTACAACAGCAATGCCTTGTTGCAAGAGGAAGCAAGTGCAAGCCACTGGGCTGGGCTCTGCAGGAATCCCCCTTGTGCAGCACTTCAGGCTAAATCTGGCTGGAGAAAATCTGAGGAGTTTAGTTGCCATCAGAATTTGCAAATACATGTCAAGAGAAGCCTTCTGCAGGATTAGTTTGATCTCACCCAAGCCAACAGATCCCAGGCTGCTCCCCATTGGCCAAGATACTTAATTAATTTTTTCCTCAAATAATTTCACAAAAGCACAATACTGGCTCCAGTTCTGCTGAGCCAGCCAGATCCTGCACACCACCTTCCCCACTGCAAGCCGCAGCAGCAGCTCCTGGAGAGCCTGGAGGATGCTGTCAGGGTCACCCACAAGCATGGGAGACAGACACCCTGGGGCTGGAGCCAACAAAGGTTACCTACACTTTATATCCTGAGCCAAGTCTGCCATTCGAGCAGCCTTGGATGACTGAGATTTTTGTGGATTCACAAGGCTTTCGATCTTCAAGGAAAAAAAAAAAATCAAGTATTGTAAGAGCCACTTATTGCATTTGTAAGGAGATGCAGAACCAACTCCTGGAAACTGTTAACCACCAGGAGTGCTCAGCAATTTAATAATTTTAAGAAAGCCCACATAAATGGCTGTAATGCATTTCTCCCCATCCATGAGGATGAATTCATTGACAGGACAGTACCTCTCAGCAGAGTAACTTTTTTTTTTTTTTTCCTTCAAAGCAAAAGTCCAGCTTTGACTCATGGAATCATAGTAAACCATTGCAAAAAAAAAAATCTGCTTCTTGCTGTTACTCATATTTGGAGCTGATCCAATTCTCCACAAACTGGGGTACAGAGTGGTTTTATCTCACTCATGTCCATCCCGCCTAGAATAAGGTTCTGCTGCTAAAGATTGAGGGATAGATTTTTTAAAGCTTCCTTAGGAAAAGACAGAAATGCCCACCATTGCTGAGGAGACAGAGTACAGGTCCCTCCTACACCCTGGAAAATGCAGCCCTGAAGTATTCCTGCCAGACAGGACCAGCCCTCAGAGATAAGCCAAACTGGTTGTAAGTCCAGCACCAAGATTGGCAGAGTTCTCTTGCCTCTGCAGGATGCAACCCTTAAGGCTTTTATGTCATTGCTGAGATAAAATTATCTGGTTTTGACAAAAGTGGCAAGACCAATAAATAAATAAGAATTCATAAGTATTTCCAATGAAGGCTTCCAGTTTCACTGCCCCCAAACCCTCAGGGAATGGGCGCCAATGGACGCACTCACCACCAACCTCAAAGCAATGCAGAGGAGCCCTAGGGAACCCAGAAGTGCAGAGCTGCTCATTCAACCCACAGCAGCCATCAAAGCAAGGAAATTCTCCATCGAACCCCATCAATGCAACCCAGCATCCTGGCTGCCAGAGCACGTGGGACTTGGGGAACTTTCCCGACGCTATTCTCGCATCAGAAACCAATAGCTCATGGAGGGGACTGAGGCTCGGCTGAGTAGTTCTGCCCTGGAGCTAGCTACACCTCCTGAATCAGCGGCATGGCATCTGCTGGGAAAACATGGGACTGGGTCCTTGCCAGGTGGAAAATGGGAGGGTCGCAACGACGATGTAAACAATCTCGTACAAAAATTAAACCAAGCCAGTGAGCTCTCCTTGCTGACAAAGCTGAGGAGACTCACCTTAAAAAAAAAAAAAAAA
>VWZY01002345.1:142111-171947 GCA_013399075.1 Chloroceryle aenea
GCGAAGAGGGGAGGAGTTTTTTCCTCTCACATTTGATACTTTTTAGAGTAATTTCCGCGTGGCTGTGAAAAAGCAGAGCCCGCAGGATGGGGCCTGGCACTGCTTCGGGTTTATATATCGCAGGAGCAGCCTAAGCATCGCCAAAACTGTCTTCTGCATTAACCACCACCCCTAGGACCATGAGGGATTTCCAACATCCCAGTTTCTGAGGATTCAACATAAATGCCGACTTTTGGAATTTGAAAAATCACAAACAAGGAGAGGAATCCGGGGGGTTTCTATCAGGAAGGAATAGTAGCTGGAACCAGGGACAAGCAGGGACAAGGTTTACCCTCTTGGTATCTACACAGGGCTGCCCCGAGGAGAGCAGGGACAGCTGCAGGGCTCTGATGATGGGCCCCAGGCTGTGCATGTGGAGTGATGCTTAACCAAGTATAGAGGCTTAAATCCACCTCTGAAGTTATCTAGAGTGGTTAGCTCTTGGGAATCCCAAGAGTGACTAGCAGTGTGGCTTGCTCACCCTGGAGATCCCTGCCTCCTCCCCTCCCACCATGTCTCCATCTATCCCCAGTGGTCCACGTGGGCACAAATGACTTAATTTAAAGCCAGAAGTGACATGAGATGGATGCTCGGTGTGAAATCTAAGATCCCAGGCAGGCAACAACCATAGACCAAATCTCCTCCTGATAATGTTATTAGTTAGGTCCATTTCTAAAAATTCTTGCTACCACCTCTAAAATCTTGCCAAGCTGGTTTGGAGCTATTCAAAATTCCCTTTGTCTTTTCAACTCCATTTTCCTGCTCACAGTGTAGCTGGGACACACTTATTCAAAGCACAACTTGTACTGGGCTGCACACATGCCTGTCTAAGTGTATTACACCTCCTTTAAAATCTCTGCATTAGTTTCCTGTCAAAGAGAGGATTTAATTTCAAAGTGCTTTGACTTATATTCCTGCTCCTGACAGGCAGCAGCCCACCCTCACCTAGTCAGTCATCTGGCTTTCACATCCTTGTTGATTATCCCAGTTGAAAGCGGGATGCTGGCTGCTTTGACGGTGAATCGGAGGTTGTTGCTGTGAGCCCTGGCTGGGTAATTCAGTGCAACTGGAGCTGATTAATCTGGCTCATCGTTCGAGACAAAGCCGTAGCCTTCCTCTGGCTTCTAATTGCTCTGGGTGTTGAGTGAAGTCATCAGGAAGGCAAGAGCTAATTGAAAAGCTAGGGGGAATGAGAGGCTAGAGGGCCATGGCTGGTTGGCCAGAGCCATGTGGGTCCATGGGAATATCTTATTTTGGGGCCTCAGATGTGTCATTCCTCCCTCTCCCCCCCCACCCCCAAGGAGAAACACCAGAGAGTTCAACAGAAGCCAAAGGGATGGGCATGAACCCAGATTTTTTGATGGGTCCTCAGGGCACCCTGGCTGGTGTGGACACCTGCAGCCTGAGGAGCATCTCTGGCCAAGATCCACACAGTGCCAAGGTACTGGCACTGCTGCAGGCTCAGGACACCTTGTGGCTCTTGTCAGGGTACCTGTGGTGGCAGGAATGTTCAGTGAGTGCCTGTCATGAGATGGAAGACCTCTGTGAGATGCCATGGTTTGAGTCCCCAGGTCCCTTAATATGGGTCCTGTGTGCTCTAGGTGATGTGAGATGCTCCTCAGCTCTGTGATGTCCCTCCCCTCCCAGCACCTGGCTCCAGACTCGTTTTGCTGGCCCTGTGTTAAGGGCAGGTTAGGTGGGCCAAGGAGGTGTTTGGGACGGCAGATCCTCCAGTCACTCTGCTCCTCACTCTGATAGTAGCAGCAAAGCTTGTCATCAACTTGGCCCCAGCACCCCTGGAAATTCTAGCCCTGGGTCTGCTTGCTCCTCCCTTTCACTTCCCCCCTTCTGCCTGCAACATGCCTGCCTTGACACCTCTCCTGGCCTGGGTGAGGAGTTATAAAGCATGTCCACCTGTCTGCCTGCAGCTGGTTCAAGCCACTGTCTCCAGTGTATCAGGTAGAGCAGAGGGGAACATCCTGACTTACCCATCAGGAAGGGAGGCATATACAGAAGGGATGAATGCCAGGCCATTTGCAGCAGTCGCAGTGTGGGATCACATCCATGGGATGCGTTGGGGCTGGGATGTCCATGGGGTGATGGGTGGGAGCCCCATTCCAGAGGGAAGGCAGATGCAGACACATCTGGAGTGAGTCACACTGAAGGGAAGTGCAGCATGAGCTGTCTGGAGATGGTAACAGTGTGGCAGGGTAGGAGGTGTGTTTATTTCACAGCCTCTCTGGTGGAATGGTGGTGAATGGATTTAATACGGAAATGGGCACTCACTGGGATGGGAGGTCCCTTGCCCTTTGCAAAGATGCCCATGAAACTCTGCTCAGCTGTTGCCTGCAGCCCAGGCACTTTCTGTAAGTTGGCCTCTTATGCAGAAGCTGCCATATTGCCATAAAGACTTCAAAGTACAGCTTATTTGGAAGAGTGGAAGGACCAGATCCAGGAGAGCAGTTAAGAAGGTAACAGGTCTCCTGGCCTTGTGTGTTGGTGAAGAGCATCCTGCACAGTGGGGCTCCTCCTTTGCCACCCTCTCAGGACAACAGCTGGGTGTGAAGAGCCCTTGTCACTCCCAGTGTGACCTCAGCACTGCAGGGCATTGCTTTTTATTACAGCCCATGTGTTGCTGCAATGAACATCAAAACCCCATTAGATTAGAAGGCTTCCTTTGATGTGTAAATATTTCAGTGGATGGGAAGAGGAATAAAATACACCTGAGGAGTGTTTCATAGACTTGCACAGGTGCCTCTCTATTCAAAGACTGAAGAGAAACTACCATTGCCATATCAAAAGCGAAGAGAGGTCCCAGCAGTGGTAAAAGGAAGGGGCTTTCTAACTCTGAGACCAACATCAAAACACGGAGCTCGTGGAGGACCATGCAAAAGTGTAGGCAGACTCTGGAGTTAAGTGATGGAGAGACAACTGCACTGAACAATAAGTGCAGGCAGGTAGCACTCCAGCTCAGTTCCTGGATCTGACCTGTGTTATTAGTCATAGAGGTTGTGGGAGATATTTTACAGGTTCTTTTTGACTTTCTAATGCCTCTGTGTCTTGCCAAATGTGTTTGAAAGGGGAGTAGTCTGTATTATGGGTGGTGGTCTCAGCCATGCGATGGCAAGAGGAGCTGCAGGAAAGAGGGAGGCGAAACTCTTGGGTGAATCTGAGGCTGTGGGGGTTGAGGCTGAATAAGAAATAAATTCTGTTTTGAACTTAATGGAACATAAATATCAGACACTTAGCAACAGTACATGTATTAATCCTGTCCTGGAGAAAGGAGAAGCTGTTCTGAGAGCCTCCATACCAGAAAACACAGGACAATTGTACTCCTTTATAGAAACCTGTGGTTTTTCTGATGAAATTTATTTCAAACTATCCAAACATTTCAGAGCGGCACTGATGACTGCTCAGAGAAGGTGCTGTGTGGGAGTGCGGTTCACAAACAGAAGCAGCTTTGCAAAGGTGAAAATTGTTCTGACAAAAGAACTGTGTCCAGTGCATTATAAACAGAAAGCAAGTGATTGCTGTAACCCATGCTCAGCTGGTCAACTAAACACAACACGGTGGTCACTAGAAAATCAAGACAGTCCCTTTTTGGCTACAACAGGAAGCCTTTAGCTCTGTGTGGGTTGCAGAGGATTCAGGTGCAGACACTCAGTCCTAAGAAATCTGCTGTGCCATCACCTGAAATCTGGCACCAAGACTGGAAAAGTGCACTCCTGAGTTTATTGTCAAGTAGGGCATTGAAGAAGCAGCGGAGTGGCTTGGTGTTTAAGGTCTTTATTGTTGAATGTTGTCTCTGAATAGAATGTGGGTGCCGACCATGTGGGAACTTAAGAGCATTGCTGAATATGGTGAATGTTTTCAAACCATACCACTGCAGAAAGAGACATGTTTTCCACAAATATATCCTTTTTTTCACAGGGCTGTGAATGAATTGTCCCCTGTCTTGTATTGTCGTCATAGTAGATTGTATCACGATTCCAGGCTTCAGGGTTTAACATGTATCACAACTGACTTCACCACTCTCTTGGGTGCCATCCAAACCAAACAGATTGTAGCACCGCTGAAACAAATTTTGATTCAGGTGCTGAACAAATGGTCATAAACATGCAGAGAGCCAGTCTTGAAGTGACAGACAAACTTTGCCCTACTCACCTTGCCCAGGGAGAAGACGATATTACAGGCTGGTGGGATACATAATACCCTTATCAGCTCCTCTTCAGTGCTTATTATACCTCCAGGCATTCAGGACCACCAAGACTTCATCCCCGATTGTAGGACCTGTTGGGGAGCCATGATTAGTTGATCAGGGTGGGAGGAGGGATGGTAGACAGAGAATTGCAGAGGCTGGTGATGGCCAGGAAAGGGATGAAAATCTCTGGCCATTTATGACTTGTGGTGGAATTGTCTTCACATTGTCTTCCCATTCAGCATGTTGCGGATAAGACCTACTTTCACACCACATGGTGTTAACATTGATGTGCTCAGCTTAAGTGATGCCCACACCCCTTGCATGTGACTGTTTTCAAAGGAAGTTGTGGGGACATGTCTTTCTCCAGCTCTCTCCTGGCACCACCCAACCTGTTAGTGCTCTTGCCAGTGTGGTTTTGGCCCAGCCAACTTGCACACCACCAGTCAGTGTCTAGGCAAAGTTCAAGGGAGGCCTTTGCCCAAGGAATGGGATAGACAAGGCAGCTTTGTTTAGGCTGAGCAATTCGGTCCCTAGCAGGTCCATACCCTCTGTGCTGCTTTTGCTTAGTCATGCAGACAAAGTCTTTTGGAGATACAAACCCAGAGTTGGGAAGTAACAGAAGAAAGTAATGGAAAAAGGAGATGCTGACTGGGATATTTGGTCTACCGATGGAGAACAAAATATTGCTAGAGGAAATCCTCTAAATCTCAAGTATCAATACTAACTATTCACTAGAGTCTGAAAGAACGTCCAAGCTTCCTCCTGGGACAAGGGCAGACAGAATAAAGAGAGTTTTTTGTGTCAGTGGAGAAGTCCAGGACCAAAATCTTCTGGTGCATTTCACCCAAGGTGTCTGACTTCTCTATGCATAAATTCCCTCTCTTTGGCAAAGAGGATGCAGAGCTGCCTTGCCACAGCCCTTTGAAAGCCATATGGGCTATCAGTAAGGAACAGAGTTTATGTCAGAACATGTCTATGCTGGGAGGACATCAACCTCTCTTCCCATGTCCTGAATGGAAAATGTTTTCAATGAGGACAGGATTTCCCTTCTGCACATATTTCCAGGAAGTCCCAATGTTTGTGCTGAACCATCTCTTCTATTGACTCAAAGAGGAGGAAATATAGACCTGAGATAGGAACAGCATCTTCTGGAGAGCTGACTGATTCTTTGTTTAATGGGGCTTCTCAGGTGCACAGGGAGCAAAGTGCTGCTTTTCGCTTTACAACTTCCTCATGCTGGTGGCTGATGAAAGCACATGGATAGGGCATTGTCTCCTGGCTGGGAGGAAAATGCAGGGCTGGGCTTTGGGAGATATCCTAGGGACAGGTTCCTGCACTCAGACCAACTTTGAGTCCACTGCATTGCCAAAATAATCATTAATTGAATCTGATTCTCTGTCTAAATGCTTGTTTCTCCTGAAGCACATCAGGAATGAAACTCACACAACAGTGCTGGGATGTCTGAAGCTCTTCAACTTAATTTTCTCTGGTAGTGGGAAATTTCTTATTTTAAGTAATGTCCTCTTCAGAAATTATTAATTAGACAACAGAACAGGAAATCTAAGAGACAGTAAAATCCCCTCAGCTGTCCAGCACATTTCTACGTAAATATGGTGGTAAAATGATGAAAACAAAACCTTTCGGAGACAAAGGCAAGTGAGAGACCCAGTGACAGAGCAGTGAAAAATCTATACTTTGTTATAATAAAGTGAAACCACTCTGTTTATCCTGTGTCTTGGAGGATTTGGCACAATTATTCTTAGGAAAGGAAGGAAGTCATGTAGAAATGAGAATAGTCCAGATTTTTGCTAAAATATTTGTACAAATCAGGTTATTCAACTAGAGTAAAGGACTTCTTTGGGGCTGCTGTTTCTGAAATTATCCTGCAAAACTGGAAGGACCGTAAATGCTTGGCTTTAATAGCCAGCTACATACAATGCAAACCTGATCAGTGAAGCTTGAAATGTCTGTGGCAGGGAAGAAAGGCAGAGTTTTATGTCTCTGTGGAGGTGTACAGAAGACCAGACAAAAAAAGCTTCTTAACACAGGGAGGAAGGCAACCAGTGATCTCCCATCTGCTAAAAGTCACTTTGTGGTCAGAGGCAATGGGGTGAAATTCCACGCTGCCTTTTGCCTGGTTTGGTTGTGAAGGCTGGGAGGAGCCGTATCAAAGGACACCACCTTGCACCCAGCCTCCCCGGGGTGTTTGGGCAGCCTCCTTACCCCTAACTCCCACCCAGCCTGCATGGCTGTGGGGCCAGGACCCAGCAGAAACCATCCCAGCAATTTGGGGAAGAATTAGTTGTGCTGTCTAGTTTTCAGTTTTGCCTCTAGCAAAAGCTAAAAATGTTCCACATCACTTAGAGGTGTCAGGTTATTTAGCTGTAGGCTGGGAATGGTGCTCAGAACATCTCGGTTACACATTACCCTGAATATCTCAGCAAATTACTTGCAGCTAATTGAAATAAAGGAAACACAGTGGCTCGGTTTACCCAATGAACTCTATATAGCAATGCAACCACTGTGTTTTGCATTGATCATAAATCAGGATTTATTATCCCACCTGGCAAATATTGACTTTTTTTAAGTCGGTACTTCCTTCTCACGTCAGTATAGCAGTGTTCATCCCAACTAAAGTCAATAGTTTCCTATTAACATTTCAGCTGTAAAAGTGCAGAGTGTCTGAGTCTTAGACATTGCCCAAAATCTCAAAACCTCTGGTCAGTGGTTTTCAACCTGCTTCAGTTTACTGAATCTGAAAAATTTTCCTGTGACAATGCAGCCCCTTCTAAAACAACTTAACTGTACTGATAACAGACTGCAGGTTGATGAGTTACTTTCTGTGGACCCCCACATAAACAGGGATTTGTGGATCAGAGGTTCAAAAGTGCAGATCCAAGAGATACATGGGAGATGGTCAATCGCTCAGACGCAAATTGTTTCACATATTGAATTTAGGGGGTTCCTGAGTCATGAGGCGGATGAGCTCCAGAAAACCTCTTAGTAGAAATCACCAAGAATGGGACTGTTGAAGTGAGTGATGGCTGTGGGTGCTTGCATATGTTTGACCTATGAATGTGCATATCTCATAAATACATATATATAATATTTTATATATTTTATTCTATCTGTGAATTCATCTTGAAGTCATAAAAAAATTGCATGGGTTGGGGGATGGGAAATCAGTCCCACACTGACAGTGCTCTGTCCATCACCTGTCCCCTGTTCATGGGAAAGATCCTGGGGACAACGTGGTGGCTGCAGCTCAGCGATCCCCATCAGATGAATTTGCAGCAGTGGGATTTCTACAGAACAGAACAAAGAGATAGGCTGTAAATTCTGCAGAGCCAGGGATATGGGGTAAATGCAGAGGGACTCAGACACAGGAAATCTGGGGAGGAGACGGGATCAGCTGGCACATGTTCACAGTCTCACTCAAGTTAGGAGAAAAGAATGATATCACTGGAGGAAAGGGAGGGGAAACTCCACATGCTTGGGGGACAAGTTATGGGCAGGTGGAAGGGGTCAGGACACCTTGAAGAAGGCTAAATATCAAGTGAAGAGGAGCTTAATATGATCAATTGTGTTGTCCTTGTATCTGTGCTTTTTTGTACTCTGTAATGAGGTGATGATGGATAATGGAACATCACCTTGTTCCCTGATGGGAGAACTGTACCTCCAGAGTAAGTACGGGGGGTTTCCACACAAAGGCCAGTGGAGGGATGGCTGTTGGGGGGTGAGGAGGAGTTAAGCACCGTTTCAAGCTTCTAGGCCCAATGTCCTCTCCAAAGGAGTAACAATTGGTCTTTGTGGCCTAGACACAGAAAGATCACTGTGGGCTCCCAGGATCACAGGAGTGTCCAACCACAGAGTGGACCACTGAGTCCTGAGGTGCAGAAGCCCTACCAGGATGGCATTAGCAGTGTTCTGGGGCTACCTAATAGGAATGCACTAAAAGAGGTGCTCCTGAGTCACAGCTGATAAAGAGAGACCAGGAGCAGGAAGGCACAGCATGGGAATCCAGCAATGGAGATGGATGCTGCAGGGCTTCCCATCGCCTTTGGGTGTCTGGGTAAGCAGGGCCTCAGGTATGAGGCTAAGAGCACAGGAGCTCCCTAACACAGGTATTTTCTGAGGCAGATGCTTAGAAGGGAAATGTTCTAGGTCAAGACTCTCTACTCAATAACCAGACTGGGATTTGAAACTGAGGTTGGCCATGTTCCTACTCCTGAGGATTTCTTCAGTGTCCTCTAACTTGGATCCCAGTGGGTTTCTTCCCTCCATGGGCCCCAATTCCACCCCTGGGGAGGGTGAAATAGCAGAATCCATGGTGGGTGGCCTTGCTGAGGTTTTTTTGGGTGGGGATGCCATGCTGTGTGTAACAAACTACAGTGGTCTCTGAACAATCTGAGTTCCTGGAGGGCATTGTTGGCCTGCTGGACCCCCGTGAGATCCTCAGACAGGTCCTTTCCCGTGATTTGCAGTATAAATCATCCTACAAAGGACAGATACCCAGCACACTCTGGGGAGCTCGTGCACAGCTGTCCACTGCAAAGGTAAGATGTCCTTGAGTGTAACTGCCTGAAAAATGGGTGTCAGCTGCAAGGTAATCAGACATGTACAAATGCTGTCCTCTCCAGTTGGTGTTCATCTCTCCCCAGTGGGTTGTTCTTGCAGAGCCTGTGGCAACGCTTGGCAAAGCTGTAGAGAAGCTCATGTAAGTTCTCAAGACTGGAATTCTTTTGGGTGGTAGGTGAGATGAATTCATCCCTGTGAGGAGGCCTCAAAAATGAAATCTGTGAACCTCTTGCTGATTTGATGTATTTTCCCTGTGTGTCTCTGAATGGGAATTTGCAGCAGCAAGTCAGGCTACCCCAGGCCCACAAAGTTGCTGTCACAGATGCCAGAACTGATAAGTGCAGTTGTGTTTGACTCAAGGGTCTTGAAGGACTCCCAGTTGTAAATGCTGACAATGATATGTGGGGTCATTTTACATCCTAGAAACATTGTACAAAGTGACAGACTTTGAACAGCCCAGAAACGTTGCATGATTCAGGAAATACCTTGGGGTACATCTGGCATCAAAGAAAAGCTAAAGAGAAGATGTTTAACCATCTCTCTGTCTTTCTACCAAGCTGAGATGAGCAGTACAGTGGCCAGTGTGCATGGACCCAGGCCTGCTGAAATGAGTAGAAAAAGATCAAGTTTTATTTATTTTTTTTTTCCATCTCAAAGTGCATTTTTTGATCATTTCCTCATTTTTCAGACTATTGATTTCTGTCATTCAGGGAAACTCCTAGTTTTCAAGAAAACTGGGAAATATTTTGAGAGCTGATTTCCAAGCAGTTCCTTTCCAGAGCTGCATGACATGATGGCAAGAGCCTCACAGTGAATGTGAGTGGAGCTTGTAGCACTCAGAGCATCCTCTCCAGCAGATGCTCTAATGCCAAGTATACAAGGGCACCTAGTTTGGAGATCCCAATTTAGGAGCAAATTGAAATGCATTTTGGTGAGATACATTTTTAAGGATCTGGCCCAGTCCCAACATACTTGGTAGATTCCCAGGGTGTCCCATCATCTCTTAGAGCTCTTATGGTCACTTGCCTTAGCACCATTTCAAAGCCAAGGGTCTCTCCTGCCACCAAAGGAAACGTGCTGATTTGACATGGTTCTGCTCTCTTGAGCAAACCAGGGCAGTTTGCATTGCTACTCTGCCAGCACATAGGGCAACATGAAGCTCTGAAACCATTATGATTGCTTGAGAGAATCAGCCAGCAAAACAAAAACTAAATGTTTAGGAAGGCAAGAGCAGCTATGTCCCATGGCACACACAAAGGGAGCCTGACCTGCTGCATTCTTCAGGACTAAACACAACCTTCAGCCATTAATGCAGCAAGGAAACAAGTTCTGAACCTTCCCTGTGGTGATACAATGGATGGAGGGAACATGAAACCAGTGCCCAAGTTAAACAGGAAGTCCAAATTAACAGGGATGCAGAGTGCCACATCCTAGTTGTGATGAAGAGGCATCTTAGTAGCTTCACAGCCTGGATGACTGTAACTCATCTCTTAACTGTAGGCAGCAGCTGCCAGAAGCGAATTCCACTTAATCCTCTCATCCCCTTCATATGAGGCAGGGAAGCAGTTGCAAACTCTGGTACCTGTGACAGGCTGTAACACTGTCCTGCCTGGCTAAGCCATCTTCCAGCCCATCCTAGTCCAGCTGCTGAAGAGTTTTGGGGGACTGAAAATGTCCTACTTACCTTGATGGACAAGCCCTTTCCTACCTAAAAACCTTGCCCTGCCATGGACAATGGAGACTGGCACTTGATACAGGGCAGCAATAGCACTTTTTCTTGGAGGTCCTCTTTGTGCATCACGGGTCTGACCATGCTGCCACCCAGCACAGGACCACTGAGTAATCATTGAGGAGTGAATTCGTGGTGACCACACCAGGGGTGAGTGTGTCCGGCTCATTGCAGTGGCAGGAGCGCGCTGGCTGGGACACACCACTAGAGGGGGACACAGCCATGTGCAATGGGACGTGGCCACCAGCCACGAGTGTGGACCTGTGGGGCAGACTCAGTGGCCCAGTAACTGGGTGGCCAGCATGAGCCATTGCCATCTCAGACCTTCTGTACGTCTATTGCCCAGTGCTTACAGCCCAAATCATACCCAGCCAGAGGAAAGCAATGTGCATGTTTAGCCATTTGGTTGATGCGAAGTCAATGTCTGTGGTGTGGGATGGGGTGAATTTTGCTTTTCACTCTTTCCACTTGTCATTGGTATGGCTCTGGATGTTGCCTGGCATTTTTCAGGTCTGCAAATGTTGGAAACCCTGCACTGGGTCTCCTCACTGTGCGGTGTGGTCATGTAGCATGGTAGGATATAACCTGTGGGAAAGACCCAAAAATTACTTCAATGAGAGGAAGAGTTTCAAGAGTTTTTCACTTTATCTTTCCCTTTACTGTGGCATGTCTTTAAAAAGAGATCTCTATTTTGGGATAGCCAGGCTGTGTCTGTGCCTGGTGTCATGACCTGTGGCCTCCTGCTTCTCTTTCCCTCTAGACCTTTTCTTGGGAACATTAGCTCCAATAAATTCTAGTGGTACAGCTGAACTATCTTGGATGTACACCTAAGCTGAGAACTGAAGGTGGGGCAAAGTTTCAGGGGAACCTGAAGGAGGATGGGACATGATTCCTACTACATTCAGTAGTAGTAGGAACAGTGCTTAATTCTCCAGCCAACTTTGAAAGTACAATTTTGTGGATCAAATTACCCAAAAAAGGATTATACTTAGTCAATGAATGATGTTGCCGACCTCTGTTCATCTGGAAGCAAGGTAACAGTTTGCATGGCTGCAGGGTCTATCTGCCTAGTGTAGACAGAAGTGTGAAGCTTAGCTTAGCATGTGATGCATAGACATGTGGTGGAGAGAGAGAGGAATGTAGGGTCCAGCCATGGAATTGATGACCCAGGTCATGAAATGTCTGAATGTCGGCGGGGCACATGTGGTTTTGGTGACATCCCATTTTATGTCTGCATTAAGGACATGGGTGGTCTGAATGGACATGGGACTTGAAGAGCATGAGTGTGTTTGTGTGTGTGTGTAAGACCAATGTCTCTGCATCAAAATCTCTTCTGGTTATGTCTTCCTCTGTGCAAAATCAAGGCTGTTACAAGAAGCCGGGGTCCATGCAGTTTGATTGACACCTCATGATTTTGCCAAAAAAACACTCAACCCCCCATGTTTTCCTTAAATGCTTTTCAATCAGCCACAGAAGTTTTGTTTTTCATCTGAAGGCAGAAAAATACTTAAAATTCAAACTAGAGTAAATGACTCTAAACTGGTGGCTGCAAATCCCAGCAGATAATAAGTAGTGAAATTACTTTGCATTGTATTAGCTAATTGCTGAATCTTACAGTAATTTCTCCTACTCAAATAGTAGGTATTTTATTTACTAGATTTATTGCTAATTGAAACCCTCTATAGCAGTGAAACTGCTTAGGATTTCTTTAGTATGAATTATTGTGAATTTCTGCAATTGATTGCACAATGAATAGCTCTTTTTATCACTCCAGAGAAATGTAGGGATGGGATTTCATGCCATTAATTTTTATGGGAGTTCATTGTCAGGGGTCCTCAGGGAGCTTTGAAAATCACAGCCCTTAATTTTTAATTTTCAGTCCTTACAAACAATGCTGTTTCTTTGGGTGTGCCTGTGAACTGAGGGCCAGTCAAACATCGGTTCTTCATAGGCCCTGCCAAATGCTGGATCCTTCTGAGTTTATTATTTTAATCTGTAATTACAAGGGAAGAGCTGAGCCCTGGTGCACAACCCAGTCCTGTGCTGTCCTTCCCTTGGTGCCTCAACCCTGTTTGGCTCCATTTGAAGCATTTGGCCAAGGACCCACACTTGGAACCATGTAAGGACTCATAGATGTGACATGTAGTAACCAAAAGGGTAGTTTTGTGAGGGGAATTTGCTCTTGTTAGGACAAGTCTGGGCACCTGGGCACTTACAGCAATTTCCGGAGCTTAGAGAAGCCAAGTTGTGTTTTGGAGGAATCTGTGGACATGGGTGGTCTCTGGGAGGGTCCTAGTCCTCAAGCAGATGCTGCTCTGGGCTGATCCGCAGAACTTGGGAGCCACTAAGAAATAGCATTACGAAAAATCTCTCTCTCTGTCACAGAGAGGGGGTGGGAGACAGGAGAAGTTGGGGGAAGTCTCCCTGCAGCATTTGGTCCCATAGAGACCAAACAATTTTTTTCTTTGTCATCTACATCCAAGATCTGAGCTGACACCCTATGTTTGAAAAATGCCTGCAGTTACAGAAATGGGAACCCATAGGGTGATTTTCACCTTTCTCATGAGAAATGGCATT
The DNA here is from genome assembly GCA_013399075.1 of Chloroceryle aenea. Lineage (NCBI taxonomy): Eukaryota > Metazoa > Chordata > Aves > Coraciiformes > Cerylidae > Chloroceryle > Chloroceryle aenea. The sequence continues at coordinate 155,236 of VWZY01002345.1, forward strand.
ACATCTCATGTTTTGCCTCAGGGGACAGACATCCGCCCAGAAGTGTCTCAAGCAGCTCCCACTGCAATGACCTTATAGACCTGACTCACATCTTCCTGGCCTGACTTCTCTCACTCCCTGCCTGCACTACCCGCCTGCTGGCGGAGTGCTGGGGGCCCTGCAGCTGCTGGCACCTCCCTCTGCAGTCCTGGGTGATAGGACCCATTACACAGACTGGCACCACCTTTGTCGTGCTGTCCTCCATCATCTGAAGACCTAATCTGCTCCATGCTGTTGCTTGTAGCCAACCCAGCAGCACTCATGCTCTGCAGGAGCTCTGTGGCTCTGGGCAAACACAGAGGTGTTTGTGCCCAACTGGGTAGTGGCCATGGGTTAAATTTCATTAAAAAGATAGGAAGGTAAAACCCAGCATCATCCCAAATCCAACAAATGGAAAGCCCAGGGATGCAGGCTGTCTACTCTTCCTTGTCTTCTGCCTGTGTTTCACTGCTCCATCTGCTGTGCCAGGAAGACAATTTGCAGTACCCCTGGTTCAGGTGGAGAAGGTAAGGGGGTTCCTCATCCCACTCAGAGACAGCTCTGGATGGTGGAGGGGAACTGGGAGCTCCTGAGGAGGGGCTGGATACTTCCAGCATCTGGGGCTAGGAGGATAGTGGGATGTGGGTACATGGTCCTTGTCTGGTCTTTCTGCCCTCTGGCAAGGGGCATGTTGCTCTGGGACTTTGGATGGTGACAGAGAAGCAGGATTTTGGATGACTCTGTGACTTTGTTGCAGCAACAGGGAATGGGGGAAAGAGCTTGCAAGTGAGGGGGGCACCTACCTCAACAAAGGCAGGTCAATTGGCTTGGAGGCAGAACCTTTATTGATCCTGGTGGTCAGTTAATGGTGTTCCATCAGCTCATACCTAGCTGCAATGTGCAATACTGGGATCTGCTTAGCTGGGCTGATGAGGTCCATCACTCAAGGGAGGCTTTAAGGACCAAGAAGTTCTAAGCATCTCCCACCAGCATGCACCCCTCTGTATGTGGCAGTCTAGGGTGGGATACATTTTGGTGACCCCTTATTGCCAGGTGAGCCCTTGTTTGCGCAGTTGCCCGGTGGATGAGATGTATTTATAGCTGTTGTTAAATCATAGCCATGCAGCTGAAGGACTGGGCTGCTTCCAAGGACTGCTCACGCCGATCTGGAGGGGGATGGAGGCAGGTTACATATTTACACATTAGTTTAAAATGTGGATTCTTTCCCCCAGGGGCCCAGAATGGCTCATAGGCAGCTGCTCCAGCCATCAGCTCAGCTCGTATTTATTTGTGTTTTTCAAACATTTAGTCAGTATTTACACAATAGACGCAATATTAGTAATATCTGCAATAATTTATATGATACCAAATGGGATTTCTCACGGCCAATGGGCTGCCTGGGGACTTGGCCCCTGCTCCCTGTTAAAAGCTCAAAAAAGTACAAATTAACAAGCCGTAAAATAACATCTTCATAAAAGAACAGGGGAAAAGAGGCCAGATCCAGGGAGGTGGTGAGTGATTGTGACAGCCCTGAGGGCCACTGGGGATGGAGGGTGCTCAACACCTGTGAAAATCAGGGCTCGGCCATCTCACAACGAGGAGAAAGGTTCCTACATGGCAGTCCTAGCACGGACATCAGCATTTCTCTGTGCCATGGTGGAGCAAAGCTATGAATGGGTACTGGTGGCAGCAGAGGAATCCCTTTGTTCTCCACGAATTGTCATGGGACCACATGCCACCAAGGTGGAAAGCTCCTGTCTTCCCCATCTCCCACTTCTGTAGGTGCCCATGGTAAGAGGAGGAAGATAAACTTTGGGTCAGGGGTATACTGTGGGGCACATACCAGCAGCAGTGCCCAGGAAGGAAATGAGTGCATCATCCATCATCTCCATGGCTGGACTCTGGTCATATGTGCACAGTGCTACCTCAGAGACCAACAAAGTGACCACTGTGCCTCAGGGACGCATTTCTCTGTGAGAGAGACTAAAATGAGAATGTTTGGGAACCACCTTAATGCAGGCCAATGTTTGCCCAGATTCCTCCGAAAAAGCAAGAAATGGAAGCACTGTGGGGATGGGGTTTGTGCTGGCTTTCAGTCTATCCACGAACTTCTGGGTTGTCTGTTAGCAAAAGCTGTTTTCCCAAACCCCAGTGTTGTGCCTCAACTTAACAGCAGACTCCCTTTTTATTTTCTGGATATGTTCACCCTGGGAGAAGTGGTTTCCCAGCCTGCATCTTCTCTACTGTGCACTTCTCTCTGCCAGGGTGTCCATTCACCAAGCATCCTACCCTGCTCCTGCAGTTGCAGCATGGTGCCATGCTCCCAGAAGCTCTGTGCAAACAGCTCTTGCAGACTCACACATCTCCATGCAGTGTTCCAAAGCACTGGTGGATCTCTTGCTTCACTGGAGCCTCTGCAAAGTCCCTGACCTGTGCTAGCTGCAGGGTGGGAATACAGTGGAAATAAGGGCATCCTGTGCTCTCTGGTGCTACTGGTGTCACTGCCTCAGAGGCTGCCCAAACACCTTGCACCCTGCAGCCAGTGACTTGAGACCAAAGATTACTTTCTTCTGCTGAAGTTCTCCTAGCATCAGCTCTATCTCCCCCTGCACCAGCCTCAGCACCAGGGGACACCTCGGCCCCAGTCCTTTCATGTCCCTTGTGCTGCAGTGCCCTCAGTGATCACACACCACTCGTCACAGGATGACGGGGGGGATCTGGGGAGGGCTAGAGAAATAAGCCTTTGGTATCCACATGACTTTTCCTTTGCATCTTCCCTCCCACCCTCTCTCAATGACAGGGAATGTTGCCATTTCATCTGGGGCACCCACAGCCGTCCTGGCCATCACAGCCCACCCTATGAATGGGGTCCAAGAGGGTTGTCCTCCTCCTCCTCTACCTCCTGTTCCTGCCTTTTGGACGGGGGTATGAATGGCTTGGCAGTGGCACAGGACAGGGTGATGGTGGCCTGAGATGATGGCATGTGGAGGCGGTGGCAGAAGTTTGGGGATGGAGGGTGGGGTCATGCAGCATAACGTAACTGCAGGGCACAGTCCAGGGGGACCTGGAGCGTGAGGAGGCGTGTGTTGTATTTCAAGCAACTCCACACTGTCTCTGCCTCTGCAGCCACTTGCCATATTCAAACCAGATGCAATATCCGCTTGTCAGCAGTGTAGCGTGCATGGGGGGATTTCATTCATATGTTTTGGACCTATCCCAAGCCAAACAAATGATGGAAAGGCACAATTAACCCAATCTCAAGTCTAATCTGCTCTGAGTGCCTTTCTGTCCTGGGTTGTGCCTGCTCCACATGGTGGTGACTTGCCTCCAGATATGTGTGAGGAGACATTGGACACTTGGCCAATAAAGCAAATGACAGCAGTTGGAAATAGGGGACTGGTGCTGGTGCTGGGGTAGGCTGAGCCTGAAGCAAAGGCCATACACTGGTGTGGCAGCAGCCTTGCACCAGCATGGAGATGGGGAAGGTACAACACAAGACTGAGATCATGAGTGAGAAGGGACCAGGTCACACACCACCATCTCCAAGACCATGGTGATGACTGTGGGACATGAGAGCAGGGACAGAGAGGTGCTCTATAGAGAGCAGGAGGTGCGAGGTCTTTAGTGAGATATAGCAGGTCCAAGGTGATCACAAGAGGCTCTGGATGGTCTTGTGTGGACTCCCCAGCCCACCAGGTATGTTACCATGGCCAAAGCAGAGGAGGAATGTTCCTGCTTCCACCACCCATATTGCTTTGTTCAGGGCTGACTCCACAGAGCCAGCAGATGTTCCCAAGACAGAGCTGTCCCTCTGAACACTTTCTGGACTGGTCACACCAGTTGTCCTTTTCATGTCCTTCTTGCTGTGAGCCACTTGGGTCTTCTACCTGTGCCAGACCCTTGCAGGAGCACCTTTGCAAAAAGGGATTTTGGTAGATCCATAGACGTTGCTTTTTCTTCAGTGTGGTGTCCTTCCTGAAGGAGAGATAAAAGGTTCTTGTACACCTCTCCCATGGCCCTCTCTGATAAGGGATGTCTTCTCAATGCAAACTCGCTTCCCAGTTTCCCAGCTTTCTATCTCTTTGTTTAGGACTATTTGAGAAGGCCTTGAGCTCTGAGTCTATCTGACTTCCATGAGTTATCCTGGGGGATCCTTCTTGGGAGAGCATCACTGTGGAGAGATGTTGAATGAAGAAACTGCTTGTGGTACTGCACAGGAAGCCCAGTGAAAATGTCCCCAGGGCACCACTGTCTTTCCCCTACCTCAGGAGTTCTTTCTTCACCTTGGGTGGACTTGAGGTTTTTGGGTCAGGTCCTAGGGAAGGTGTCTTGATTTGGGATTTGGAGGTGGGGAGGGTGATTTGGCATTCTGATGTGTTGGGCTTGCCAGCTAAGACATAGCTCAAATCTTGCAGTGCAGAGTTTCCAGGCTGCTGTCAGAGCTCAGGCAACCTGCTGACCTGGTGCACGGCTTTCCTGTGTGACAGAGACCCTTCAGCCATGCCCTGAGTCATGAAAGGGACTTTTCTCATCTATCCCTGCTCACGTTCCTCTTCATGTTCCTCTTCAAAGACCTGCTTGGAACTACTTAGCCCTTTGTCAAGGGGGCCCAAGAGAGCTGGTTGATATTCAGATATCACTTCCTTCAAGCTCAATACAGGTGCATTACTTTGAGTAAAAAATCAAGTAGAGAAGGCAGAAGGCCAGCATGGATGAGCAAGGAGCTGCTGGAAAAACTCATTGGAAGAACGAAGTTCACAGCATGTGGAAAAAAAGGACTGGTCACTTGGGAGAATTATAGGAACACTGTCAGGGTTTGCAGGGATGCAACAAGTAAGGCCAAGGCCCCCTTGGAATTAACTCTGGCAAAGGAAGTAAAAGAGAAGGTCTTATTCAAATACATCAATGGTAAAAGGAAGACAAGGGCCCACTGCTGAATGAGGTGGGAGCCCTGGTGACAGAGGATGCAGAGAAGGCGGAGTTACTGAATGTCATCTTTGCTTCAGTCTTCACTGCTCAGACCANGTCATGTCTGACTAATCAGCCTTCTACAATAATGTGACTGAATGGGTAGATGCAGGGACAGCAGTGGATGTTGTCTACCTTGACTTCAAGGGTCTTGACACTATCGCCAGTAACATCTTTGTGGGTAAGCTCAGGAAGTGTGGGTTAGAAGAGCAGACAGTGAGATGGTTTGAGAACTGGATGAACAACAGAACTCAGAGTGTCGTGATCAGTGGTGCAGAGTCCAGCTGGAGACCTGTAAGTAGTGGTGTTCTCTAGGGATGGGTTCTGGGTCGAGTCTTATTCAACATCTTCATCAATGACCTGNGTCTCCCCAGTTGAAGAGGGACAGGGAAATACTGGAAAGAGTCCAAGGGAGGCTCCAAGGATGTTGATGGGTCTGAAACATCTCTCTGTAAGGAAAGGCTGAGAGCCCTGGGGCTGTTTAGCCTGGAAAAGACAAGACTGAGAGGGGGTCTTACTAATGTTCACAGATATCTGAAGGGTGGTTGTCAAGTGGAAGGGGACAGTCTATTTTCAGTTGTGCCCTATGATAGGATGAGAGGTAATGGTCACGAGTTGAAACACAGGAAGTTCCACCTCAACATGAGGAAAAACATCACTGTGAGAGTGATGGAGTTGGAACAGGCTGCCCAGAGAGGTTGTGGAGTCTCCTTCTCTGGAGACTGTCAAGATCCACTTGGATCTGTTCCTGTGTGGGCTGCCCTGGGTGACTGCTCTGGCAGGGGGGTTGAACTCGATGATCTCCAGAGGTCTCTTCCAACCCCTACCATCCTATGATTCTATGTTAGGAAAAGCCATCATGGTGGATGTAAGATAGGAGGGATGATAAGAAAGTACATCAGTGGGAAATGGACTCAGGAAGCTCACCAATCCATCACCCATCCTGACTCCACCTGTCACTCCCTGAAAGACCAGGCCCTACCCCCTATCTATCTCACTTCCTCTGTCTATGCCCGCAGTCTCATCTTTTTCTGCAGGCCATCTTCAGCTGGCTCCATTCCATGTGTCCTTGTTCTTTTGCTCCCCTTGCCCAGCACAGTTGCTTTTTCTCCACTACCCCACCTCTTCCATGGCCATTGTCTTGCTTACTCTCTTTCCCATCTACAAAAGCTGGCCCTGCTTTGCAGCTGTGATCTCTGTTCTCCTCTCCCAGCTTCTTGCAAAGCTGACAGCTCCAAGGAAGACTAGGATAGTCCTTTCATCTCATGTCAGCCTTGTTTTCTGTCAGGGCCTGCCTTTCAACTTAGCAAGCTGTTTGTCCTGTATTTCGCTGCCTGGGTCTCTCTATAGATAATTTCACGTGTCTGGATGGCTGCTGACCAAACAGGCATTGTGGTCCAATTATGGCAGCCAGAAAGTCCACACGGCCCGCTGAATGTCCCATGGTTATTTGCCTGGTTTATTGATGCTGCTCCAGCACACACACTCTGTGTTGAGCTATCCCATTCAGGGATAGCTTGGTCTGGTGCTTGAGACAAGTCATGATTGCATGGACAATACCAGATGAGGTGCACCCCAAGTAAGATATAGTTAAGGACTGCTTGTGAACCTGCCTCCCTGACACTTGCCCTTTGTTACACCTGCGGAACAACTCTTCAACCTGTGTCTGGTGGCCACGTCTGCTTGAACCTGCATACAGCTCAGCCAGGGGACTGGGTATCACCCATCACTTTTTCCTTGTCTTTCCAGGGGCCCATGTGGAGCCCAGAAGGACACTGCAGAGGGGTTGGCACCCCACAAAGATCAGGGTTTCTGCTGGCTCAGGTGGGCAGGTTCTGACAAGGGGGAACCACATGGCAACTTCCTTCTGACAGGTGGAGAAGAGTCCATGCAGGGAGGAAGCCAAAGGCAGCAGAGAGTTTGCAGGGAGGCAAGTGGCTATAACATGTGCTTGCAAAGTGTTCATGGGTCAGGACCTGGCAAGTGACAAGTCTGGTTTTAAAACTGAGATGAAAGCAAAGCAGGCATTCTGCATACTCCTTAGATGCCATCTGTATGCGGCATGCTACAAGAGAGTCTTTCCAGACAGGGATGAAAAGAAAGAATGCAGCCTTTCTTTGCTAATCCCCTGACTCCAGCAGCTGGGTCTTGAAGGAAACAGTAAATCTTGCAAAATGTGTGCTGAGAGTTGGCCAGAACACAGCATCCTTGGAGGCTTGGCCTCTTGCTGCACTGCTGGGTATTGCTTGGTCCATCCCAACTAGGACATTTGGTCATGGCCATGACTGTTGGGTCCCTTCATGCACACAGGGCAGTGGTTAATGTTGGAACTTCCTCCTGTTTGAGCTGCTGGGAAGGTACTGGGTAGGATTTCCATGCTAGGGAAGGTGTTGGACACTATGAGGACTCCTGGCCAAGAGCACATGGCATGACATGAGGATGGGATGCCTTCCACCGAGGTGGGACCTAGAGTCCTTTGACAATGCTGGGCCTCAGGAATCTCTTGATGCCAGTGCATCCAGAGAACATTTCCACTGGAGACCATCTCAGCAGCCGGACAGGGACACAAGTATGTCTCGTTGTTGAACTCCATCTAGTGGCATGTCCGGGCCTCAGCATGGCGGAACCATCTTGATCCCAGCTGCTCCACAGCCTAGACACTTGGAGCAGCCAGCTGGCCCTGGTCTTGGCCACAGGAACCAAAACAACAGCAGATTACTCCTTGCTCCTCTTCCCTGTCCTCAGGCTGTCTTGACATGCACTGGAAGAGAGTTTTGTGGCAGCAATCTGTTTATGAGAGAAGTAAACAGCTGATGCAGGGGGGTATTCGCAGTGAAGGTTTTGCTTCATCATCCAGTGGGGAAAGACAGCAAAAAAGGCAAGTTTAGATTTGGCCGTTTTGATGGGACAGTCCAGCTGGCAAGTTGTGCACATTTGTCCCTTTCAGGGGTTACAGATGTGCGCTGGACACTGTGGGAATGGGATTTTATAACAGTAATTAGTTTATTCCTGAGGTAAGCAGTATAAATAGGAGAAAAATTTGTTTCCTGTTCCAATGCAAATAACCAACTGGAAGCCAGTTGGATGAGGGCCATCGAATATCAAAAGCCAAACAGGGGACTATGTCAGCTCTATATCCTTTTCTGGCTTATTTGCATGCTGGTTGGTAGAGGAATGTTTCTCTTTAGGTTACTAAATTTACTAGTTTACTGTATTTTTTTAGCTTGGGGCTGGTTATTTGAGTGGCCACTGGCCAACTGGCTGCCTACAGTTTATCTGAATGGCTGGTGCCCAGGATTTGTCACTGGTCCTCTACGCATTGCAGACTCAATCAGTGTTATTGACCCAGGACAGTGAGCTTCTTCTCAGCTGGGCTGACCTCATGTCAGTGGCAGAGCTCTGCATCACGTCCTGACAGGCTTCTTCTTCACCAACCATGATCCTCTTGCTGCTTTTGCTTTTGAAACAACTGTATTTTCTTTCTGCCTTTCTTTTTGGTTTTTAGTTTTCCCTATGGTGGCATAAGCCACAGCTAGAAAGAGCTCCTGCTGTTCTCTGCTGGGTGATGCTTTCTAACAACATTTTGGCCTGTCTCTGCAGCAGGGGTGTGAGGTCCTCCTTCTGCTCCAATAAACATTGCATTTGTGTTTTCCCCAGGCTTCCTTCACATCCGGTCCCAGACTTATATGGGAGTTCCACCCTCTACACACCATGATTTTAGCAGAGCAGGACCCTGTCTGGCTTTGGGTGCTGTCACCATCATGTCCAGAAGGGACAAAGCTTCACTGATTTTGTGAAGGAGAAAGCTGGTTGTTATCTCATCAACATCCAACCAAACCAGAGGTGCCTCTTTTGGCTGTTGATGTGGGATTAGCAGAATGATGCTCCACCTCCATTCCATCTTCATCAGGACCTGCAGCAAAGACAGATTTTATTTTCTATACTATAACTACATGGCCATTTTCCGGGGACTTCTTGACTATCTTGAAAACCACTGAATTTTCCTCCTACTACTGGTGCTTTCACATGAGAGGATGCAGCAAGATTTTGTGGAGGCTTGGCACTGTTTCCTCAGGACCCTGACATCTCCATTCCCCTCTCTGCCACACCTCGTCTCCTTGTCCTACTTCCACCTGCTGTCCTGACAGCTTTCTTTAACAGTTTTACCAGAAGAAGCAATTTTTGCAGTGGGCCCATTGTCATCTTTCTCCTGCCATCATCGGAGTCTTATGTGTTTGAGGTGTCTCTTTTCTCCATCCCTCTGTCTCCCTGCTTAGTGTGTCCAACTGGAATTCATTTAATTATTCATGTGGGATCACTACTTGGGACCAGCCTTTGCTTCATGCAGATCCTTGGGCTATGAGGGCAGCACCACAGGTCATGTCCTTCCTGTGGCTAGTGACAAAGACATTTCATGGAAGCTTTTACCCAGCCTGTGGCCAGGTCCATAAATTCCTCCTGTTTGCCTGGAGAAATGCCACCCAATTACACATAGATCACTCAGTGTTTCCCACAGTGAAAGACTCAGCACTGAGTGCTTCACAACTGCCAACTCCCAAGGCTGAGGCTGGAGCTGTCCCTAGGCTGGTGTTTGGGGTTTGTTTTGCTAAAAAAAGTGGGAAATTTGGTAAAAATGATCTCTTAAAATAGGGCCAGGAGGAATGCATTGCGGGACCCAGGTCAAGAACAGGCTTGGTGCCTGTGGGTGTGGTAAGTTTGGTGTTGGGAAGCTCTTCTTCATCACTCTCATGAATGTTTCCCATGCCCCGCCAAGGGCCTTCTTTTCCATCTTGTCTTGGAGATGGATATGCTATGTGAGATGTGACCTCAACCCCTATTCTGGACAGTACTTCCTTGGGGACTTGGAGGTGGACAAAGTTGCTTCAGTTCAACACAAGTGGTTCTCCATAGCCCAGAGGCACTGAGCTTGGTGCAGGGCACTGCAAAGACACCAACAGTCATTATTTACCAGGTTGAGCTCCTGGGAATCTTTAGAGGGCTTAACACCAATATCATTTACTTCATGGGGATCTTTGTAAAATATTCTTCACACAATTGTGGAAGAAGGGGGTGTTCCTAAATGTAGCCTCCCTCTTGTGCCTTGCACATGCACTGTGATGCGTGGGTGGTCCCATGGAGGCTGATGGCACCAAAGACCCATGGGATGATCCCTGTGTCCCTGGAGTCCCTGAAGACTGTCACTCCAATGACACCAGCTTCCAAAACCCAGATTTATGAGGGTATTTGGGTGCGTTGCAACATCTAATCCCCCTAGTGAGGCTAAGCCCACACCTCCAACTGCTCTGGAGTGAAGTAAAAGAGATGCCTTCATGTTAAAAAACTTCAGGTGAGGCTGTTTGAGTCAGTCTTGGAAGAACACTTCCTTGCAACAATGATAAATCCCAGACCTTGCAGGATTGCAGTGCGAAGATGGGTCAGGCCCCATTCACAGCAAGGCTGCAGATCCCCATCAGCACAGCCTGTAGCAGAGCACTTTATTATTTCCCCCACTCTATTGTTTCTACACACAGTCCTGGTGCTGGGTGGCTCCACATAGATTCCCACTCCAGCATCTCCCAGCAGATGCTGTTGAGTCGGTAGGGCTCTGGCTGCCAAGGAGGAAGTCAGGGCAGGGCCTCTGTGCCCATCCCTTCCCTGCCATTACCATGCAACTCCCATGACAGACGAGTCCCCTGCCCTCCCAGCCATCTCCTAAGACATGGGCTGGCATTGCTCCCTTTTTCTGAGCTCAGCCTGGCTGGGTACTGCTGGAGAGTCCTCCAGGGACTGGGAGGAAGTTTTCTACCAGCCCATCTGGGATGGGAGGTGGAAACCCAGTCACAAGGTGCCTGCAGGGAGTGAGAATCTCTGCCATTGTGGGCTGAACTGCAGGTCCGTGGAGAGCCCCAGGCCCACCTTGACCTTCCTAGGACCACAGATCTCCACGGCAAGTCAGAGGGAGGATGGCTGGGGCATGCTTACACCTCATGGAAATACTGCTCTGATGAACCAGAGGATGTTAATGGCCTCTGGCCAACACAAGGCTGTCTTTCATAGGGATGGGCTTTGGAGTCCTTCGGCCCCAGCATCAGAGGTGGTCTGGGCTTGGCATGGACTAGTGGCTGCTCTTTGTCTTCAGCCACTACCTCTGGCGTGAGCTCAATGAAATGCCTCCTCACCATCCTCCCATTGAGGAGAACCCCTGCTGAGCTGCCTGGTGAATGAGGAGCTGCCATCATCAGCCCAGCGGCTGCAGGAGACGAGATTTCATCTCCTCACCCTTAATTCCTCCAGACGCTCTGCCAAATCCAGCCTCCATCCCGCCTGCTGCTGGCTGCATTCACAGCCCAACACACAAACCCGCTTGGGATTGTTTTGAATTTAAAATCCTATTAGTCTTAAATTAATTGCTTTTTCTTGTGGAGCAGCGGGTTGGAACTGGCGAGCCCGGTTTGTAATTATTAACTGGGGAAAGGCCTGCATGGAGAAAAGCTGCTCCTCTCCTGCTGGGCTGTGCTCTATGGGTGCATCCCTTCTGTCCTGCTTTCTTCTTTGGCTTTTATTAACCAGCTCATCCCCTTTCGCTGATCACTCTTTTATCTGGGAAGGGATGGGGAAGCTTTGAACCTTGGAATTAAATTCTCCTCAGAGCCATGACGAAGGGGCAAGTTTTGGTTCATTTCACTCTGGGGGAAATTGGGAAAAGCCCTAATGGGAACCAAAATGTGTTGGCAGGGATGTCAAGGGGCTAATGTGGGGGTGGGAGGGGGAAGTACTGCAGCACCTGTGGAGATGAGCCACAGTGTGATGCAGCCCTGGCTGGCACCATGACCAGCATTGCCGCTTGTACCGAAGAGTTTCCCCCATGCCGAGATCGTCTCCCTTATTCCGGCATGAGGACCCTCGGATCAGGCAGGAGCCAGGAGGAGCCTCAGGCTGTTGCTGCAAACAGCTCAGGCACGATGGCAAGTGACACTTCTATTTTTTTAAAGATTAAATTAGATGTTAGAAAGTTTCTGACATGAAGACCTGACATTATTCTGTCCATGGGATTGAGGTAAAGAGGGTTTGCAGACCTGGATCAGGGCCATGTGAAGCTGTGGGTCTCCAGACACTCTGTGCTGTGATGGTGGCTGGACCCAGGGAAGGGATGACCCAAGCACCTTGGCCATATCCTTGCTTGTGGTCTCACCTGTATGAGGGGCAGGGACAGTGCTGGCTCCAGGAGGGTGCCAGTTACAGAACAGCCTGTGCCAGGGGAGGAGTGGTGCTGGTCGCATTAACAAACTGCTTTGGCTGTTTTCCCTTTCAGATGGAGCTGTGGGGTGGCTCCCATTCCAATAGTGCTGCCTGAATAGGACTGGCTCCTGCCAGTCTCTCTCTGCCTAGGATGGTTGGTGGTGGCTGGCACTGCTCCTGCTATGGATGTGGCTCCACAGGTCCTCCAGTGCCAGAGCCATCCCAGGTCACCTCTGGGCCAGAAGAAAGCAGGCTCTGATGGGCTTTTGCCATTTCCCAAGGACCTGGAGTATCTTAGGGAACATCCTCAGAGCAGCATCAGTCAGCAGGGAGCATAGCAACCCCAGTTGCCCTCCATCACCACCTGCAGACAGGCAGGGCAGCGGGGGCAGAGCTGTCTGGCAAGCTGGGCAGCGGCACTCTGGACTTTTCCAAGATTTTTTGATTCCCAGCAACAAATCTCTCTTCAAGTCTGTGCATGACTGAAATTCATCTTGGCTTGTGGGAGCTCAGCAAGCCCAGCCAGGGAGGAAGGGAGGGGAGGCTGGGCAGTGGGCAGCAGCTCAGCTCGCCCAGCCTGCTTGCCGGATTAGGCAAAAACTGCTCTTGTGATGACAGCTCATGAGGAGGGTGAAACAGGAACTCCAGCTTCACAAACAAAGTTATTTTGGTAGCTGTGTGCAAACCCCCCATTGGAAAATGTGACACACTTCTTATCCCCTTGAATTTGCTCACAAATCACTAATTAAGGCATGTAATGAAGCCAACAGCATCCATTAATAAAGAATCATTATGGGGACGGATTAGCGAGCTTATCGGAAACAGGTGGAAGTGAGCTGGGAGTCTGCTCGGGGCTGCATGTGCGAGCCAAGGCTTTTCCAGCCTCTCAGGACAGTGTGTCACACGCCTCTGAGGGATGCACCCTACAGCCCCCCGCCACCGGATGGATGGGGCAGGCTGGGGGATGTGCATTCAGGGACCTTCCCTGCCCCAAGGTTCGTTCTGGGACCAAGCCCCACACCCTTCCCCAAACTACTCCACTGCCTGGTGTGCTGCCAGCAGTGTTGGGTCCCTCCCTGTGGGAAGCCACATCTGTCTGCCACAGCAGATAGAACTTCTGGGGACAGTGAAACCTGTCCAGCCCCTTGGGAAGGAGGGAGGTTGGGAACAGCTGGAGCACAGGAAATATTCACTCTTTGGAGGGACAACTTCTCAGGCCGGGGGAGTATGATGTTTGTTGTGCCCTTGTTAGCTCCTGAACACCTGCCTGGCTTCTGCCCTTCTATTAATACAGTGCTGACTCATGGGCTCTGCAGCACCTCTGGGCAGGATTTAGGCTACAACAATGCTCAGCCTGGTTATTTGAAGGTGTATTGTATCTATTTCTGATCAGCTTGACTAAGGCCAGTGATAAATAAAGGAATGTGGTCTCCCCCTGACCATGTGACCTTCATTCAGGAGATATTCCAGTGTCATCCTGTACTGCTGCCTGTGTGGCTGGGGGCTGCCCTGTCTCCAGCCACCAGTCCCAATGGGACACCCTCCCACTCCCTCTGCCACCAGCTCCCATCATATTCCCACAGCAACTGCTTGTCATTTGCCACCTGGGGACTCCCATGCTCATTCTGACTATATCCCCCTTTGAGTTCTGAGCTCCCAGTCCACCCACAAAACTCTCTCCTGTTCCCAGTTTGTGCCCAGGTTCACCCAACACTGTGTCTGACATCCTTGCACAGCGTTCTTCCTTACTAACTGGTCTCCATTTCCCATAGGATTCAAGCAGACCTGGGGTGGACCTGGCTGTGTGGTCCAATCTCCCGCATCATGGATCCACCTGGGCTGGAGGTCAAGCAAGGCTTCTGGGAAGGGGTGAGGCATCCCCACTTACGGTCTCACATGCTATACTTTTCCTCCATGGGCAGGCAAAAGTTCTCCTGCTGCTGTTCTCAGTATCCTTCAGGCTGAACTGGTAGAGCTTCTTAAGCATTGCCTGGGCTGCAGGGAGACCTGGTGGGCATCTGGGGCTGTGGTCCCTTGTGGGTGTCTTGGGAGGGAAGCAAAGCAGCATGTGTGTTTTCTTGCTCAGGGCATGATGCCCTGTGAAGAGCAGAGAAAGGTGTAAGCCAGCAGTTTGGCCTCATGGAAATGGAAACCGGAGAGGGAAGATTTATCCACGGGCATTATGTGTGGTCTCTACAGAAAGCTGCTAATGCAGAGAGGTCAAGCGTTTAGCAGAAGGGATGTTTGGCTGATGGCCGGAGAATATTTTGTGTATTCTGTTTTGGGTTTTTTTTTATACCTGTTACCACAGCAGAGGAGCTGGATCTAGGCAGCTCTCCTGCAGCCCTGGTGCTGTGTCCCAGAAAAGCATCACTTACTTCCATGCAGGCCACCCATTGCCCTGAGACAGGGAATGTTCTGACTTCACCTGGAGCACCTGGGACATAGCATTTGAATGGAGGGAGCGTGTGTAGTGTCATAGGGACAGTACTATGTACCCCATGGTGGAGAAAGACCTTGCCTGGCTTTCCATACTAAGAGGCAGTTTTGTTGTCAGTGCTGAGCCCCCTGCTCTGGTATCTGGGCTGCATCTGAAGGGGGGGACACCTGGACAGGTACTTGGACCTCAGGTGCCAAAAGAACCAGGAATTTCACAGTTTTACTTGTCACCTTTTGGTCTCAAGTTGGTCCCTAAACATCTAAGCCTAAGACGAATCTTCAGCTCATCTGTGTTTTGGAAACATTGTCAGGTACTGGAGAAGGCAGAACTGTAACAAGTCTCACTTAGGTGTTGCTGTCAGTTCAGTGTGCTGGCAGCCTGAAGACCTCCACAGCATGGAAAGACCTAAGGGAACCCAAAGATAAGGGGTTGGCAACAGTGCCAGTGAGGGTCTTCTGTGCCAGATGCTTTTTTCTGGGGACGGGGGTCATCTTCAGTGAGCAACTGCGAACATCTACCCTACAAGGAGCTGCTGAAGCTCACCCAGGCCTTGGAGGGCTGGGACAGGAGCACAAAGGGTGAAGACGTTTTTTGGATTGCGTTTACTTCTATGTCTCCAAAGGAAAAGCAAAATCTTCTTTTGTTTTGGTGGATGTTTACTCCTGCCGGGAAAGCCGTGGCTGGTTGGCAGAACGTTCCCGGGAACCGATTTCACGGCAGATCTCATAGCAGCGGCTATCTCCCAACTTGGCCTCTCCAGCTACATGTTCCCACCGACCATGCTGTGGCTAGGATGTTCAAAGGAGCCTCTACTCCCACTGCATTCCTGTGCCTGCACTCATCTACAAATCGTCTCCGTCAAACCAGCGTGGAGCTAGTCAGGAGGCACTGTCAGGCAAGGAGGAAATGTCTGTAGTTTTCTTACTCCAGACAATCTGCACATCTTCAGTTCAATACTCTCTGAAATGTTTTCCATGGATGAGAGTGGTTGTCTTTGCTCAGCCTGGCTTATGGTATCCTCCCTTGATCCTTTCTGTGGGAACTGGGCTTTGCAGTAGAAACAGATCCTCTCCACTTGTATGGCTATTTCAAAAGTATTTCCAAGACCTTTGGTTTCTTGGAGTTGGAGGGAGCTTCAGAGGCTGTGGCTGGAGGCCAGAGCTTGGCCACCATCCTTGTTGCCCTGTGTGTCCAGTGGTAAATGTCCATGCACTTCTCCATGCACCTTGTCAGAGCTGTCTGACAGAGATGCAGATTCTTGGTAGGGTTCCTGCCTGAGCTTCATACTCCCAGTTTCTGCACTCCTCCTTGCA
The DNA here is from genome assembly GCA_013399075.1 of Chloroceryle aenea. NCBI lineage: Eukaryota > Metazoa > Chordata > Aves > Coraciiformes > Cerylidae > Chloroceryle > Chloroceryle aenea. The sequence goes on from VWZY01002345.1 coordinate 171,214, forward strand.
AAATTTGCAAGGATGAAAATTCCCAGGCAGGGAAGAGAAGGGGACAGTCATGAGAAGAGCAGAAGCCCCCACGATTTTCTGATTTGCTTTTATCTTTCCTGGTGAATTTTCCTTTCTCCCTTTGGCTTGTTGTTTCTCTCCTCTCCTGTGTGCTTGTGGTTTGTGGTTTCCCTCCCAGCGTAATCTGAGTAGATTATGTGTTTATCTATGATTACACGACACATTTTGGCTGCCTCCTTGGTTTCTGAGGTTATTTGAGAAGCCTTAGCCCTGACCAGCGCCAGGATCTTTGGGGTCCCCCTCACACAACTTGGCATGGTACAAAAGAGATTCAGTGCCTCTTGTTGCCCTGTCCTGAGCATCTCTGGGAAGACAGAATTATCCTGCAGTTGCCCAGGCCCGTGAAGAACAGCCTGGATTCCCCATGCATTGCAACATGCATGCTCTTCTTCCCCCCAAAACCTCCTCTTCCAGCAGGCTCTGTCCAGTTCTACTCAGCCTTTCCCCTCTGAAAGACCCTTCCTGCTCAGCCCCAAAATGGGCTATTGTCCTCCCCCCACCCCCAGCCCTTGATCTTCCTGCCAGAGAGGCTGGACAGCCCACCCCGGCGGGCAGCTGCCTGACAGCTCTCAGCTGTGTGCTGTGCGGCTGTTGGTCCCAACACCAGCTCGCTGCTGCCTGCACCCTGCTCCCACTGCTGCCTGCACCCTGACCACACTGCTGCCTGCACCCTG
>VWZY01002345.1:172940-197576 GCA_013399075.1 Chloroceryle aenea
CGCCCCCCGAGGCTTCCTGCCCCCTGCTCACACTGCTGCCTGCACCCTGCTCACACTGCTGCCTGCACCCTGATCACACCTTGTCTTCACCAGTGCCAGCCCCACAGACAGGAACTGGAGGCTCTTTGCTGCTGCTCCTACCCTGAGGTGTCAGGATCTGGGCAAGGAATAGCAGGAGCACTTGGAGAGCAGTGGCATAGACTTTACCTCTGGGCTTCTTTGCACCTTGTAGGGCTTCTCCTCTGGCCTGTGCATGTCTCTAGCTCCCAGCTTCTGTTGCCCTTGAGCACCCATTTTGTCCCTTTTGAGGATGAGAGGATAGAGAAAGCTGTGCTGTCCATCTCAAGCTGTTTTTTCCCTATAGACAACAAAGGAGTTGCAGCCCAGCAGCTTCTTGGGCTCCCTGCACAACCTCAGGTCCTCGAGGTGAAGCCAATCCGAGATAAGAAGTGCATGACCCAGGTCTCCTGCTGAGAAGGTCACCATGAGCTGAAAGATCACCCAGCAAGTATCTGCTCTTACTCTTCTGCTAAACCTTTCTGACAGCTTCCCAGCCTCCAATATCACTCCTTGCAATTTACTGCCCATACTGTACCCCTGGGGGACAGTTTACTTTCATTGCAGCAGCCTTTTAGGGGCTTGCGGACTTCCCAGTCAGTGAGAAGTTTCATCTCATGGTTTGTGCTGGTGGAGGGTGGGCTGGGCTGGTCCCACTGCTTTCTGAAGCCATCCCATTCCTGGTTTCCAAAGCCATGGCTGGGAAACACACTGAACAACACTATGCCTGTTCAAAGTCACAGACCTTTTTCCTTTGGCAAATTCTTTTTTATGTTTAGGAGGATAAAATGAAGATACCTTGGGATGTTGTGACCTAAATGGCAGAATGGAATGTAACCTCGGAAGGTCTGAGGGTGACACCAAATTGAGAGAAGCAGGCAATACATTGGAGGTTAGAGCTGCTGTTCAGAGGAACATCAACATGGTGGCAGGAAATGAAGATCCCGGCACCTGAAATGGATCATTGTCATGAGACAGGATGCTGGGAAGGACAAATTGGGATCCTCTTCCCTGTTTTGGGCTCCTCTACAGAAGAAAGGTGTCTGCAAACTGGAGTGAGTCTAGCTGAGGGACACAGAAGTAGTCAGAGACTGGAGGATGTCATGTTTGGGCAGAAGTGGAGGGAAACAAGTTTGTTGGATGTGGAGAAGAGGAGCCTGATACGTATCTAACTGCCTGTGCCCCTACCTAAAGGCATCTGTACAGAATAAAATGCCAACTCAGGCACACTGTCCTCAAAAGCACTGTGACAATGGGAACATGCTGCCATGTTCTGAAATTCTGATTGGACATAAGGAAAACATTTTTCATCCTGGAAGTGGTCAAGTACTAGAACAGGGGCCCTGAGAAGCTTTAGACAAAAAACTTCTCCATTCTTGGAAATTTTCAGCTCTCAGCTAGACAAGTCCCTGAGCAATCATATCTAAATTCAAACTTAGCCCTGTATTGAGCAGAGGGTTGGACAAAAGACCTCATGAAGGCACAGCTGACCTGTGTTTTTGTTCATTTCTATAATTCAATGTATAAAATTATTTGTAATTTGCTTCTTCTGAGGTATCTTTGCTTGGACCCATTCTGCCTTGCAAATCACAAGCTGTACAGCTAGAGCCACAACCTGCAGTTTATCCCAGAACATCTGTAATTACTCAGCACAATTCCAAGGTGTATGTTACATGTGAGATAGCAGAAGAGGGAAAATGGGCTGGAGCTAAGGTGTTAGGCAGGAGTGCCCTATAAATTAATTCTGTTCCTGAAATTGTCATTTGTTCCCAGAGGGATTCTGGATAAGTTTCTAGGTAATAATGCTTTTTTACCCTATACTGACTCTAAGTGCATTTCCAGCACCTAGTAAAATGAGACCTGGATGTTATTTTTTGCACAGCAGGGATTGGAAAAAGTATTTTGGGAGCATAAGGAGACACAAATCTTCATAGTCTTTCCAATACAGAGAGAAGGTTGTACCTATGCAGTGCTGTGCATTGTATGGGTAACATTCCCCAGCATCTGCCAACACACACAGAGGACAGGGAGTGAGACTCTGCCTTGTCTTTATATAACATGGAGATCCTATAGACCTCAACCTTCATGTAATAAATACAGCAATAACAAACCTGGTCTTCTTCATGCCCTTTCAGCTTATACCATGGCAGATGTATCTGACAGTCTGTTCAAGCTGTCCCAGTTGGCTTTCCAGGTGCATCAGCTCTACTTCCACTCCTGAAAATGCTGGTTTGTCATATGGCCTGTCAGGCAGCCCCTCCTGCACATCAGCATTTCTGTTATTAGCCTCTGGTTTCTGGTCAAACCCACCACTACACTAGCCAAGGTGCTAGGAGGAGGAGAGTGAGGTGCCACTGCTCTCTCCTGGGTGGCAAGATAGATGGTGAAGTGTGCACCTCAGCTTCAGAGGAAATATGGACAAAACCCTTTGGAAGGATGAGAAGGAAATCCCTTGAAATCTGCCATGTTTTCTCCATTTCCTTCAAGGTCTTCCTGCTCTTGGATCTCACGTAGCTATGTGAAGAGCAAAGGAAGGACTGTGTGGGGGGATCTTCCCCATCCTGAAATGCAAATGACCCATGTCTCATTTCCCATTATAACATCTGTATGATAAGACTTGCAGATGCTCCCAAATCCTATTAGAGCCACCCACCCTCCAGCACTGCCCCCTCCCTGGGGCCCAGGGACAAGGGCGTAGGGTTCAGGACCACACAGATGAGCCTGAGCAGAGAGGAAAGATTTTCATAACAGCTCTGGGCTGGGATAAAGAAGGGGGTCTTTTCAGCTCATGAAAGGGATAATTAATTACACAGTTCTGTCTACCTGCTCCTTGCTCTCTTTTTATTAAAAAATATCCTCCATGCTTCCATGTAACCAGCCCATGGGATGAGTGCAAGCAGCACTGGAGGCAAAATGTCTAAGCAAAGACCAGACTGCTTTTCCTGAGCTATTTGAAGCAGCTTCCCAACCCCCTGCAGGGCTCCTGGCCTCTCAGCTGATCAGGGACAGGCTGTGGACACAGAGTGTGTCTGTGGCCATTGGAACACTAGAATGTCTTCTGTATTTGCCCAATTAGAGCAGAGACTGGGATCTAAGCAGAGCAAGGCTACTCACTTGCATGGGCTGAACATCCTGTATCCATCCCAGGTTGTGGTGCATTTGTTATTAAATACTGCCAGGCAAGAAACATGGGAGAGAGGGAGGAGGAGGCAGCACAAGGCTGGTTTGATATCTTCCCTTTGGTAAAACTGTTGCATAAAATCACTGCGGCATCTCGTTGGTCAGGACAGGAGTTATTTGTGATTTAGAAGGTAGCTCCTCAGGCTTGTCTTTGAGTGGATGGGCCTGGAGCAGCCCAGATCTGTATGCAAACCCAGCCAGCCAGCCTTGTTCACAACCTACCTCCTCACCATCTGCCTCGGTAGGGATCAGTAACACACCTATCTCAACGCCTCTGTGACATACCCTGAAATCATGAGCCAGTAGAAAGACAGAAGTCTTGTGTGTTGTTGCAGTGTGTGTGTGGCTGGTTTGAAATCCATCTCTACTTGCTCAGGACAGTCCCTCTTGGGGGGTAAGAGACTGATGCTTAGCCACCCCTTATGGTAGGCAGCATGCAGACATATTCCTGGAGACATGGTGGGTGTTAATATGCCCTTGGCCTCCTTCCCTTGTGCTGTGCCCATGCATGCAAAAGAAATTGCTCCCAAAGCACATGGGGACTGCAAGAACCCACCCAGAGACATTTAGCCTGCAGAAAATGGATTTACTTAAAAATATGGGGTGTTAGCAAAGGTACTTCCAGACCATCTTGTCTGACTGTATCAAAATGGGAGGAAGAGCTGGGTGAGCGGAAAAGACCTGGCTGTGGTTGGTATGTGCACCTCTACAGGGGTGGGGGAACCACCTCAGGAGTTGGAAAAAATGGAGTAGGTTATGGGGACAGCAGCAACACTTTCCTAAGGGGCTGCCTTATCCACTGTGCTGGCCCAGCTGAGCCATGTTTCTGGAGATTGGGGGGGTGCCATGGTCTCCAAAGTGGTGTCCAAGAGACCTGTAGTGATGTCTGGTGTTGCAAACACCAGTCATCAGGTCCTCAGAGCTGCAGAGACCAGAGGCTCTGGGTTGGTCCTTTGGGACTCCTATTTTCAAGGTCTTTTTCCAAGGTTCATAAATATGGTGGGTTTGTTTGTTTGTTTGTTTTCATGAAAATTGTAATTCCAGGCTGTTGCTGAGCTCCAGAGGCTGAGCTTTTAAGAGCACTTACAGTATTTAGGTGTAAGAGACACACAGGATAAATTACCCCGTGTTAAACTCAGCCCTGTAGTTGCTGTCAGACCTGTCTGGGGCTGTAAAAAGCAATCACACTGTATTGAAATCGTCTTAAGTTGTTCCCAGTGAAAGGTGCTGGGCTAATTCAATTAAAGGCCTAGTGCAGATGGATTTAGGAGCTGGGGTGAAGGATGAAAGAAAGCAGAGAAAGAGGGAGAGATCCCTGGGGAGGTGGGGACCAGTGCTCCCTGGGCTCTAAGTCCATCACCTAATTGCCCTCTGCTTTGAATCACAGGGACAAAGGCTGCCCCTTGCCTCCTGCCCCCAGCATAGCCTTTTGCAGCAAAGAGATTTGGGGGTGCCCCCTCTGTGTGTGCAAGGGGAGAGTTGCTTAGCTCCCTTTTTGGTCTGAAAGAATTTCCCCTAATCCTGACCTCTCCCGGTGCTGCTCAGACGTGGCTGCTGAGAGCAGAGAGTTAGTGCCAGCTCTAATCCCACCCCACCACTCTCCCCTCCATGGGGGCACTCGCCCCTTTTCAGCCCCTGTGTTTGGGATTGAAAAGCTTGCAAAAGCCTTTGGAGTTCAGTTCAAGAGCCACATTCCTCAGGACACAGCCCGCTCCCCAGGAGCTGGATTGCAGCGACGAAGATGGAGCTCTCCTAGAAACCCCGCACACATGTCACATCTCTGTCCCTCTTCCCCCAGCTGAGGGTCTAGTGAGGGACCAGGATTCCCTCTTTTCTGCTTGGGATGTTTCCATCTCCTTGCCATGGGGTTTTGTCCCAGGAGCAGCATACAAAGCCCTCGCGGGATGGCGTGATCCCGTTAAGGATGCGCTGCTGTCAGATATATAGATCTGTTGCCGCTGAGGCTGCTATTGCCAGACACAGCTTCTCCCACGCAGAAGTGCTTGCTCCCCTGCAAAGCCTGGCAAGGAATGTGCTTTGCAGAGGAGCAGGAAGCACAGATCAAAGTGATGCTCACTCCACTTCTCCGTTATTTTTCACCTGGTTAATTGCCATCTATTAATGCATGAAGCCCTGGGCAGCATTTGCCATGAGAGGACAGGTTCATTAGTTTGATGTGGTGTCAGGCAGTGAGCAAGGCTGATCCATGGATACTTAGAGGTTTCCCTAGGCATGCACATCACAACCTACGTGATGGCTGCAAAGACTGGCGAAGTGCAGCATCGGGATGATGGGAAATAGGGTTAAGAGGGTATTTTCTCCATAGTTCCCTGGCATATCTTTCTGCCAATGACGTCTCATGCTGGAAAGGGGAGAGGCAAATTCATGGTCAAGGAGAGACCCTAGTAAAGAGGTAACTACAAAAATATGAAGGGCCAGCCATCAGCTGGGCAGGAAATGAAATAAGAGCACCTGCAAAGGAAGCAGCGCTGGGGCCCTCTTGGAAGCAGTTGATGGCAGGAAGGACGCACAGCACCTTCCTGGATCAGGATACACAGTGCTGTGTTACCTGTGGTACAGGTGCTAGTGACTGCAATGGGGAACAGGGACAAGGTGAACTGCAGCTGCTCAAGTCCACCCTCCTGCCCTTGGGTTGCTGTTGTTTTCAGGACGAAGTTTGGACACATGTTACATGAGGCATTTTTCACGTGGATGCAATAGCACCATTCAACTAGTAGAACTGCATCTACTGATCTCCAGTGAGCATAGCTAGGTGACAGACCACACATCTGCTGCCATAAAATGGATGGATGTGGAACAGGGAGGTACTCAGAGACTCCAAAGATGCCTGACTAGCAGCTTGCCTGGGTCCCAGTTCCTCCAGTGATGCCTGTCAGATTTAGGGCACATGGTCTTTCCATAAAGACAGTATGGGTAGTGATGGGGACAGCATGTTCTGCAAGGTGTGGAGAGGGAAACTCCCTGGTGGATTCACATGATCTGAGCTTCTTGCTCACTGCAGTTCACTTTGCCCTGGGACAATATCCCAACATCAGCTCAGTCCTGGGGACCTCATCACATCCAGAAAGAGGCATCAGGCCTACTAGGAAAGGAACAGGCTGTAATGTAAGGATTCTTCCTCATCTGAGACACTCTTCCAGGGACAGGGATGGCATGGGGACATTTCAGGAGTGCAGAAGCTTTCAGTGATGCTGTGGAGCTGAGTCAACCCTAAGTGAATCTGCATGAGCAGTGTCAGCTTGTGGTTGGATCTGAGTTAGGGAGTCACATTCGGCACGTCCGGTGGCCAAGGGGCTCTTTGTCTCTTCTTGTCTGGGTTGTTGAAGGCTGTGGAGATCAGGTTTCCGAGGTGCTCTGGGACATTCAAAAAGGGAGATCCATGTGTGAAGCTGAAGGGTAGTTTTCCTGCTGCCAGACGTGCTTCACCCAAAGACATTAGATCAGGCTCTGAAGAGATGGGGGCATTTTGGACTTGGGCCATACCAGCACATTCAGCTGCAGATGGTTACAGGAACAGATAACTGGTCCTGCAGAAATTCCAGGAAGTCTGATCACCCTGGAACATAGATCCTATTCACATTGTCTGTAACCTGAGAGCAGCTCTTCGGAGCTGGGATTAGCAAAAGTATTTGGCTTCACCTGCCCTACTCCCAGCGAGCTGGTGGGTCAGTGCTAAACCCCTGCCAGTGGGGAAGAAGAGGAAGGGTTTTCTGCAGGCTAACACTGGTCCTGGCCTGGGACAAACTTGCTTCTGCTCTGGTAATATCCATGGAGAGCTGTGAGCAGGGGCTTTACCTGGATAACTCCCTGCCTGGGTCAGTGACAGGTACACAATCAATATATAATGGGTCACATATACACCTTGCACACCCAGACGTCTGCAGGGTCAGGCATGTGCACGGATGTGCTCTTGCCTTACCACCCCAGAATACTGCATCCATCAGAGATGTGGAAAGCAGGCGTCTGCATAGTGGGATGAGGTGAACATAAAGCACACACTGCTTCTGAAGCCACTCACAGGGCAAATGCTGAAATCTGCATCTGGAAAATACCTTTTTTCTTTGCTGAAGCAAAGGTCCCTGAGGCAGGGCAGGGACCTGGTAGCCTGTCCCAGCCTCTGCACTATGGGGTGGCATCTGGTCCCACAGAAGATCCAAGGAGGAGATGGGGTTTCTCCTGTAAGGGACAGGTATTCAGTATCCCAGAAGTGATACAGGATGGGCAGGGAGATGCCCTATGTCCACCACTGGAAGAGATGAGCACAGCTCAGGAAATTTCTGCTTGTCTCTGGAATTTGCAACATTACTTCCTGGGTAAAAATAACTGAGAAACTGACTTGTGCCAAGGAGTGAAGCTGGAAAGCTGAAATGAATTGTTAAACTGGACAGAAACATTTACTGAGGCATATTGCACTCAGCAGGGCTAGAGTGAAGTCAGATCTTTAGTGGGCCTTGATGTCTAAATTTCTGTCTCAGCAGACTGGGAGCGGATAAATATGATACCAGTTTTGGAAAGAATGACCTAGGAAACTCAAGATCAACAAACCTGACTTCCACACTGAGCAAATTCTCACTCTTACAGTAAAAGACAAAGTGAATAGACATGTGCATTTTAGCCTGGAAGAAGGCTCAGATGACTTTTTGCTGCAGAGGTGGTGTCTCTCCAGTGCAGTGAACTGAAGGAAGACATGTGTCTGTAAACTGGCAAGAGTCTTTTGAAAGAGTGTCCTTGATTTTCCAAAAGCTCCTGACAAGCTCCATAGCTAAAAGATCTTATCTTGTCACATCCAGATCAAGAATGTCATTTAATGAGTTAGGTATGGGTGGAGAAGCCAACTTTGTAAAGGGGAGATGCCTGCAGGTTTAACTCCAGCTAAAGCAAGTGTTTTTCTGTGGTGTAACTAAAGGGTGCTACTCACTGTCATGCAGTGTTAGTGAAGGTCAAGTGCATTAAAGACTCTGAAAAACAGATAAAGCCATAGGAGAGACATTCATCCAATACCCACGGTCTGTCAGTTGGGAGATATCTGAAGCACAACCATCACATGTATTTCAATTCATACAAATTGTGCTGACTTGTATCATGTCCAACTGGCTGTGAAGAGGGGTGGGATTGGTGAGTTTGCTCTTTCTTTGTATCCCACTCACCCCAGTAGTTGTTGTATGCTGTTGTTCCTTGACCTTCTCTTGCTATTTCTTTCTCAAGGACCCATTTGTTCACATCTGAGCCCATGGCTGAATGCAGAGGCATCCCTGTGCTGCCTGAGTGGTCCTCCATGCTGATGGGGCTGTGGATCAGGGCAGGTGATGGACTTGGGGAAATGATGGGAGCGGACTGGTGTAATCCCTACGGAGCCTCTGGAAGAGCTCAAGCATGACAGCACAGTGGCTCAGCTCTTGAAGGGATGGGAGTCCCGTGGGGGTGAGGAAGGATGCCCTGGAAGATGGAGATGGATGCGTCTCAAGCACCAGCAGTGCTGCTGCCCTGGTGATTTCCTCCCTAGCAAACTCTGATGGACAGCAGTGGCCCCTATGAAACCTGAGGCCAAGATGGTTTGATAATAGTATCAATGAGATGGCTGCAGGGTCAGAATACCAACCCCAGACCCTGCCATACAAGGAGGGCTTCCAGACACCCAAAACCAGCCATCAGAGACATGCTTGTCTGAAAAGCAGGCACCAGAGAAGACACACAAGCAGGCTGGGCCGGGGGGGCATATACGTATCTGGGGAGGAACAAGCCACTGGATCAGTTGCCAGACAAAGGTGGGCAGGTTCGAGTGCTTCACCCTGCTCTGCTCCAGCAGACAAGCTTGTAGAGCAGATGGCCTGGGGACAGCAGCTGCATTAATCCTGGCCCTGTTCTTCATGTAAGTCTGTGTCCAAGAAAAATGAGTGCATGTCTCGCACACTCTCTTGAGCTGTTCCCCTGAGCTGTGCAAGGCAGAGAGCACTGGCACAGGGGGACTAGTCTCCCCTTCTACCAGGACCCTGCTGAAGAAGCAAGGTCAGATCTATAACCCCATCCAGAATAAGGCTTTGAAAGTGAGATGGCCAGCCTTGAGTCCAGAGAAGCAGTGCCCAGGTTACTCAATCTCATATTTTATTGCTTCCCTTGCTGCAGTAGTGTATCTGCTTCATTTGACCATCTGGTCTCTGCAGAACTGAAACCTCTCTGCTCTCAAGAGTTTCTTTGCAGGTGTGTACGTCAAGCTGCACCTTGAGCATCTTGCTGACCACCCACTGCTTTTGCTCAGAGGCAGCTCTTCTAAGACCTTGAATTGTGCCTGTGCCCCCTCATGCATTTCCTCCATGTTCTCAACAATTGCTTTGAAGTGCAGACAACAGAGCTGTGCCCATATCGCAGCAATGGACTTGCTCCCACCATACACAGTGATAGGCTGCTTCCCCTCTATTCACTGCCCCTTTGCTAAAGCCCATAAGACTGTTTGCCAGCTAAGCCCCCTTTTGTCCTGGAAGATTATGCTCAATTCATGTTGTTTCCACAATTGCCTTAAGGTCCTTTCAGTGCTGATGATTTCTGAGGAAAAAGACTCGGTCTTATAAGCATGACCCCCAGTTGTCCTTCCTAGAAGCATTTGGCCATGTTTAGTGCATAGCCCTTGTAAGCCCAGGTTTCTGTTTCTCTTTAGTCCAGAGCAGTGGGGAATGTACCTGGTGGTGTCATGGTTTATAACTCTGCCATGTTTCATCACTTGCCTTTGGATACTGCACAAGACTCTTCATATAACAAACCCTTAGCATCTGGTCTGTCAGGCTCTGGAGGGATGGATTCAGATTTGGATGACCAGGATGATAACACAGTGTAATAAACATTACATTAAGTGGGATGTATGATAGTCCTGCGGAAAATCTGCTCTTACTGTGTACAGTGTTCATTGTTTAGGTGTTCATTCTCAGAAAGGATGGAGGAGAACTAGAAAAGGCTCAAAGAAAGGTGCTGAGTATGATCAGAGATGTGGACTATTAGCGTGAGTCCATGCTGGTCCAAGTCTGGGCTAGTGTGAGGAGTCTGGCTCCTCAGAGAACTGTGTATTTTGTAACTCCCCTTCACCCCCAAACTAGTCACTAGGATGGAGTTATCCGCAGTCCTCTGCATTTCAGCCCCTGGTCCATTTCACAGGAGCAATTTGCACACTCAGACCTGGAGTGTGTCACATCAGCATGCTGCTACTGAGCTGAGGACTGAATTAGTGGTTGATTGAGCTCTGGGCTTCAGCAGGTTGGGAGCTGCTGCCTCTCCATCTGCACGTGGAGCAGTGTCCTCTGCCTCTGGGCAAACTTCTCCCCTTGAGAGCTGCCCATACCAAGCAGAGAGCAAGGACTTTACACATCACCTGCTTCACCCAGGTGTGGGAGAGACCCATTTGTTTGGTCTCAGTGTTCCCAGCTTTGACACCAGCTCGAACAGACTAGAAAGAAGAGCAATACCTGTGACCACTGGAAAGCAAGATCTCTGGTTTTAGGGGGACGAATTGCATCAAAGCAGGGGAGAGACAGCTGGAGGGAAGCTGTTATATCTGTCTCCCAGGGACAATTTGCATTGACTCTAAACAGAAGAATTGCTGTCTGCACCAAAACTTGACTGATTCTTCCAATCCCACCATAAAGCACCATTTCACTTTGGAGTAACACCAAGGAATAGTTGGATAGCCGTGGTCATCACAGCTGTGGTGCTGGCAGACTGGAAGGGGACTGAATGTCAGGGACCAGGATCTTATCAGACGGGGACTGTCATTGTTTGATGAGGGCTTTTCCCTGCCACCAGAGCCATCTCTGACTCAAACCTCCTTGGAGCTGGACAAGGCTCTGCCATCCTGTCAGTGCATCCAGCCTTGTGCTGCCTGTTCTTGGCCAGTTTTGAGCTGTTCATGGGAGGCTTGGAGCAGAGATGGGACAGAAAGCAGCACAGACCTGGGAGCCAGTGGGGATGAGTGACTGCAAGGCTGGATGTTTTGGTTTGGAGAGATATGATTCAGGTTTGTGCCTTCATAGTGGCAGCACCAGACACTGACTGGAGCAGCCCATTTGCTTACGGGTCTCAAAAGCTTCATGAGGAATTTACTGGAGCAGGCTGGCAGGTGGCCAGCTGGGAGCTTGCACTTTGATTTGGACAGCTTCAAAACTGTCTGTACTGAAGAGATCCAGTGCTATGTGGCAAGTAGCTGTTCAGTAAGTGGTGAGGACCAAGTCAGGATGCTGGATCAGTTTTGGTTCCTGTTCATGATACTATTATGTGCTTTTCATTTAGGCATTAGTAGCTGAAGTGCTGAGCTAATGACCCTTCCAACCATGGCACCAAAGGGAGGCCCCAGGACTCCCATTTTTCTTTGAAGGTGCTAGAAATCACCTTCTTTTCCTTCTGTCATGGTCCTTTTAGGGGAATGGACACACTGCTCATACTTCTGTGCCTTCCTAGTACCAAGAGGTTGCAAAGCATCCAGACCTAAGCATAATCCTCAGCACAGCTGGGACAAATACTGGTCCTGGATCCAAAAGTACTTTTGGGTAGGAATGAATGAAGTCTCCTTGCAAATGCTGGTCAGATAACTGCCCCAAAAAATGACCACAAATATCCAATTACAGTTTGAAATGCATTTGCAACAACGTGGTCTCTTGAGAATGCGCTTTTCTAGGCAAACACTCAGAAAACCCACATTGTAATCTCAATTGCTCCCTGAAAACAAATTTTGGAAATATTTAAGTAACCGCTAATAGTGGGAACTGGGGATCTGGCATCTGGGACACTTCAAAAGGCAATCAGAGTTCTCTTCTTGGAAGGGATAAGTGGGGCAAATATCTCCCCTTATCTGGTCCTCCATCCCTCCTGCCCCATCCTCTTGTCCTGTAGGATGGTGAGGGTCACACCATCTCTAGAGTGTCTGTCTTCTTTGGTGCATTTCTGCTTCTGTACTGGCCAAACAGGGGCCCATGAATATTGGACAAGGAGCACCTGGCCAGATGCAGGCAGGATCCTGTACAAGTGTCTGCCTCTAGCTGGAGTCTGATGTCTCTGGGATGTTGACATATGTCTTTCTAATCAGTACCTCCCACCCTGCTGCTCTTCCATGCCCTGGCACCCTGGGTCATCCTCTTTCACAGTACCTGGCATCTTCCCATGGTGGCTGTCTAAGGGACCTTTTCCAGGTCATGGCATGATGAGATATTTCCCCCGGATGAGAAGACTCAGAGCTCAGCCCTGCCATTGCCTTGCAGAGCCAGCTCTGCCAGTGGGGGGAGCGTGACCTTGTGACTCCCCACAAATCCCAAATTAATTAATCCTTGGGACACTGGGGCGGCATGAACAGCCTGTTTGATTTCTCTGCAGCTTTTTCCTGGGGCTCAAAAGGATTAGTGCAGGCGGGAACAGGGAAACATAACAAGGGGCTCAGCTTTCAGCTCACGCTCCCAGCCAGCAGACTTCTGTTCTTACCAGAGGTATTAGCAGCAGTAATCCACAATGTCTCCAAGCACTATCTGTGTGCGGCATCCTCTTCCTCTCCCCTCAAGCCCTCCCATGTGTACTCCCATACTCAACTCACTCGTGTATATTCATGTCTTGCCTGACATACTTGCACCATCACAACCCTCCTGGACACGTGCTCTTCCATGCACATCCCATCCCCCATTCCCTAAGCCACATGCAATGCCCTACACAGCACCATTCAAATTACTGTGGGGCCATGCTCTCCTTGCACATCTGTCTCCATGGCCTAACATACTTTGTGTGCAAGTGCTTGATGTGATGTGTGCCCTCATGCACATGTTCTTTATCATGTATACCCCACTGGACTTGGGCATGTCTGCATCCCTCCCCATGCATGCACATCTCACTCACATAAACTCACATGTGCACTCACAGCTCACTCATCATAATCTTCCCATCACCCTCCTCACATGCTCTGAGCGAAATCCTGGCTCATCTCTGTAGCCAGCATGCTCATATTGTAGTTTGTTGACTCAGGCTATTTCTCTTATGCCATAATTCCATGATTCCTTGTTGAGCATGTTAGGCATGCTGGTCCTCACTGAGAAGCGGTGCATCACCATCGTGGTGGTCTACCACTACACAAGTGGTGCTCTAGAGTCAACTCATGAGACTCAAACTCTTTCTTAGAAGGAGTTTCATCACAGCCTGAGCAGGTTCCAACTACAAGGACACATGAAGACATCTGGGCTTGGTATCATCTCAGTGCAAAGAAGCCTTTGATGGAAATATCTGAGCTGCCGCTATTTGCTTCCTCTGACAAATCTGCTAGCACCATTTTTACCTGGCATTCCTTTAATAACCCCTATGGCAACCAGGAGCAGATGGCATCCCTGTGCCCAGTAGGCTTGGGCATCTCAGAACACTTGAGTTCACTTGACTGGGTCATGAGCTCCAGTGCCTGCCCATGACTGCTGAGGTCACAAATAGAGATGTGAGCATGGATGCATTTAGTGGCCTATGGGCACCATTCATTGCCTGGTATCAGTGCGTCTTCATCCTGCCAGGAAGATGTGAAGACCCAGAGGGTCCTGAGCACAGCCACTCTTAGGATAAGGAGAAGCAGAAAAGTGTGGGGTAGACAACAGTAATAGGATTTTGTTAAAACAGCAAATCACAGGGGGGTGAGAAATGTCCTCTGACTGGGCAGGTAGAAATAAGCCCTCCAGAAGTCATTTGAGATTATGCTGCTGCTAACTGAGAATAAACCTGTGCAAGATGTCACCTGTAAGGTAATCGAAGGTAACCATGAAGGTAAAAGAGTTTCTCACTGATCTTACAAAGGCAAGTGGACTGTCTGAGCATTCAGGAGGGAGGGATGGAGGGAGGGAGGGATAGCAAAGCCACAGATGGAACATGTAAAATGGCCTGGTCTTGTCTTAGGGAGAGCAGCAAGTGTGGGTGGATGAAGAGCCTCAGATGGGTTCAGTAACTCCAGGGATCCCAGCAGAGAGGAGATGGAGAGGAGATGGCTGCTGCTTTGGTATGCTCTGCTGATGGGTGCACTGTGGGTGCCAGTGGTGTCACTGCCACCTTACAAAAAGAGGCCACCATTTTGAAGCAAGAGCTGTTTAAGAAACTATGTCTCTGAAATTCAAGTCACACCTCTGAGGAGAAGAGATTCTAGGGTGTGGGGGGGAGGGGGTTGAATGGAATGATTGTTTAATCTGGTAGGGAAAAAAAAGAAAGAAAAAAAAAAAAAGGAAGGGTACAAGAGTACCTTGCACCTTGAAACAGAAGCTCAACAAAATCTGACTAGAAATGAGGAAGAGATATTATCACCCAGGGGATTAACCACAGCAACAATCTACTGAGGGATTTGGGAACCCTCCAGTACAGTGGAGGCCAGGCTGTCCCTCACTTTATCCCCAACCTGTGTCCAGCCTGGTGTCTTTTTTACAAGAAATTATCTGAGCATTAGTCTCAGTGACAAGAAAATCTACTCTCAGAGCCCAGCTTGGCTTTATTGCTGCATCTTCACATCCCTTTTAAGGTGGGCTTGCTTACATCCTTCCTGAACTATGAGGATGGACAGCAGAGGCATTTGTGGATGTCTTAGTCTCCAAGGGAAGCTCACAGTGATGGATAGTTTCCTTTCCCCAACTTCTCACCCGGTTGCTCCATTGCTGTACCTTGTGGCAACCCCAGAAATATCAATCCTGCAGAGAAAGAGACAGTGTGAAGTTGATGCCTACCAAAGGGCACCAGTGAATCCTCCATCACTGCTCTAGAAATAGGCACATGGGAAGAGATATGCATTTCCCATGGAGAAAAAGTCAACCCCCAGAGCCTGGTGAGCAGTGCTTAGGCTGGGGCAGAGGATGGTGAAGCAGATGGTGATAGAAAGCAGAGTAGAAAACTCCCTGGGTCAGGCAAGTTAGCAGAGTGCTAATGACAGGGTGAGTTCAGCCTTGCTTAAAACCACAGCTGCCTGTCTTCACTGGGCTTTACTGGGCTGCCTCACCAGCTCCCCATCCTCTGTCACAGACTGAATCAGTATCTCAATTCCCTTTTGTCCTGCTGCTATTCAGAAGAAGGATCCATGCTGAGTCCTTCTGAAGAAGGACCCACCTTCCGAAGAAGGAGCCTGGGTTAGGCAGGGAATTCAGCTGTGGAGAGGACTCTTGGATGCTAATGTGGGTTCAGAAAAGCAGGGAAGCAAGTGACTGTAAGAACCACTTAGCAATACGTGGCTTCGTATGCTGGAGACAATATACTCTGCACCCAGGTTGTGGTGGGGAAGATGTGAAGTGAGGCGTCTGTTTAGCTGCGGGCACTCGTCTGGGTGGAGGCACCTTCTGGATGGCTCCTGGTACCTACCGGTCCTTGGCATGTCCCTGCAGAGTAGGGGAGTCTGAAGGCAACATTAGAGACTATTAGGCTCCAGATAAGCACCATGGAGAAACAGGTGTCCCGTATAAGTGTTTTGAACTGCTCTTCAGTCATACATAGCTTGGGTGCTGAACTGCACCAGATATCTGGCCTGAAAACACTTGACTGCCCACTTGTAGTGTTGGACATGAACATCAGGATGTGGTCCTTGATTGTGCTGCAAACACATGAAATAACTAAAAAGCCCCCCCCCCCAACCCGTCAGGAACTTNCGTCTAGTACTTACACACGCCTTTCCTTAAAGATTATTTTGGATGAGTGTAGGGTTGTCCAGCTGTTTTCTTACAGACATCTGCAGTGGAGGGAGTTGTAAGGAAGACTTGTGACCAAGAGAGCATATTGTCATTGTGCATAGGGTGAGGGGTGACTGGAGGTGATGGTCGAAGCACAGGATGGAGAGAGTCACAGCTTCATCCTGAGGGGCAAATTGGTGCATTGTGAGGCCAACACAGTGACTTGAGACTGATGATAAGCTGCTGCAGTGGTGACACCACCAAATTCCTAAAGAAAGAAGTGCCCCACAAGAAAGTTTTCTTCTAATGCTTTTTCTCTAGGAAAAAAGAAAAAAAAGTATTGTTTTTTTCCAATTGCCAGTGGGAAATTGCAGGATGGGGTGGAAAGTCCAGTCATGATTCAAACTCAGTTTTCAGTTTGTGTTTCAAAGCTTTTCTTTTGAAACTGGAAACAGGAAGTTTTCCCTCTTGCATCTCAGTTTGCTACTGAGGGCAATGAGATGACTCATGTCCTGGAGTTTTTCTTCTCTGCCTTTCCCCATTTTATTTCCCTTCAATTTCTCCAACTCCAGGAAAGTTATCAAGTAGGAAAAGGAACATTAAAACCATGACACCTTGTCACCCCATGACTTGCCCAGCACAGCTGAAATTTTGAGACATTTTAAATGGCAAAGAACCAAGGGAGAAGGAAGAAGCCCTGAAACCAGTGATTTATCAGAAACAAATCAACTTTTCAGAGACCAGCATTTACATTCATTCATTTTGAAGCAAATTCGCTTTCTGATTTACTTTACATCAAAATTTGCCTCCCCACAAGGAACATTTTCTAATAGAAATGATCTCACTTTTATATTTTGGCAGGATTTTCTTGTGTATTTTTTTCTTTTTCTTTTAAACTGCGCTAATGTGGGGCTGTAAAAGATGATGGCCTGGTGATCTGTGTGGGTGCTGAAAAGGCTGAAACTGCTGCTTTGTAGCTGCAAAATTCACTTGCACATGTAACCAGCGGAGCCTTCTCCAAGGTTTTGCAAGGCCAGGGCCACGCACAAGTCAGGAGCAGCTGGTGCTGTCTGCACTGTCTGGTGCAAAACCTTCTCAAGGAGTAAGGTGGCGATGCATTATAAAGCAGAATAAAGCAGAACTTCTGTAGCCGAGAGCGAGCCCAGGAATGGTGATGGCTCATGGAAAGTGAGTGCACCCATCTCCCTCACCCAGTGGAGAATGAAACAGCTGCAGTTTTCCTTGGAATTTTCATGGGTACTTAGTGCCTAAGGGCTGTAAGAAAGGGTTAAAGTGTTTTCAGTTATGCAGTGCACAACAAACAAAGGGGATGTGGTAATCCCTCCTGCCACAGAGTGAAAAGTTCACTTGATATGCTACTTTACACTGATTCTCACAGACTCTAGGATTAAACTGGACACACTCTGACGTTCAGGTTTTCTAGCAAAGGGCTCCAGCCCAGCCTGCCACATTCACTTCATATTTGGGAGCATATTCTCTGAAAATCCTGCTGACAGATGAAGAGCAGGAAGACAGCCAGTTTCCCATGGAACAATAACTCTATGCAGTCCACATCTCACGGCGCCCAACCTGGCTTTGCTGGGATGGCTGCTGGGGATGTCGGCTGGAGCAGCATCTCTGTGTCCTGGCCAAGCCCCAGGTGCTGTCAGCCAGGATGGGCCTTCTGGTGCATGTCTCAGGGTCTTGTTTTTACACCCTGGCTCCCAGCCAGGCTCTGGAGCTGAGCTTTGTGGTGTGTTAACAAGTTACATGCCAGGGAGATCTTGCTGATTTGGAAGGCAGAGGATGTGGGAGCCCAGTGCTGGGGTAGATGGGGTGAGGTGAGGTGCCTTGTGTGATGGTTAGACTGGGATGCTGAGGAAGCCACTCTTCCTGGATGCCCTGGGCCCTGATTAGCCATGTTATGATATCTTAAGATCTTGTGGAGCAGACTTGTGTATGTGAACAACAGACCTCCTCTAGTTGCACCTCTGTTAGTGTTACAGGTCCACAAAATTCAAAGGCCGGTGGTACATGAGCACATTCAGAACATTTGTTTTTATGGCATGTTTGAGCTATTTGGTAATAAAAATGACAACCTGACTATTGGGGAATGCAAACTCCTTTCAGCTACAATGGGATGTTTTTCCTTCAGCTGTTGTGGGTTTGCACTTTTTAGCTGGATGACGTGGTCTACCCAGTTTCCATTTAGCCAGATAGAGTGAAGGGTCCTTTTCAAATGCAGTGCTTTTTATCTTTTCAGATGAAACACTGAAAATTTCCTCTGAAAGCAGATGTTTTAATGAAAAAGATATATTCAAGTGAAAATCTGATTATGACTTGAAAAACTCCCTTTGGTGGGTGATTTCTGACCATTTTTTCTACAGATGCTATTGAAGGAAGAAGGTGCAAAACTTCCCTCTTGCTCAGCTCTTCAGCTATTTTCCTGCCTAGGGCCACCAGCATTATTTCCTCTGTCAGACCCTGACCCAGTGGATGTGAGAGCAGGAGAGAAGCCACTTTGGTACCCATGTCAAAGGGATGCCATGTCAGCTGCCTTCATGAGCCTGCCTACATGTCTGCTCCAAGTTGCTCCCTGGAGCAAACACTTTGTCTTTCAAAACAACAAGAACAAAAGAAAAGTCTTACAATGACATGTGCATCAAAGGTTGACACTTGCAAGGTTGGTATGACCAGCACTGGTGTAAGGCTCTGCTCTGGACCCAGACTGTGTTGTGGACATACACAGGATGAGCCAGTGCAGCCACACTTTTAAAATCAAAAAATAAAAAGCTCATCTTTCCCCTTCCTAAATGTCCAGAACGATTTTGCTCCAACATCTCTTGGGTTTGTCTTGTCTCCTTTTAGACCACTGCAGCCTACAGGGGCTGGAGACAACACCTGGGAACATGCAGGACCCTCTCTGAACCAGGAAAGGAGATTGCCCTGGTGTGGGACACGCGCATGCTGTGGGCAGGTGAAGTTCAGCAGAGTGGTATGGGGAGAAGCCCTTGTCCCACTAGAAACACAGTGATGGTATCTCCTGGACCATGCACAGTGCAGCCCCTGTGATCTGCTGCAGGTAGCATGTACCACCACCCCCCACCACATTGCACCATGGCTTGGGTGATGCTGGAATCCAATCTGTCCAAAATATCATGACCTTGATCCTCTAGACCCTAGGGAAGGTCAGACTTGGACATGAACCTACTCCATGCTCTATGCCCCCAACCCACACTGATGGCAACCTGAGCCAAGGGCTTGCAGACCCTGCCCCACAGCAGATGTGACAGTGGCAGAACTGCCAGCAGGCTGCTCCCACTGTTGATGGAGCTGGGGCAGCATGGAGTGGCTGGGGGTTTCAGCCAGCCAGGACAACCCAGTTGCCTCCCACTAGCTGTCCTCTGTCTGGAGGAGGAGAATGTACTTGCTATTCTGCCTGTCCTGTCCAGGCCAGGGTGTCTCTAGTTATGGAGCTAGTGGAGCAGTGAATTGTAAAATTCAGCCTTCTACTGCCCCATTTTTCTCCTATCCTGCTCCCTGCCCTATCATCATGCTTTCCATCACTTGTTTCTTCCCATGGTGGCCCACCATACTCCCTCTCTGAAACACAGTGTCCCCTGCCAATCATCACCACAGGGATGGACCATGAAGAAAGAAATGATGAAACAGGTTGAACTCATGGTGAAGAAGCAGTGAGAGAGCTTTGCAGCTCCTGTCCCTTCAGGAGCTTCAGGGGAACATCTGGTTTCCAGGGAAAGCAGAAATTTGAAAGGAGATGGCCTCTAAGGCAGTTGAAGGATGAGACTCGATCCTAAAGCAGGCCTGCAGAGACCCCCTCCCCCAAGGCATTCCTATGTGTGCAGACCCACATCAGCTGGGGTACGTGTGGGCACACACACAGGCAGTGTGAGAGCTGGCTGTGGGTTTCTGAGCCCTTTCATCATCCTCCCAATGGCACCTCACCAGCCAGGGTTTCAGAGAGTGCCCATCAGTGCCTGGAGAGGCAGCTGCAGCTGGGTACTGGGAAACAGAACAGGAGGGAGGAAGGGCAACTGTGCAGTTCCCAGATGGGGAAGGCATATTTAGGTTTTGTCTGGAGCTCAATAGCAGCTCTACTGGTAGTGCTGGTCTAGGAGATGCACTGGGCCTCATTCTCTGGCCAGATCCAGCCCACTCCGGGCCCCCCGTGCAGTCACTTGTGATACTGTGCACTGCCAATCCCATGCCAAGTGGCTGTAGCACTGGGCTGATGCTGCATTTGCAGATGGGTCCTGGTGACCCACCTCTGCAAGTGGAAGAGGATGGTGAGCATGGCTGTGTTCCTTTCACCCTCACATGGAGGGTCTGGGATGTTTTTGAGGAGCATGGTGGAAAGCCAGATAGAGTGAAGGGTTTGTGCCTGTCCTGCCTGGGACCTGAACAGGGCAGCAGAGTGGAAACACAGCACACAGAGCAGGTTTCTACCATGTCACCTATTGCACCACTGGGAAACCTTCAGATGCTGCAAGTGAGAGAGTAGGAACAGTACTCCACGAGGAGGAGGAGGAGGCACAGCTCCAGCCCTGGACGGATCCCAGCACCTGGGTGACAGAGCCGTGGTCCTGCCGTCCACGTAGCCAAGTGACCTCGCAATGCTCTGACAGTGCTGCTGAGCAAGTGGTGGGGGTATGTGGGAACAGCTGTCGGGCAGTGCTGTGCAGCTGTGGGCTTTCACGCTGGGTAATGCACCAGAACCACTCTGCGGTGGGCTGCTGTCCTGCCTGTTTCTATGGAAACTCCTTTCAAAGGAGAGAGGAAGACAGAGAAACATGCACAAATGGTGCTGGGTGCTGGCAAGCCTTATTGGGAACCTGGGTTTGGATGCTGGTGCTGACTGGGCTGATTGCACCAGTCACTGTGACCCCAGCGTGGGGCTGTGGGGAGCATGGCCAACCTCCTGCAGTGCCTGGGCCCCCTGGAAGGACTTTTGCTGAATCCTCATATCCTCCCAGTAGCAATGCAGGTTAAATAGGGAAATGAGCTATTGAAGGAGAGGGGGTAGTTCACAGCCCTCTCTCAGGTTTGAGACCAGAGCATTGTGGCAATAGAAGGGAGGATGTCTGGCCATCTACAGCCATGCAGACAGTCACAGGAGACCAGAGGCAGTGGAAAGGGATTTAGAAGAGGGTTTTGCTAGTGTGTGGCACTTTCCATCCCCGGAGGTGGAAGGATGCTCTATCCATGAGAGACTGGGTGGTTATCCACCACCCTGTGAGTAGAGTAGTGCTGGGAGAGAGCATTTCTGCCACAGAGGCTTCATCCGGCATCTGCAGTGCAGGAAGAAAGACCCCTGAAAAGAGGTTGTGTTTGTAGCTGGCTGGCATGGATACAAGAGGGACCAGGTGGTATGTGAGTGGGCAGACAGGGAGCAAGGCTCTATCTGTCTCTACCTTCTGCAGGGTCCATGGACCAGACCACGGGAAACCACTTGGATTTCCATAGGACAGTGGTTAAGTGTGACAGTATGGACCTGCCTCAAAGAGCAGATCTGTAGAGCACAGGAGGTAGATGTGACCTCAGGGAAGAGCTGTCCTGCTGCCCCAGAAATTGCAGAAGTTTTAAGACCAAGAAGGGTTACAATGCAAGTCTTCCCTGGCTTAGGAAGCAGTTACAGAATGCTTAGGGCATGGTGTGGAGGACAGGGATGCTGAATCTCTTCTCCTCTCCTCTCCTCTCGCTGAGAAACAGCCCCTAGTCATCTGAACACATTAGTGCAGGCTCTGCCAGTGGCCAACATGGCTTTTTGCCTACTAGCCCTACTACTGGTCCTGAAGGTGTCCTAGGGAGGTGGGAACAAGGGAAGCAGAGGCATCAGGTCTGCACAGCAAAGAGAGAAATGCAGCAGTGAGACAACCCTCACACAGGGCTTGAGGGAAAGGCTGACACATGCTCTGCAGTCAAACCATCCTCTTCTTCACCCTGTCCTTCCAGACCAGATCAGCTCCAGCCACTGAAGTAGTGGCAGCTGGTAGTGCAGAAGTGCATCATGATCACTCAAACCACAGCCCAGGGTTTATCTGGAGGGACAATGCTGGGGGTGATGCCAGCTCTAGCAGGAGTCTGGCAGTCAGAGTGGGAATTTAGCTCTGGCATGAAGCATTGCTTGGAACCTCCTCTCTCACATCTCTGTGAGGAGCACTTTCTGTTCCTTGCTTGCAAAGAGTAGATGGGACCTCTGCAAACCAGTGTGGGACAAGGCTGACAGCATCAACCTCGACCATCTCAGTGCTCTCTCCAAGCTCAGACTGCCTAGTTTGATTTCCCAGGGTGAGGGCAAGTGTCCTAATAAATGTCTAATTTGCCTGGTGTGCACTTGGAGCAGCAGTGGTTGGATCAGCACGTAGCTGCTGAAAGTAGAGAACCTCCTCCCATGCCACCCTAGGGACAGGGTTGTGCCATGGGGACACTGGGGTATTTCAGAGGAGGGCTTTGGTGGCCCAAGGGAGGAGCACAGCTGTGTGGGATGGGTGGCAAAGCTGCTGTGACTTTACTGGAATGGGAGTGTGGAGGCACCTACTTGGGCTGAAATTAAACACAAGTGATGTAAGGCCACGAGTCAGTACCATCTTGCCTGGGTTGCCAAATAGCTTCAGATGGCCCTTTGCTATCCCCTTGATGAACTCATTCCTCTGGTCCAAGGGAGCTGGGATGATGTGGGTAAAGCCGTCTCCTGGTCACATTTAGTAAGGCAGCTGTGTTGGTTGGACATCTGCCTGCTTCTGAGGGGTGCTGTTCAGCATGTCTCTGCCATTAGGATCTGCACAGCATGCTCACCAGGCAGGTATTGCTCTCCTGTTTTGTCACATTCCATGACTGGGACAAGGGCCTTACCTGGGTATCGAAGGTGGTGAGCAAGTCCCTCATTATTCAAAATGAGTTTTTGCAAGCAGGGAGATCATGCTGAATTCTGAACTTTTAATGAGGCTTCATAAGCTTGAAACTGTCTGAGCATACCTTGGGTTTCTGTGTTGGAATAACACTAATATCATTCCTGGTGAGCTCTGAGACATGTGGGCAGACAAGCATGCTCAGAGGTGACATTTCTGCATGATCAGTAGGTGCCCAAGTCAGAGGGCTCCCTGATGCAGTCACCAAATCATTTTAGAACCATGATGTTCTGTTGTCTTTTGAGAACCTTGCAGATGTGCTATCAAGGTCATGCATCTGTCACGATCTTAATTGTGCCAAGATTATTGGAGATTCCCCAAATTAACTGCACAGACTTGGGCAGAGATCACCTATAAGACCATCCATTTAATCTTGAGTTTAGATTTCTTTCACCCCTGAAACAGCCTGGTTGCCATAGAATGTGACAGCAACCACTTTTGATCACAGAATTGTCATGTTTGGAAAAGATTTCTAAGATCATCATGTCCAACTGTCAAGAAAAATCCCTAGTAAACCAAACTGAACACAAAAACAGACTAAAAAAAACCCACCCTGCCCCCAACACAAACCCCACCCCCAACACAAAAACCAACCAACCAAAAAATTAAAAACAAATTCGAAACAACAGAACCACAAACAAAAACCCACAAAGAAACCACCAATCAATGGGTGGTGATCAGTTGAATGCAGTCTAGTTAAAGGCCAGTAACTAGCAGTGTACCCCAGGGGTCAATGCGTTGGGTTAAACATGGATACAGCTCTGATCTCTCTCCGACCAGCTCCTAGCAAGCAGCTGCTAAAAGTTGAAATATTGGGAAAGCATTGAGGAAAAGCTCCATCATCCACTGAGTACTTGCTTTTCATGGGACATTTTGGTGACCCCAGGCCTTCACCACAGACATCTGTAAATCAGTGGTAAGGAATATAGCCTTCCACAGAGTGATCTAGCTTATCCCAAGACGGATACTTAAAAGTGGTGGCAGCCTCTTATAAAGGGAGCTAAGGGACATACTTTGATACAGGCTTTTAGTTTTGGGGCATTTGTGACTGAGTGAAATGGAAATAGTGAGTTTACAGGCAAATACTCATAATCTCCAAACATGTGATAAGTCCAGTTAATGTCTGGTTACAAGCAGATCATGTTTGCCAGCTGCCTCTCTCCAGCTAATTGCTATTATACTATCAACTAAGTTCAAGTTGTCAGTGGCTTAGGGTGGATGATGAGTGTGTGGAGTGGAGCAATCCCTACAGAGTGAAGGAAACAGTTAATTCTAGCTCCTTTGCATAGCATATCACTTGCTAATTTTCAGCTGCCTGCTAAAACTTGATTTTAAACTGCTTTTCCCATGTGGGTATCATCTTCTGACAAGCTGTGAAGAAGCAGGGAAGTGTGAGTGAGGCTGTCTCAGAGGAAGTGGGAAGGAAAGAAATGCAGAATATTGTCTTCAAACACAGCTCAGAGAAATTGAGAACATCCCTTATGAAAGCAGCCTAGAGTGGGTTGTGTCTGAAGTGTGTGTGCCCTCGTTGACCAAACCAACCTGCACGAACAGCCGGTCGCAAATGTGTCCAGGACCACAGACCCCACAGGAGCACTGGGCTCTTACAGTGGGCTTTGCTGGACCAGGGACCTTGCTTGACGATGTCATAGGTATGATCCAGCCTCTCCTGAGGGTCATCACACTCCCTGTTCCACCTGTGGAATGTTTTTCTCCAGATAATGATAAACCCTAATCTGTCTCTTCCCAGAGGGATTTCTGGAAATCCAGGGCTTGGCAATGTAGTAAAACTCTTTGCTGATGGTGTTTCTGCTATT
>VWZY01002345.1:205907-217287 GCA_013399075.1 Chloroceryle aenea
CTGCTCTGGCAGGGGGGTTGGACTGGATGATCTTTCGAGGTCCATTCCAGCCCTTAACATTCTATGATTCTATGATTCTATGATTCTATGACATGCCACGAACTGGTGCTGCAGCAGATGCCTTGTCTTGGGGAGTTTCCATTTCTTGAATAAAACCTTGCTTCCCCTTACGGTTTTGCAGGTTCAGTACACACATCCCTCTCTTAGATCTAGAAAGCAAGGCTAAAAACAGGGGTCACAACAACCACCGAGAATCTTTCATTCACACCTAAAAAGACCTGAAGAAAACCTTCCTATTCATGTCAAGCAATCTTCCTGAGAAATCCTTTCTGCATTGTTTTTTGCTGACATCTCTACTGCCCCAGGTATGATTAATTCTTCTTCTCACAATAAAATGCTTCTCCTTTGCCTCTGAAGCAGCCTGCAATTTCACAATTAGTTGGTAAAACACACCACACATTCACCTTAAGCAGCAATGTGAACCTGGGTGGCTTTGCTTCTGACAGCACCAGGGAGATTTGCCCTCAAGGGGAAACTGCTTGGCACTTGCAGCTTTCTGATGAAGGATGTTTCTGACAGAGTTCAGAGGTGTTGGAGAAAGTGGTTTAGATTTCTCAAAGGGCTGGTTGTTCTTGGGAGGCTCTTCCTGGGGTCTGTGAGGCTTGGGGTGGGCTCGGAAGGAGGGTGCATTTGGGATTTGGGTCAAGCTGATCCCATTTGTCTGATGCAGTTTTGGAGCATACCTCTCATTCCTCCTGCCTCAATTACTGCAGCTGATCCCTGCCCTGCCAGAGGATCAAACTGACACCCACTGATCAGGGGCCTGTGGGAGCAAAGGGAGCAAAGGGACCTCCACCAGCGTTCCCACCCACGGGACAGGCTGCCCTGCGCCTCCCTACCACAGCCCTGGAGACCCATCTGGGGAGTCCCTCCAAAGCAAGCCCCAGCTGTGAAAACTATTGCAACAGGAGAGAGACTGTTGGGGATGTGGAGCATGTAGAGAGAGGGGGATGTGGAGCATGTGGAGAGAGAGAGATGTGGAGTGCTTGCTGTGGACAGTGGTGCCAAGGCTGGAACAGGCTGGGTTGAGACTGGGGGCACTGGGAATCTCTTGTAGTTAACTCTCTGGGTCCAGGAGAGGCCCGTGGTGCTTGTTCTGGGGTCACTCAGTAACTCACAGCTAGAAAGCCCCCCTGTAAATCCTGCTGCATGGAGCTCTCAGTCCTTGCACATGATGATAAAAGATGCTTGTTTGCACTGGGGCTGGCAATATTACTCCATGACTTCTGGGAGCACTCGAGGCAGGTCTGTCTGCAGAGGGAGTGGTGGAGAGGTTATGTGCAGCTTGGCTGATAATTTATAGCTTTTGTTAACTGTGGAGAGCAGGGCCTGGTTACCAAGCAAGCATGAGAAGGCAGCAAAAAACTGTGAGAGCTGCCTGATGGGCATGGAGTGTAAAGCTCCCTTTATGGAGCCCAGTGCTCTTGTTAAATCTTTAGGGCTCGACTTCTCTTTGTCAGCTGCTGCAGACAAGTGTGCATCCTGCTTGCAGGAGAGGCATGGAGGGATGGATCAGAAGCTATGTCACACCTGTAGAGCACCTGACATGGTGCCAGCCCTGGACTCTGAGCCTCCCCTGTGAGAGTTTGACAGAGGGAGACATAAGTAGCTACCCCCATCCTGTGTGTTTATTGAACCGGGACCCGATTCTCCCTTTGGTTCAGATGAACTTAGGCAACCAAAAGTGAACCAGAAAAGCAATGCTTTCCTAAATCCATAGACTGAGATGCAGCTGAAAGAATTACTTGAGGACATGTGAGTTGTTTCAGCAGGGACCCTCTGTGTGCCAGAAGCTGGGCATTTCCCCAAAGTGCAGTGGGTGCAGCCAGTGTTGTGCTGCCAGGAGCATGTTGCTTACACAGACATAGTGCAGGATGCAGCCGGGCAGACAGTCACAGCTAGTAGGTACCTGGCTGCTAACACATCCTGGCCAGTGCTGTGCTCAGGAAGATAGCAGGAAGGGCTCTTATGAGCACTGAGAATCATTGACTACAAAGCAACATGGCATTACTATAACACAGCTTCTCCAAATCAGGCATTTTCTGCAGCTGGGGGGCAGCTTCAGGAAGGCTACTTAGTGAGAAAGGTGCCTGGTGCTCAGGACCAGACACTGAAGGTGCTACAGAAAATGTTCAAATCCAGTGCAAAGGGAAAAGATGGTGATCTAACATTGGACTTCCCATCACATAAAACTTCTCCACAGACCCTCAGCCTTCCCATTCCCACAGGCCATAGCCCCATTCTGCAGACATGCACAGCATCTTTTTCAGTGATATTGGAAGCACTCTCTAAGTCTAAGGTGAGTCTCCCTCTGTGCCATTGTGACCTGCCTTTATCATCAGTCAGGCCCATGGTGGCTTGTGGCTGCCCTCAAGGATGTATGCCTTGGTCATACATCTCCCAGCCATGTTCATCGGTTCAACTCCTAAACACGTGGTCTCCAAATGGATGTTTTTCTCCTCTAGATAATGCATGCAAGGTCATATTTCAGGAGGGAAGAGAAACTGATACAGGCTGGCAATGCAACAGGGTACTGGTAGGATGGCATGGGCCCTCTGGAGAAGTGTGGATAAAGAAGCCTAGGAAGTAGAAAGAGCTGTAACATGGCAAAGTGAAGACAAAGAATAAATCCATAACATCATCTGATAACAGGATGAAAAACAATGTCATGGGCACAGATGCAGATGGAACTCATAGCCCCCTGTGCTGAAAAACCTCAGGGGGCAACCAGCTTGGTGGCTTCTGGGTACCACATTGCCAGAGCGAGACTGGAAGGGGAGGACTGAAGGAGAACCCTGCTTGGAGAGGTGGTTGAAGGCCTAGCTGGAGACAACCTGCAGAGAACAGAACAGCCTTGTCTGCCATCCTGCCCTGCACCGTTATCACAGAAGCAGATGGTCTGAGAGCTGCTGTTCTGCTCTGTTCTCGTGTTCTATTTTTCCACCCCCGACTGGATGTTTGCATTTGCATTTTCAGTCCTTGTTTAGGCTGGGAGACTAGATGATGACAAGGGAAGTAAAACACTGACACTGCTGAACAGAAAGGGATGAAATTTAAGGTACTTGAAAGGAACTGGACTTTTCCAGACTGCTTTATCTGCGGTTGCTGTAAACTGCAGTGGCTTAATTAATATTTTGTCTAATGAGTGTCTTGAAGGACAGGTTCTCCCTCCTTGTCACAGAGCTGTGAAGACACAACATGCAGAATCCCCTTACTCCTCTTTAAATCCTTGAGTCAGCTTGACTCACCCAGGTGGCCCCTTTGCACCTTCCCAACATTTCTAGGGGGAGAATGGAGCAAAACACTTTCTTCAGGAAATGCAAATTCCTGCCACTCCTTTTTCCAGAAAGAAGGAGAGGGAGACATAAGCCTACAGCATAAATCCCTTGCAAGTCCCCTACCTGTCACACTTTTAATTAAACATTGCTAAATCATCCTCTGCATCAGCGACTGGGTAGCAGAGGCCAGTGACTGGAACAGCAGAGTGGAGATCCTCAGGTGGGGTTCAAGGGGAACACGGGCTTTTTGTAATGTAAACCTCACTTTAATTTCCAGGAGTTTTCTGATTTCTTGTGCTGTTGGGTAATATAGGCAAGGGGACAGAATAAACATGAGAGGATGGCTGTTCTGCTCAGATGGCATGTGTCAGGCAGTCACAGGCATCTTTCGGTGTGCCTGCGAGCTCCTGCGTGGAGCTCTGCAGTGCTGGTTGCTCCACTGTTGCACCCCAGGTTTGCACACCCATTGGAAATGCCTGGGAACCGAAGGCAGGTACAGCCAAATGGATGGGGTCTCACTTATTATCCTCAGCCCTTGGGAAGAAGGGGGAATTGTGCCACTGTGGCCAGCTCCAGCATGGCCAACATGGCCTGGACCACATAATGTTTACCCTGGCCAACTGAGCCCTGTGTCAGTTTAAACACTGAGCTCACCATCCATCTAGCTGCTTTGTCTTCCCTGTGCCCTCCCTGTGCCCCAGGGCAGCTGCTTCCTCCCAGTGCTATTTGGGGTGTTGCCGTGGGAGGCTCAGCAGATTCCCTGGGGCAGTGGCTCTCCAGGAAGCCAGATACCAAATCCTCTCCCCTTCCTAGACCCTCCCAGAGCCAGGGCCTTGCCTCAGCATCTGTTTATAACTCCTGGAGCTGGACAGTCTGTTTGGCTTGGGATAAAGCACAGTCTGGCAGGACTCCTCCCTGCCACCACAGTGGCACTCAGCTGCCTTATCTCCCATGACAGACCCTTTCCAAGAGCCCTGGGAGCTGGGCTGCTCTCACTGTTCCTAAAAGGCGTATGCCCAGGGATGGGTGTGGGAGGAAGACAGCAACACCAGCCGGGTTTAATCATCCAGGATGTGCTGAAGAGCTGGGTGGGATGGGCTGCAGTGGCAGGAGATGGCAATGGAAGCAGAGAGATAGCCTTGGGATGGATGCATCCTGGGAAATTGTGTGGGGAGAGCTGGGAACATGACCAGATACTGGGCTTGCTGAGCATGGTGGCTGCAGGGAGCAAAATAAAGTTCCTTTATAACCATCTGAATTTGGAGAGGGGCACCAAGCCTAGACCCTGGCACTCCAAGATGTGCTTAGATGCTCCCAATCATTTTTGGTGTGAATGGCCAAGCAAGTAAGGCACCATCCTGGCCCCTCACTGGCGTGAGGAACTTGTGCTGGGGTCTTGGGGCCATGAGGGGAGATGCTGCCATGGTGGGAAGAGACACACATGGGCACACGGGATGCTCTGCCCATTCCCTTTTTCTGCCCCATGGAAAGCATGAAAGGTCTCTTCCTTGTATGACAGCAGCACCATCAGGAGTTATCCTCCACCAGGACAGCCCAGGCATACACAGGAGATGCTGAGGTCCGGGGGACAGTTTTGGCAGCATGGACATGGGCTTCTCCTGGCACAGGGGTTTGAACTTCATGCCCAGTCCCTGTTCTGCACAGTTGCCCTATAGCACGCTGTGCACAAGGCTGGGCGTGATCTCTGGCTCTGGTAAAGCATATGGTGCTTTGCTGTGTGGGTGGAAAAGCCAAAGGAGAGCTGGTGGGCACAGCTTTGCCCACTGCCATCACTGACACTAATATCCTTCTCTGCTCCCCGAATGTGGCTGCACTAAGAGAGTGGTGGCCTTACTGCCTTCACAGAGGAACTATTGAAACTGTGGAGCCCTGGATGGCTCCAACTGGTCTCTGTCAGCTGAGTCACTGCACTATCAGACCTGCAGAACAGGGCACAGACCCTGAGCACAACCTCCCACAGGCAATTGGCTATGAAATTCCCTCTTTTCCCAGGCTGGAAAAGGGGCAGTGGCTGCCTCCTGCCACACTATCAGCATGGGGTGATAAAGGGTGCTTCCTGTCACTGGAGGCACTTGCTTTCATCTCTCACATGAGTTTATGGACAATATTAGCATGAAACAGCTTTTAACCCTAGACGTTCTGCTGCAAAGCTCCAGCCCTCATCTGAGTGAGCATGAGGCAGCGAGCCAGTACCTGTGTGATTTAATGTTCTTACAGAGAATGCAGAGCCTGAGGTCACCTGGACCTCCTCGGGGAGGGCGAGAATCAACCAGCATTCACTTGCAAGCAAGTCACAAAACCTGTCAACACCTTTGCAGACTCATCAAAATTTAAATGTTTTCGAGGAGAGGGTTTGTCTTTTTGCATTTCTGATGAGAAGCAGGCAGAGGGCCAAACGAGACGTGCCTAAACCCTTCCAACCGCCTACCTTGCTGAGGGCTGCCTGCCATGACCTCTGCCTGGCTTCATCATGTGGAACTTGGGAGATTTCTGGATCTGGGTCCAACCCATGGCAAAATCAATACTGACATATCCCTGTGCCCCAGGGCATGGGTCTGCTGCCTCTGCACAGCTCTCCTTACTCCCACACAGCTTCCAGGAGGCTGTTGAAATGGCTCCCATGGGGCAGAAGGTAAAGTGCTCATTTCTCATTATCTGGAAAATATTCATGTAGTCCTAGGGAACGGGATTCAGCCTTGCTCCTGGTAATTGTCTCCTCTACAAAGCCCTGGAACCTGCCTCACTCTTCGAAGATACTGCCTTACACGATCCCTGAGATTCTGTGCTTCCACACAGACCCCAGGTTGCACCCTGATGGAGTCCAGTTCATGCTGGAAGCACTCTAGATAAGTACCTCTCATCGGATAATGTTTCTTTGCAAAGCTGGGAGACTTCTTTCTGATATAGCATGTGTCTGATCCCTCTGCAAGCTCTTGGGATGAATCACTGGGCTTGTTTTGCAAACCTGCAAGATCTGCATTTGCTAAGACATGCAGAGGCTGGGGGCTCTGCTCATTGGACACTGAAGTTCCTGCAAGACTTGGCTGAAGACACCCTTATGGGCGCAGCTAGGAGATGTTTGTCTTTCAAGATCTGTCACCATTGGCAATCATGCTGTTCCCACTGGCTGACTTGCTTATGCCTTATGTGCAATTTTTTCACTATGTTTGCAGACTGGGGGCAAAACTTTTCTGTCCATGCAAAACACAGCACATAAGAGACAGGAGACATGTCGCCCCTCACTGCACAGCTGCCATCAGCTGGAGGGAACAGTTAGGCTGTAAATCCCAGTGCAAACTAGGGCAAGAGACACTTGGACAGCCAAGACCTGGAGGGAAGACCGAGGTATGGAAGGTGAAGGGGAGGTTTGTTGGGACCAGTCTCTGTGGGCCCAGAAACCTTGAGCTGAACATTATCAGTATGAGACTGGACCTTGTTATGGAATGGGTCATACAGACAACGGACTGGAAAAAATGTGATGACTGGGAAACCGGGCAGAAGGGCGAGAGGCAAAGAGCCACAGAGTGAATCCTGTTCTGGTAAGCTTGGCAGAGGTGAGGCTGAGATCTGCTGGCAACAGAGGCGAACCCTCCCTCCAGACAGCACAAAGAAGAGATTTTATGGTATCCAGTACAAGAAATCCCCTGGCTGGGCATGATGTCCCCTGTGTCTCCTACTTCCTTTTTCTTCTGTTCTTCCTCCTTCTTTCCAGGCTCTTTTATTTCTTCCTCCAACACTGAACTGCCAAGACAGAGACACAGCTGAAATACTGTGGTGCTGGCTTTGTAGTGGTCAGGGAGCAGAGGTAGAGAGGACAAGAGTGATCACCTTAAGAGAGGACAAGACTGCTCCTTCTCTGAAGGTTGGTGGCAAAAAAGAGGCTCAAAATAAACCAAATCCTTTTTTTTTCTCTCACAAAACAGTGCTTTTAAAAGAGTCAGTCTGTTGAGGGGGTGTCCACAAGCAGCATCTTAGCTCTAGAGACCTTCTCCAACTGTTTTGTATCCATAGCCTTTGGTGGTGACTCATACCCAAATGTCGATCTCTTTCTTGGAGGTGTTTGTATTCATACAGCTTCTTGCATGATAAGGCATTGGTTTGGATGGCCTCCAGGTGAATCCATCCATTACATGTCAAAAAAGAATCCTGCTGTTGAATAAAATCCACCACAACCCCAGAGAAAGATTGCTGCCTACCTGCAAATGAAGGCCATGATAACATGGCCCACGTTGAAGACCCAGTATGAATGGGTCTGGCTGAGAAACAGGAGCTCAGGACATTGTGTGGGATAGGCAGAAAAAAAAAAAAAAAAGAGAAGCAAAAAATCCCTGATCCTCCTGGGACAATCTGTTTTGGTGTGAATGAAGGTGCATATGGCAGAAAAAGGAATGACAGCTACATAGAGTGACCCCCTACACCAGAACCTGGTCTCTGCTTGGGGCATTAAGATCAGTCCCTCTTTTTCAAGCAGCCCAAGTGTTAGGAAAATGGATCAGGACCTCAGACATATAGGAAGGTCTCCCATTGACACAGTTGTGTCAAGCAGGCCATACCAAGCAGACTGGGAGCAAGGTCCTGTGAGGCCAGCAAGCAGAAGCATCAGCTTTGGAGTAGGCAACAATTGCCAGCTTCTCATGGGGAATGGGGTCTGTGTTCATACTGGAGAGCTGGGAAGGAGATGGGACCACAGCTCTTCAGGTCAGGGCAACCTGTTGATGTTGAAGATAGAAACTCCTGAACTGTCATGCATAACTGAAGTCATGCCTTAGGCTGCCTGCGGGCCTGGTCTGAAGACAGGAAGAATAGGTACCTGAAGATGAAAAAGCAGATGTGAAGTTGAATGGATCCATCTCCAGACTCCCAGGTGAATGCAGGGACAGGGTCCAGGTTCACTGAGTGCATGTGGTGGGACTTTGAACCATTACAGTACCAAGCAGCTATTGCACTGCTTCTGGTCAACAAATTAAGGCACCTTCTGCCTCTTGCCATGATCTGGCTAATTGTGGGCTGTGCTATGCAGCAGCCTCCTATCAAGCCAGGATTGTTCCAGGTCTTTCAACTCCAGCATATGGTATTTTTAAGGCAGTTATTGGAAGAGGTAAAGAAAGAAATTGCAAAACATTTTTAAATAAAGTACCCAGTATGTAGACCTGTCTCTCCTTGCCCTCTGTCCTCACATTCAGTACTCTGACTTTGTGGCAAACTCTCTCTGCATCTCTAGGAAGTCTTTCTTTGTTGTCACTCTGAGGCCAGTCTGTCAGTTCCCTGATCTCCTCAGCATTTTCACAGCCTTTATTAGGCTGTAGTCTCCTTTCCTGGAGATATTATGGTCCCAATGAGGTCTTTGTCCACCTTTCAACTCTGTCTCATTTCCCTAAGTTCTGTGTCCCATGGGAAGATCAATCTTTTCTTCCTTAGAGGAGCTTATCTGCTCTCATCTCTCCCATTTTTAAGGAACTTGATGGGAAAGAAGCACAACAGATCCCCTCAATTACAGCTGGACACCTACAAGTAAGCTCCAAGTGCTCTATGGAATTGAGGTTGGGACATGAGAAAGGAGCCTTCAAGATGGGCACAGTAATCCAAAGAGATCTAAGTGCAGTGGAACAAGCTGCCACTACCAGATGGAGAGGGTGCTACATGCTGGAGCTATCATTCCCAGAGCTCCTAGCAGGCTATGAAGAGATGGGGCTCTCCTAAATATGGAAAGACATCTCCTGGCTGATGATAGGCTGCTTGCAGAGCTGGTACAGGAGCGTGGGAGAAGCAGGAAGATGACACCAGGAACCACATCACCCCAGTGTCTCTGAGCTTATAGGGAGGAAGTGAAGGAGAGCAATGGAGAAGAGTGCTGCCCAGGAAGCTGACCCCCAAGCATAAGGCACAGGGAAAACCTCTGAGTACTCTCAGCATGGAGTGCACTGTATGGATGTCCAAGGGTCTGTCTGGGGAAGATGGCCCTTATCACCGTGAATGTCTTGGCTTTCTGCATCGCCAGCCTCCAGCATTTGGACATTTGGGGAATTAGCTCATATGCAAACTGCCTCCCCCAACTTTCTCCAGCCCATTCAGCACCTTCCACCACTCTTGCACAGTACATTTGCTCATCAGTTTTCACCCTATTCCTCACTGCTGAGCTGAAGGGGATCTGGACACCATGTCCTGCTAGGGGCTTTATGAACTTCCTACTTCATAAACCTCTCTGAGT
This sequence comes from Chloroceryle aenea, assembly GCA_013399075.1. Classification (NCBI taxonomy): domain Eukaryota; kingdom Metazoa; phylum Chordata; class Aves; order Coraciiformes; family Cerylidae; genus Chloroceryle; species Chloroceryle aenea. The sequence continues at coordinate 215,475 of VWZY01002345.1, forward strand.
CATTCTGCTCCTGCTCGACATGGTCAGGGCATAACCTTATGTCAAAGCTGTGGTGGGAGACCCCATGCACGGACAGAGGTCCTGCCCCTTGCCAGCAGATGCAGACCACTGCTGCTCTTGTTTTTTCTAGAGCAATGCTTTTTTCTAATTTTTACTATTTATTTTGAAACCACCCATGGCTGTTCCTGTATTTAAAACCTTTGGAATATTGTGCTTAAATTACCTGCAGGGACTCTCAGGATCTGCCAGTAGAGCACAGAAGAGACTCTGTCTCACAATTTTAACTCCCCGTGGGACTATTTGTCCGTTAGAGCTCAGTGCTGGAATGCGTCAAGGTGTTTAGGCAAGGCCAAGGCCAGGGCATGGGAATGCAGGTCTTTACCAGGCTTTGCCCATAATTGTCTCCACGCATGCACTCCCCTGTCCCCCACAAAGCAGAGAGAAAGGAGCTGTGCAGACAGCCAAGGAGAAAGGTGAAGGGGAGGAACTGAGCTCCAGCCCTGGGAAAAGCAGGACACAGGGTAGAGAACTTTGCGAAACACTTGGCGTGTGATAAGATGTGGCACTGATGCACAGAACCGGTCCCTGGTTATCTTCACAAGCAAAGCCCAGCAGAGAAGTGATGGAAGAGGGGCTGAGAGAGCCTGGAGAGGACCAGGCACTGCTTGGCTGAGATGCTGATCTCCTTCCAGTGGCACTATGCTCTCTGGAGCTGCTCCCTCCTCAAGCTGAGGTCATTAAAGATATCAGAGCTGTTTTTAACAGAAGGGGGTGTTCAGCTCAATGCCTGGCTCTGCTCCAAAGGGAACAGAATCACAAGCTCCCTCCATGTGCCACATGCAGCTGCAGTGCCCAGTGCTGGGAGCTGCAGGTCTGGCATTGTCAGTGGAGGTATTTCAGAGTCCCAAGGCCTGAACTTCAGCAACCCCCTGAAGTCCCCATGGACCAGGGGTGATGCTGCAAGATGGAAGGTGGCCGGAGGATGGACAGGTTTGGAGCCACTTTGGCTGCACGTTGGAAGATGTGGGAGAGGTGCACTGGGCAGCACTCAAATGCAGTGGAGGGACCCTGGAGAGCCTGTGGGAGATGGGGAGGGTACTGGGTGGCCACTGGAGAAGGAAGGTCTACAGAGCCTGAGGAGCTGATGGAAAGCAGAGGGAAGGCAGGAGTGAGTGGATGCTGTGGAAAAGATAAGGCTAATTCCTCCTGCCCCATGTATCACCATGGGATGACATCAGGCTGCTGGCAGTGACCCTTGGTGGACAAAGCCATTTGATCTTTTTCTGGTGGCCCTGTGGAATGAAGCCATACCCATGCTGGTAGCTTTGCATGTTGAACTTGAGGTGGTGGACACACGCCCTGGACAAGTAGATAGAAACCAGATGGGATAGGGAGAGGGCTTGCAGGGAAAAGGATTGTGGGACCTGGCAGGTTGGTGCATGGGCACCCCTGGGGCACCCCTAGCTGCTTCTTGCAGGGGTGGCTGGNACCTTATGGCTGCTTCTTGACCCTGGATGCCCTTATGTCCTCTGTATCCCCCCTGAATTCTTCACCATATACAGCAACCTTTGCCCACAGCTTTTCCCTGCCTACCCCAAACCTTTCCCCTCTAGTCCACCCCAGCATGACTCTTGTCCCCCTCCAGCCTCATTGCTGCCCCCCTCCTCCCAAATCCTGATGCTGCTTGCTCCTTCTGTGACTCAAAAGACCATTGCTCCCACTCTGTCTTTTTCAAAAACAACTTACCCCACACCTTTCTCCCAATACCTCTCTCTCTTCCATCTCTCTCTGTGCTCCTGAGTCTATTGCCAGA
>VWZY01002345.1:219348-266329 GCA_013399075.1 Chloroceryle aenea
CTTTGCCCACAGCTTTTCCCTGCCTACCCCAAACCTTTCCCCTCTCGCCCACCCCAGCATGACTCTTGTCCCCCTCCAGCCTCATTGCTGCCCCCCTCCTCCCAAATCCTGATGCTGCTTGCTCCTTCTGTGACTCAAAAGACCATTGCTCCCACTGTGTCTTTTTCAAAAACAACTTACCCCACACCTTTCTCCCAATACCTCTCTCTCTTCCATCTCTCTCTGTGCTCCTGAGTCTATTGCCAGAGGTGGGGAAGCCAGGGAAGAACCTCAGCAATGCTCTTTGCTCATTTCCCTTTCTCCCAGTCTCACACTTTGTTGAGAAAAATCCCATTTCAGGCACTTATTCCACTTGTCCTGGCCATGTTCCCAGAGCTGGTCCTCACTATGGGGCTGCATCAGCCGCCCCCATCCTGCAGTCAAGGGTTCCCTCTTCTGCATTTGCCTCCCAAGGGGTAGAGGGACATGCACACCACCCCAAAACTTCCCAACATCAGGGAAATCCCTCAGGCTCTCCCAAGAAAAGGGTTTCATGTAGACCCTTTGGCATGCCTTTAGCCTTTGCACCTGCTGTGACCTTACCTAAGCCAAGTTTATGTGGGTGCCTGTTGCCAGCATCAGATAGTGCTACCTAGACATTGTGTGTGTGTCCCAACCCATGCCCACCCCGTTCCCAAGGAGCAGTCTATAGTGGTGGAGGTGCCCTCAGGGTCTCTTGGCTCCTCCCACACCATGAAGCTTGGGTTGTTTACAGCAAAGCTCTAGGGGTTCTGTGTTTTGCAGGGGACAGGCCAGGCAGCAGAGTCCTAGCTCCTTCCTCATAACTGAAGGCTGCAACCACAAAGCTCTCATGTAGAGAGCTAAGTGATGTGAACTAGATTCTTGGTGAATTATATGGTTCATGTTCAGCAGGATGAGACTCCTTCTTCCCAACCTGCACATCAAATGTCCTCCAAACTGGCCCACTCCTGGGAGATGGACTGGTAGGATCTGGGTCTGAGTTTCTCACCTCTTGGCCATATCAGGTTTGGAGTGCCCACTGTGCAGCCCTGCCACCATGCTGAACTGAGTGTTCTGGGATAGACCTGTAGATGGTAAATCCCATCTGAGGAAAAAGGGAAAGGATTTCTGGATTGCTGTCAGCCTTTGGGAAGAGGGAGATGCTCAGTGGGCTTCACAGACTGAGGAACACCATGCAGGTGTTAAGCATCAGAAGAAAAACTTGTCAGCAATGGGGTTGAAAAGGCAGGAGGAAACAGCAATCCCTCCCATCCACCATGACCCTGTGCAGAGACATTGATAGCCCGTGGGACAGCTGCATAGTTAGCAGAGAGTCCTGTCTTGTCCCCAACCCCTCTAAGCCCATCTTGCAAGTTATTTATGAGTGCAGAACCCAGCATCAGAAGGGGAACTCCCAAATGGGCAGTGTGGCTTTCTGGGAGAACAGGAGGTCATGTTGCTTCACACATGCCCCCATGAGAGTGTGATCCAAGCAAGCCCCAGGAACTCAAAACATTTTCCATTCACACCCCTCAACGGTCTGGCTATTGCTCCTCCTGCAATTAACTGTAGGTGATCAGAGGAGGAGGGAATTAATGGGACTTAGGATCTAGATCTTCCAGTGGGACCTGGGGGCCTGGTCCAGCCTATTTAGTTAGGTAAGGATGGTCACGAAGTCCAGATCCTACCCAAACAGGTAGGACTTTCTGAGTCAGAAAGACAAGAAGGTCTAATTCAGAAGCTACCTGTGCCACCTGGAAGTGGGGAAATGGATCATGGCAAATCTTCTGCCTTCCTCTGGAGAAGGACAAATAAGGGGGAGACGCTGGTGATGATGAGAGCTGATGCAAATACCAAAAGGAGATTCTGTCCTCATGGGAATCATGTCCCTTCCCTCCTCATGGAAGCTTTTCTTTGCCACAGAAGACGCCGGATAGATGATGAAGCTGGGAAGGATCAGTCTTCTCAGGGTAGGGGTACCCCAGACATGGCACTAATGGAGTGTTACTCAGTGTCCCTCTGTCTTGAGGCCATACTAAAGAACCTTGAGTCTTGAAACACAGGCTGGGGCTGCTGGCACCTCTGTTCCCTGACCCATAGCCTCATGGGCATGAGATCTCTCCCAGAAAGGAGATAGTTTGTCTACCCAGTAACCTGGCAACTGCACTAATGCATGTGTGCTCATAAAACAACCCCCTGAACTGGAGCCAGCACCCACTGAGGACCGTATCCCCTTACACCAGAGACATGCTGTGCTCCCTGCATGGCCACTCCACCATGGGCCCATCTAAAGGGCAAATCCTGCCTCAGACTCCTGTCTTATTCCAGACATCTTCTTGTCTCCCATCCCTGTACTATACCCCGTGTTGCAGTGAGATGCTCAGAGGTGGAGGAGGCTCTGCATATGGGAGGGAAGGAGCTCAGCTTGGCATCAACACCACCAAGAGGAATGTCCACCATCAGGACAGCCTACTCCAAATCTGCCCACTTGAGAAATGCATTCCAGTGTTAAAGCCAGGGCTGGATCACCTCTTCTCCCACAGTCATCAGCAGGAGAAGTGGATGACCCACGCCAAAGAGAAGCTCCTGATGCTGTGGGGTAAATGCTTCTGCAAGTTCTGTGCCTAGTGCTCAGGCCTAATGCCTGCTCAGTAGATGTGCAGCGCTGAGCTCCCCTGTGGTCAAAGCCCTCTTAGCCTTCTATTCAACTCTGTATATTATAGAAGAATGGTGTTCCAGTGGTAGACAATGAGTCTGAGGACTTTAAGGCTGATTCGACTATTCTGGAAGAGATTTAATGTGACACATCAGGTAAAAACTGCAGCCCTGGAGAGAATGGCTTTTGCTCCCCACCCAGCATCTCCATGAGCTGGGCGGCATTTGGAGGAAAGCTTGGGGGCTGCACTGGGGCAAGTCGCTCAAGGAGGATACAGGAGGAGTCATATGAATGTTTGAATTTGTGTCTTGAGGCTCCAAGAGTTTTCTGAGCCTGAGGGGCAGAGGTGGCTGATTTATAGCTTACCATCTTCTCTGATCTTGATTGCCCTTTGTCTTGGGAGTCTCCCTTATCCAGACATGGAGATGGGAGGAGGGGATCTGTTTCAGAGATTGCTGAACTCTGGGTGTTTGCCGTTTCCTGGATGTCTTTTGATGTTCCCTTTGCTTTAAAACATTTCCAATGTTAAGTTTCTCAGCCTCCCACTGCACCTCAACTCTCGACATCGGGGCACGATCCATCACAACTTACCCAAACAATCTCCAGCAAGGCGAGACCTCCTCATCTCCGGGGCTGGTGAGGCAATCTGTCCTTGCAGGGCCAGGCAGCAGGGCTTTTGGGGTACCTCACCCCAAGACCACGGGCTGCTATGGGCTGCCCATTGCTTTGTCTCCTTTAGTGTGGTGAGGGATGATGTGTGCCAGAGCAGTGCTAAGAGATATGTGAACTGAGGTCTGCCTCTTGCTTTTCTCCAAGGAAGCCCATCAAAATGACTTCTAACAGGATGAAAACCACCTCTCTGGGTGAGATATCACTAGGTTTGTGCCCTTAAGTGAGTCCTATAGATATTGCTAAAAGCTTGATTTAGGACTCATTAGAAGAAGTACAGAAAAAAACCCAGCAACTTTCTGACCTGTATCTCTACCAGGCTGTGAAAGGTCTCCAGCTCAGAGATGATCTTCTCTTTCATCCACCATGTGCATCTTGTCAGCATTGGTAATGGACATCAGGTCTGTAATTAAAAGACCATCAAACTGTTCTCTCCATAAATCCTCTCACAGCACTGTCAGTTAATAAAATTGATTTCATTTAACTGGTGCTATTTTCCAGAAGAGACAGACCAAAAAAATAACATTGCCTGTAAAATAATCTTTTTCTCTCTTTCTTTCTTTCTTTTTTTTTTTTTTTTCTGTGAAAGTAATTAGTTTTGCTTGGACTTAATGTTCTTGGGGGTTAATTATCCTAAATCTGCCCATGAACTCCCATGATATGGGGATATTTGTGCTGTGCTGATGGAGGTGCCAATTCTTGCAGCAAAACTCTTTATGAGTCTTGATGATGCTCATTGTTTTCCTTGAATTCTCACCTTATCACTGTTGTGTGCTTGCACAAAAATTTGCTTTCATAGCCTCTCCCCCAAGCAGTTTCTAGCCTTCTAGCTTCGTGGTTCAAAACCACAACCTGAGAGCACCTGGAAACAAAAGGCAAGTAAGAGTTACTTGTTTATTACCAGTGTAATCGTGTTTTTTATGCCAAAGTCACACCTTCACAGAGCCTCGGGTTGTGATTTTTCATGGCTGGGGCTCTCAGTGCCAGCCTGTCCTTACAACAGTCCTGGACAGTGAAAGTGGAGGCCACAGAGGGAGAGGGTCCCAGGCTTTGCTTGTAGCAATGTGCTTTCCAAGTGCACTGTCTGTAAAGGTGAGATCATGTCAAGCTGATGGAGGTTGAGGTTGAGCTTAAAAGCTCAGGAGGGGCTTTTGGGTGGAAAAAGGTGAGAACTGAACTTTCACTGCATGTTAGGGTAGAGTAAAAACATTCAACTAAAATATCTCATAAACCATTTTTCTTTTTTTTTTTTTTTTTTTTTTGTAAAGAAATGGCTATACATGGCCGTTCTGCTTGTAAGCCAGCCAAGAATAATTTGTGGCAGGAAAGTTTGAGCATTTGTGAAAACAAAATAAAAATAATTAAAAAAAAATCAATTGAAAGCATGTTAGAGTATTTTAGTGTGAACCCAAACAGAAAGGTGGGTATTCAGAGGGCAGAATAGCCCTGATAGCACGACACTCGGCATTTCTGGCCATGTGTTGAAACAGATTTTTTTCCTGTGTTTGTTTTATTAATCACACTACAGAGCTCAGTGCAACACTTGCTGATTTTTGTCTTGTTAACATTTCTCTGTCCCACTGCCATTTGGTCTCCATTTGAGCTCTACACCTGCTTCCCATGTGATAAATAGGAGCCTCACACGGAGCAGGAGCAGAAATCCACCCTGTCCTAGCAAATTTTAGTTAATTGATTACCATTTGCTATCTTATTGCATGGGTGCTTTTGACCCCAGGGCTGCACTGTCTGCATGGGGCTCAGCCTGTGGCTCTTATTCACACGGGAGGGGTCTTCTTCAGGCAAACACTTCCCATGGACACCAGGTGACTCTGCCACAAGCAGATGCATCAGTGGAGCCGTCTTTTCAGGGTGATTTCAGAAGGGAACCAACATCCAGCTGCACTTTCCCTGGACCACCAAACCCCACAGATTTTTGCAACAAAGGGCCAGGGACAAAATGTCTTGGTGTTGCACAGGGAGCAGGGCAAGGCAGGGCAGCAGAGCGGGTCTGCTCTGGAACGCAGCAAGATGAACAGGTGGTGGCCAGGGATGATAAACAGGAGTGTCTCTGCATGGAGCAATTTGCCACAGGATGTTGCTGAAGCTGAAAAGTTAAGCGAGATTCCAGCCCAGGCTGGACAGTTGCATGGCTAACAAGAATATCCAGAATTATAATAGTTAATACCAACACTGAGCTCAGAAGAGATATCAGATCCGCGGCCCCAGGGCAAACACCGACTGTAACAGATTAGGGAGAGGCCTCCAGTGGGGGATGGTTTTGGGGGGGATGGATTAACCGACACCTGCCTGAAGCGGGGACTTGCACCTTTCCTGAGGGCTGGAGGTTAATCCCTCCAGTGGGCAGCCCATCTCCGACCAGAGACTGCTGATTCATCAGATGGAAATATTCCCCTGAGATCCATCACTGTGGATGAAATCTTGATGGAAAACTGCCCAGTTTCCTGCCAGCATACCCCTGGCAGCCCGCCTGACCAGCTGGTAGCAAGAGGAGAACATGGGAGCCCAGTTCTTAAGACATTTAACTTTCCCGACTCCCGTGCAGATCGCTGGGAGAGGGATGGCGGGGTCCCAGCTGGTGGATCATGGCTGGGACACCAGCTGGGACAAGAGAGGAGCAAGGGGCCAGACTGCTCAGCCTTTTTCAAAGGCTGCTTCTGGGTTTTCATTTCCATTTGACCCCCCAATAAGTCTGAATCACCAAAAAGCAGTGGCAGGGCTTCACAGTCCTTCTGTCTGCTGCCTGACTCTGCTCATCCAGTCCTCCATTCATAACTAATGCCCTTTCCTTCCTTCTTCAATCTCTGCCCATTGTCTGGGTGACCAAGTATCTTCCAGGGCTGCAGAAGAACTGGTGAGCAACTTGCAGGCTCTCTACCAGGCAGAGATAGTGTGATTTTTTGTGCTACTGGACAGAGGAAGCTGAGATAGGTCTCTCAGAGTTTGGCAAACCCAAGTACAGGTCCCTGTCTCTCACACGGGTACTGACAGATCAGCATGGGGGCACAGTGTCCTAGTGCTCTGTTATATAAGGACCCTTGGGTGTCTCTCATTCTTCCTCCCAGGATGTGGGTAAATAGGACATGAACATGGGGCTCTCCATAGGTGCAGTGGCGTCAGTTCGCTATTAGTCGCACTCCTCAAGTCCCGTCTCTGCTCTTTGCAGGTGTCTGGAAATGGTTTTGGTGTTTTGGGGTTTTTGTTGTTGTTGCTGGGTTTTGGTTTTGTTGGTTTGTTTTTTGTTTTTGTTTTTTTTTTGTGCCTCAGATGCAGATTTGCCTTTACTAAGTCAATCCTGAAACAAAAATCTGCCAGAGTTCTCCTCCCTGAGAAGGTCATCTGTACCCTGGTCATGACAAAACTCCCAACAGCCCATGCCATCCCTCAGATAAGCTGCCTCTCAGAGAAGTTCAACAGTGACTGAAAACACTCAGGATATTAAATTCTTGGACATTCCACTTCTGGAAGAGTACACAGTGCCATCTAGCCGTGCTGGTCCGAAGTACAGAGCTCTCTGCAGGTACCTTCCAACCCCAGAACCCAGCCCTCTGACACCTCTCTTCCCTCACTGACCAACCTTCAAACCAAGCTACTGGGAGATCGACATTGCCAACACCTTACCCCCATGCTGGACGTTCTTGTTTCAGATACCTGCATTTGTTTTTAGCTTAAGGTGAGGTTTGTACCTAAGCACCCAACCTGGCTGAAATGGTGATGTTTTTGGTGAAAGATGGGGCTTGATTTGACTGGTCTTCTCCAGGGTGATGTCTATGCCTCCTGGTATCTCCATTCCATTTGTTGCTAGTGTGCTGGGACACCTAGTTTCCTGTCCATCACTGTTACTGTTCCCTTTTCTACACCCAGTGGGTGAGAGAAGCACAGAGACATGCTTGTTGTGGCTTCAGGAATTTTCCCAAGTAATTTCTTCTAGTCCTGGCCATTATTTCCTTTCTTCTTCACCTGGTAGATCTTAATGCCAGCCCTGGCATCCAAATCTGGAGAAAGATCAGAGATGTTCAGACAACTGGAGAGCTTAGGGTGGCTTTAGACCCCAACTAGCAATACGCTGAACCCCTCTTCCAGCACAGCCACACTCGCAAATACCTGCCTCAGATGTCACAGCCTGTGTCCTGGAGTTGGCTTCCTTTGATGCTGTGGCATTTCACCTATGAGGAAACTGGGTCATTGTACCGGTGATGAGTGTTGGTTTCTGGTACCCATGAAGGGTAAGTCCTGTCTTGGAAATTTCAGAGCCAGAGTTGACAAAGTTTAGACTGTGCTGTTCACCACCTCTTTCTCTTCCCCTCTAACATTTCTGCTTCCCTCACCAGGGGATGAGATGGGGAGAGAAATGTGCCACACACCTAGCCTCTCATCTGTTGTGGAGGGAAATTTAAGACCTGATCTAGCTGGACTAGGATTTCACTGGTACCCTGTCAAACTCTGGCACAGCTACTGGATTCTTGACATCCATCTTCAGCTGAACCTCATTCCAGCTGCCATCATCATCCAGGAACACTTGCAAGCCTTGTTGCTGGACTCTGCCTTTTTGTAGACTCCGTTGTTCCCAATCCTTTGCTACTTAACCTGCTTTTCTGGTACTTCCCAAACTGCAGTGCTGAGATCATGGGCCTTTATCTCTGTGCTCTGTCATCTATATTAATTTTAGTCTCATATCACATTGGTTTTTTATTCTGATTCATTTCTATCAGCTTCTTCTCCCATCTTCTGCTCCATTGCTGGACTATGCGGAGCAAGCTGAGCATCCTGCATAAATCTGTGAAGACTTCTTCTTGAGTACTGTGTCTATTACATTTGGATGTGTAGTGCCTGTGGTTGCAAATACTCTAAGATGCCCATCTAGCTAAGATCCCATCACCGTGAACTGTAGAAGAAGAATGGGCATAATCTTCAGGAAGATCAGTTTCTTGGGTCTTCTCTAGTTATATGTGAACAGACATCTTTATGATACTCATAACTTGGCAAAGGTTGTGACAGCATTAAGACAGAGGCACTCCCATGCACACAAATTCTATACAGAGACCAAATACTACTTCTCCTTGGCCCAACCCTTCTGGTTTAGGTTTCCCTCGCAGCCAATCCAGGCCAAAACAGTATGTGAGGGTGGGATTAATTGAATCATCTGCAGAAAGCAGGTGTCTATGGGAGAGACAGTTATGTAGGCACCTTCTACAATGTCAGTTAATGATAAGAAACTTTGTCCTACCTGAAATGCCTGCCTCAGGATGGTGTGGGTTTTTTCCCTAGAAAAAATCTGTTTCTCTCCAGCAACTATAAAGGCAGACAGCTTTGTCACTGGCTGAGATGGGAAATAACCCAGCAATTAAAATCTGGTGAAATATAAGTAACTGAAAATAGTGTTTTATAATAGGAAACACTGCCTTAACACCAGAATTTGCTGAGAGACCCACCTGTGACTGTGCAGAACAGAGAAGGCAGAGCCAGGTCTCAGTTACATCCTGCCTCCCGGGTACTTTTGAGCAGGGCTGGGTGTTCAGCTGTGGTTTTACATTTATTCCCCACATGCCTGGATCACGATGGTGTAATTCGAGAGAATGGAAGGGCAAGATATGTCCTGTCTCTGCTGAGCATCTTTTTGGCCAGACTGAGGTATCTGTGGGCTGAGGGCTCTTGTCCACACTGTGTGGCTGGATAGGTGCAGAACTGGGTTGGACAACACACTGCTTAGTGGGAGAAAACAAGAGAAAATTAGAATGGGAGAAAATTGGAGAAAATTAATTTTGCCCAGAGCTATTTTGCATTAACATTAAGAAGAAACATCAACAACAGTAGATGGAAATATGACAAAACTGGAAAGTGAAAAGCTCTGGAAGCTCTAAAAAGAATTAAAACCTAAGAATGAAGTTCTGGCTGCACTCCTAGCTCTATCAGGTGTAATGTTGCCAACCTGGGTGATAGTATTGCCAGTCCCTCCTCTAAAATTAGCATTTTCCTTAAGCTCTGGTTGCTGGAGACAAATAAGTATAATCTGCTGAAGAATAATGATTTTTAACCCAGTCTCATGATTTCTGGAGCTTGATGTTTTAAAGATGATTGAATTGTTTCACGTGTGTGACTGGCAGGTGAGTTCCCTTTTGTATCCTGGTGCCAGGATACAAAAGGGAACTCACAAACCCTTAGGCACAAGCACATGTGGGTGATGGTGTGCACTGAGGTGCTACCAATGCACATGTTTTCAGCCAGTAGTTGTTTCCGTAATAACCTGAGATGCTGGAGTATTCTGAATACCTAAAACTCTTGGCTTTCATTTCAAATAAAAATCCTTTTATAATCCTCACAGATACAGAGGAAAAAAGCTGACAGCCTGTTTTGAGAGCAGCTTAAGCACCCCAAAAGCAGAAGGCCTATAAACTAAATTAACAAATGTAATATTTAAACAAGATTGCAAGAGGCTTAAGCCATGCTATTTTGAATCTAACTGCTCTGTGCCTATGTTGGCTATGGTTGGAGTGGAAGATGATGTGAGTGAAGAAAAAGCTATCATCTGCTCTGCAGCTTAACTCTGTTTCTGGGTCTTGTTCCTCTGGGGCACCTTTCTAAAGAGCTTTACAGGAGTGAAGGACAAGTGTGTTCTTGGGAAGGGTAGGGAAATTTTAATTTGGGAAAATTGTGAAATGCACAAGTACAAGAGCTGGATGGACGGGTTTCCTGGTGAAATGCAAACCTCAAAGGAACCAAATGGGACCAAGCAGGTCCTCTGGTTTCTCTGAGGCTGTGCATTCATGTCCTACACCTCATGCTCTCTGTCTTGGCATGACAACAAGGCAGGGATGCTCACTGGCTCTGAGCTGACAGTGCACATTATAATAGATGTTTGGAAAGAATTTGGAGTGTCTTACTGCAACCCCACCACTGCTTCTGGGAGGATTTTGGCTCCAAGGATACAGTTCTAGCTGCAGACATTAAAGTCAAGAGGAGGTCAGGTTTAAAATAAAGTCTTCAAGCAAGACAAGTTCCAACTGAATCTCATGACATGCCTTCATGGCTGCACACAGACTCTTGACCTTACACAAATACATGGTGTGTACATGAGAGTGCCATCATTGCTGATGTCATGCTCTAAGGGGAAAAGCAAGGCAAAGTCTGTAGAAATAAACCATCTCATTTGCTAGGCTGACAGCTATATACAGTCCTCTGTGCACAGGACCACAGGATCACAGGATAGTTCAGGTCAGAAAGGACCTCGGGAGGTTTCTGGTTCAATATCTTGCTCAAAGCAGTATCACTGATGATGCCTGTGTTCACTGTGCTCATCTCCTGAGAGGAACACTGGAATTACTTGAGCTAAAAAGACAGCCTCTGCAGCAAAATCCCCAAATTCATCCAAGTTGGTCCTAGGGAGACCTCTTAACATTCCCAGACCAGATATTTGCATCCACTGTCCCACCACAGAAACATTTGCATGAAGCCTGGGTGGAAACGCAATGAGGAAGAAAAGGAGGTGAAGGCCTCAGCAAGAAGAACAATAGCCCAAGGAGCTGTTGTATCCCCCTTTATGCTGAGGTGATGGTGAGCTGAGGTAGGACATTCAGGACAGCCGAACTGTAGGGAGAAGTTGATAAAAACCCTCTGCACTGGAAAGGCTAAGTGGAGGAGGACTGGGTCTAGTGTGCCCTCTCTGCCCTTTTAGATCCAGGCCTAGATCAGATTCCTTCACATTTGGTCATTACTTGGAGCTCAGATCCTGGAGAAGGACTTCTGCCAGTGGCAGCTAATCCTAACAGCAGGTCAAGACCTTGTAGAGATGGACCTGACCTGACAGGAGACACCCTCAGTAAAGGTGTCACTCAGTGTGTGACTGTCTGCCTGCCTATATCCCAGTCTGGAGATGACAGGAGAGGGATCTATAAAATGCATTGGAAAGTGAAAGTTCCAGGTACCTTGGGAGACAAATGGATATTTATTTAAGAACTCAGACAAGGAAGAAGAGGATAAAACTCAGGAAGTCTGGACACATCTCCCTGTCAGTCTCTCTGACTCTTGCATCATTTGCAGTGCCCTCAAATGGTTTTCAAAGCCAGGTTTTCATTCCCTGACTAACAGAAGTGCTGGTTTAACTGAGAGGCTCTTACACTGCTCCTTGTAAGCAGGCATTCAGCCCAGGAAACTGCAGCCAGGACAGTGAGGGCTTGTCAGAGGCTGTAACAACTTTGACAATCAGCTTCCCTAATTCTACTGCCTTCAAAAAGCCAGCAAATAGGCTTCTCTTTGCTTTCTCTTTTGGGCATGAAAGTCATTGTCTCCTGGCAGGATGACTGCTGTGAAGGGTCTTCCCAAGTGGTTGATATATGGAGTGGAAAGAGGAGCCCCATGTGAGCTTGTGACCAGTCAGCTGCAAAAAAGCTTCTGAAAAATGTTTCAAAGCAAATAGGATTGATACAATAAGCAGAGTGGGAGAATGAAGAAGATGTCTGGGGCACATGGCAGAGAAGACCTTCTGCAGGCTTTGTTATGAAGCTCATATGACCTGGCAGTGCTGGGTTAAGAATTGGACTTGATGACCTTAAACGTCTCTTCCAACAGAAACAATTCTATGACTCTGATCCCAGCCACATGTGAATGAGGGTTTGCAGGAGAAGGGTGTCCAGTGGGGAGTAGTGCATGGTGGCTGAGGTGTTCATGACCACTTGTGATTCAGCTGTCACGAGGCTTTGCACAAGTGCATGAAGGGCTTTGAAGGAGCCGGCTTTGAAGGATCCCACTGTAATGCCACAGGCTCTTTTGGAAATCTCAGCACCTGGCCAATGTTATGCCCAGTCCTTCCAGGTACAGAGGAAAGGGTTAATATCTCATAAAATCCTCTTGTGTTGGAAATGAAATAGAAAATCTGAAAGCAGGTCATCTGCTTCTGAATTCTCATTAATTTGTGTTCCCCTCTCATTTATTAATGGGCTGACTCACACTGTATTTGCTTTCCCTTTGCTGCAATTTGCAAAATTCCTTCTTATTCCCCGTAGCCCTCTTGGCAGTGTTATTTTTCTCTGTTTTTCTCTGGCCTTTATAATTTCCTTGCAGGTCTTAGCTGAGTTTGCATATTCTTGCTCAGTTCCCCTGGCTTTTTCTTTTCAGCCTTTTTCTATTTCTTCTTCAAGCATCCTACAGCATCCCTCAGGGCTATCCCAGTGTCTCTGGGAGCATCTGGGAATATCCTGCTACCCACCACACCTGTAGAGGGGATTTTAATAGCTCCCTTGGCCTTTCATTGTTTTTTTCCTTCTGGTCCCATGTGGGAATCTAGATGGCCTCCCAAAGGCTTGGAAGCTCCCAGGGCTTGGAGCAGCCTGGGTTTCCAGACAGGGAACCACAGGTCCCAATAGCCAGCAGGCCCTGTAGAGATGTTTTTCTGCTCTTCACTGCTGTCTGCTCCTTAATGCTCTGTGGGTTTGTTCTTGCAGTGGACAGACTGGTTTCTTCTCCTGTGCTGCAGCCAGTGCTGACCATCTTGCTCTGCCTGTGGTCAAGCCAAATCCTCTTCAACCCAGGAGTCAAGCAGGTTGTTACAAATGGCCCAAGACTATGGTCCCTGCATCATCACACATCGTTTGCTTCCCTCTGTTGGTTCAGTGTCAATATCTGTACCTGCAGGGAGAAAGATCTGCCTGTGCACGCCCATCGGGGAAGCACTGTTTGGCTGTACCAGCCCCCCATGAGGGGCTGTGTGGCTACATCAGTCTTCTAGGCCTCTACACTTCTGATTTCCCGGATGTTGGAAAGTGCATCTTGCCTCGTGGCGATTCACCATTTGATGTGTCAAACAAGGCAAAGGGGCTGGTTTTGTGGGCACCAGCCTTGCCAGGGTTCCCTGGGTGTTCCCCTTCTCCTTCCCCATATTTGCCCACAAGAGGGAGGCAGTGACTTGCAGTGTCTGCTCCCCTACCTCATGGGTGTTGCAGGGTCCCATTCGCAACGCCTGGGCTGAGTGAGGGCCCGTGGGCTGCGTGGGGCCTGTGGCCACCCTGCACTGCACATATGCACTGCCACATCCCAGGCATCTTGGTGGGATCACCAACGGTGTGTTGCTGGGGCTTGTCTCATTTCTGTCCCCTGCCAGGGCTGGGTGAGACCTGTCATGGTGCTGTGACCACTAGCAGAAAGGAGCTTCCTTTCTTCTTCCCCTGTGACACAGGTAGTCCTGGGGCAGCAGAAGACAGGAGCTAGAGGGTACTTCCCTGTCTCTCCATATCATCAGCCCTTGCCTATTGTGGGGTGAAGCAGCCCAACAGGGCAGGCTGAGGGACTCCCTGGTAAATATACCAAGCTGATCCTTGGAAACTGATGCCTTTCAATGGACCTGGGGAAGGCAGAAAAGTCCTGTAGATGGTTAACTCCACTCAGTGGTTCTAGATCCTATGCAATAGCCCTGTTTCCAAATATTCCTGGGACCCAGATCCAGCCAGCCAGGCTCTAGTGGCAGCTTTGCTCCTGTGAAGCTTGACAAGACCCTTCCCACACTGGTGACCTGTTGTGGTTAGCTCTGGTCAGCCCAGGTGGATGGGAGATCATCCTTTGTTCTGATAACAAAGTAATGGGTTCATCACACATCACACACTCAAATGCTGCCTGGATGACTTCAAACCTAACTGTGTCCCTCTGGGAAGTTTAAGAG
Organism: Chloroceryle aenea; assembly: GCA_013399075.1. Classification (NCBI taxonomy): domain Eukaryota; kingdom Metazoa; phylum Chordata; class Aves; order Coraciiformes; family Cerylidae; genus Chloroceryle; species Chloroceryle aenea. The sequence continues at coordinate 233,340 of VWZY01002345.1, forward strand.
AAGTTCATAGCAGCCAGGGATTTCTGTCCCAGACCCTGAGTCTTTCAATTGCTCAAGAGACCCTTTGCTCTTTGGGCTGGACTCATGCAGATGTGATGCTCTCCTGGTTACCAGGACCAGAGTAGAGGCTTGAAGCAAGTGTAAGAAGGACCATCCCAGATCATGCCTCCTGGTGGGCAGTGGGCTCTGGGGTCACCCACCCCAAATAAGCTGTTCATTCTACCATGCAAAATGGCCTCGCTCCAGCAAGGGCATGGAGATTGCTTGACACAGAGAGCTGTAAATTTAACAAAGGCTTCCTTTCTCCAAACTGCAACACAATTGTTTGAGTTAAATAAATCTGTCATGCACAAAGCAAACCGTATTAAAGAGCGTCCTCTCCCACTCTAGCCAGATAAAAGCTGGGCACTTTGGAAAGTGTTTAAAAAATATTTTTCAATCCCTTGTGTTCACTCTTGTTGCATCCTCATTGCACTCACTCATTCAGGAGACTGCACAAGGACCTGAATTTCTAATAGGAACACAAAAAGCTGAAGGTGAATAAACCCAGTGTTTAAACCCATTCAGAGCTTCTATTATTTGGGACCAAAAGGGGAAGGTCCCTTGCAGGTCACTTTTAAATGTGTCTGTCTAGAGGCAAAGAGATTCAAAGTTCATTTATCATCCTTCCTATTCACCCTCTGTTGTCTACAGCAACCCAGTTTTTATTTTCCTGCTTCATGATGCAGTGATTGCTACAAACCCAGCTGGGCTCTGCCACCATGCGAGGAAGAAGGGCTCTCCTCTGCCTCACACATCATCAACATGGCTGTGAGCTGCATACTTCTATCAGTGGTGACATGCAAGGTAGAAGGGGTCTGGGACAACTTGTCCCAAACTCAGCTGGGCTGCAGGGTGGTGAAACCCAGGCTGTGGTGGGGGCAGCCAGCTGGAATTTTTTATGAGTAGTAATTCACTAAAAAAGGGTTTTCAGCAGACCAAAAGGAGCTGTAAGTTCAGGTTTCAGTCCTTTGGATGTGTGTGAAAGTGTCAGCATAGTCCTGCTAGATGTTTCCAAGGCAAAATGTCTCATTTCAGAAGTGCCGGAGTATTTCATGAGACAGCCTTGAAACAAAACTCTTTTCCTATTTTCACAGGGTATTTTCATTCAAAGGCTGACCCAAAGCAGGAGAATATGAGGCTAAGAAAAAACACTGGGTATCCCCAAGGAAAGGGTTCCTTTGGGGTCAAGGGGACAAATGACTCCAGAGAAACCTCTTGTGGCGTTTCTAATCCCCGGGCTTGGTCCCCAGTCCCAGAGACCCTGACACAGATTTAGGCTGAACATGGGGAGACGCAACTCGTGCAGCAGATCGGCAGAGTCGTGGCAAACTTCAGGAGTGGAGGGATGGTGAGGAATAGGAAAGAGGCATCCATTGGAAATGGGGGATACGAACAGGTAAGGGCAACATGGGGGTGATAGCAAAGGAGCTGGAGAAGTGGGAGAGGCAGATCTGCTTAGCTTTCGGTGGTGCAAAGGAGGACATGGTGGGAGTGGAAGAGACAAAGCCCAGAGTAAGGCAAACTGAGGCATGAGTTAGAAGAAAAAGAGGTGGAAGCTTTGGGATTTCCTCCTTCTTACCCTGGAGGGTTTTGCTTGGAAAAGGAGCCCTTGTCTCATTCAGGAGTGAGGTTCATGAGGGTGGTTGGGCTTCACTAAGGTTAAGAAAACAACATCAGTGTTGGGCAGGCTGTGGACAGATCAGGGCAGCCAAGCTGTATGACCCAGAGCCTGGGGAGCACAGTGGCCACATCCCTGGTGGGTTGTCAAGACAGGTGGGACCCAGACTTGCTAGTGGGATGGAAGAGTCATGGGGTGGTCTTTTCCTATGGCTCAACATCTGCTAGTCCTCATACTCTCCAGGATGCTGGTGTGGAATGGGGTCTTCTTCTCTTTGGCACATCTGGTCAGGGGCTGCTTGGCCATCTTTCCTCTTGTCCCAGTAGGAACAGTCTGGCTTCATGTCTTACTGCCATGGCATCCCTTTTCAGCATTGTATCCGTTCACATGCTATGCAGGGTCACTCTTCTCACTGAGACCAGCATTGTCATCTGCTGGTGAACCTGGTGTTAGCTCAGCTCCAGCTCCAGCCCAGCACCTTTTAGGTTCCCCCATTTCTTTCCAAACAGGTGGCTATGAATTAATGAGGTCCAGGGATAGTTAAAGAGTTATAAATATCTTCTGAAATGATTAATTTTAATCAGAAGCCTCTAACAAGCACAAGATGAAATCAGGAATGAGAATGATGGTCCCTCAGTGGATCTTCATTAACAATTTAAATGACTGAGGTCTTAATTAAAGGGCTCAGGACTTAGCTGAGGGATTACAGATTGCCCAGGGGGAGAAATCAAAGACTTCAAAACTCCTTTTTTACAGAAGGTAACGAGCTTTTAAATTAGATTTTTTTTTTTTTTTTTATTTTTATTTTTTTAAATGAGCAAGGTCTCCTTGCTGTTTCATCTGGCTTCTTCACTCATTTAAATGATGCTCAGATCTTGAAATGTGCAACCTTGGCCTGACAGCCCCTCCATCACATGAAAGTCCCCACACTGCTCCTGTCACCACCTCACCTCCAGGTCCCACTAAACGCTGAAGCTTGGCCACTGACATCATAAGAGTATCCATGTGCCCCCTGGCGAGTCCTGATCTGCAGGAAGATATTGAGAAGGGCCCAATCTCCCATCAGCTTTACAACTCTCCCTACTTACTTTGTTGCTCTGAAATAGTTTTCCTAGAGAAATACAGTGCATATATTCAGTTCATGTTTGTGAAATGCTTCATGATATAAAAAACCACCAGCTTTTTTGGACAACTGTAGTATTTTTTCATACTCAACCCCAGGTCTGTTTCTATGGCACACATGCCTCTGGACAGCAGTTTTCCCTCCTAAGTAAGCACTGATCTTCTCTGCAACACCCAACCCATAAATTGTCCTCCTCCCTTGGATGGAGTGACCCTTTTGCCACTATTCCTACCCATCACCAACACAACTGCACCTTGCTCCGGCAGCCTGTTGTGCGGGTGGCTCTCCTGGGGCTGAATTACCTGGGTGTTATGGGGGCACCTGCAAGCTGGTGATGGTAATCCCTCCTGGCAATCCCTGTTAATGCCAGGGTTTGCCAGTGACTGTCGTATCTAGTGGATAGAGGGAGGGAGGAGGTGCTTGGAGGTGGTTGCATGAGAGAGCTCCTGGGCAGAGGTGAAGTTTCAGACCATGGGGCAAAGATGAGTGCTCAGACCTCCTGATACAGTGCTTCTTTCCAAGGAGAGCGGGGTAGACAGTGGTAGAGCCAGACAGGAGGATGCTGCAGAGGTCCAGATGGAAAGAGACACCAAATGTCAACAGCCAAGGTGGAAGGGGCTCCAAAACCTGTGGCTGGGGCTGACTCCTGGGTCCGATGAGACTCAGAAGCAGCTCTTGCACAGAGGGATGGACACTTGCATGCCATGTTTCACAGAAGTTGTTCTTTGCAAGCTTCTCCATTCCTGGCAGTTCCTCAATCTCTCCTACTCCCATGGCAATTAGCTCAAGGAAGGCTACCTGTGGGGGGTAGTTTGAGGAACCTGTGTGAAGAACAAGCCATTTAGGAAAAGCAGAAACACTGGAGCTGGATTTACTGGCTATTTGTGCCTGGAGAAAAAGCCTCTGTAGCGATTGTCTGCTGGCTCATATAGTCTGAACTTCCCCATGCAGACTTCGGGCATCTGTGAAGGCTTAGATCCTCCACCCTACTCCCAAAAATGTCCGAGGGCCATCATATCGCTAAGAAATGCAGTAGATATTTGGAGATGAAGATAGGCAAGCTTTCAGAGGGCTGAGAGAGATACACAAAGGCACAGAGTGCTATCCCCATGACCTCTGTTTCATTAGGAAACTTGGCTAAAATGGATGGATGCACTTGGAAACTGAAGCAGAAGCCATTTCCAAAGGGGTTGGCCTGACTGAGCAGAGTCTACTTCAGAGTGAAGATAAAGGGCACTGTAAAATGTACAAAAACCCCTGAACTGACATGCTGAGTTTCACCCTGGGCTCCAGGTCAGAGAGCTGCTGTGGCTCTGGCAGAGACATGAAGCTGCAGCTGGGAGCTTTGAGCAGCCACAGCATGGGACATCACCTTGGAGAGGGCCGACTTGGTAGCTCAGCATGTGTTGATGGACATGGTGCCTGCAGGCTTAGCCATCTCTGCATAGCTCCCTCAGGACCCAGAGGTGACACCAGATGAACACCGGGTCCTGCATGGCTACAGGTATGAGCATGGAGGGATGGGATGCAGTAGGACTTATCACTTGCAGGGTCCTGCATGGGAGTGGAGATGAATACCAGCCTGGGACATCTGGGGATTTGGCCCTAAAAGATAGACATGGGGATACAGAAAAACTACCATGGAGTCCTCCTGCTTCAGCATGCTTTCATAACAGAGCTCAGCATGTGAGACACAGCCCTAAAACCAGTGCCTGTGTCCTTGTGCCCTTAGTCTCTATCCCAAAGGTACCACAGCACCAGCATCTTGGCTCGCCCAGCCTCAGGGATGCTAGAGGGAGGCACTGTCTCCTCTGAGGACCTAAAGGACCCCACCAGTGACCCACAAATTGTATTTTTTGGGAAGGAAATTGGGCTGTGGAGAGAACAGGCAAAAATCTGTTATCCTGAGATGATGTGCAAGAGAAAGTGAGTCCTTCCACAGCACAGCAACAGAAAACAAAGGGGCTGCTTCCCCTCCTGTGCTTGGTCCCTCCTCTGCACCCTTGCCCTTGGCCCCGGTGCCACACTGCCAAGGGTGCCAAGACATGTTGCTGGCTTCTCTTCATTAAGATGATGGGGGCATCATCAACCCCATGCTGACCGACCCATGACACCCTCCTTCCCACCTCGGCCCCTCTCCGGTGAGACCTGCTGCAACAGGCAACTGCCCTGGGCTCAACAACCAGACAACAAATTATCCCCATGGCAGCCACGGGAGCAGGGGTGGCTGATCTACCCTCCCCATGCTTGGTACACTGACTCCTTGACAGTGTCTCTGGACAGGTATTTGGGTTTCTGTGGAGATGGGGAGGCAGCTAGATAGAGGTTTATCTGTTTCAGGCAGTAATGGTCTGTCCAGAGGATCCCCTCTTATCCCCATATTGAAGGCTGCTGAGGATCTGAGGGATTTCAGACACCTCCTGGGCAGCATAATGGGTGTAAATGGCACAGAGTGGCTTTGGGTCTGTGCAAGGTAGGTGCTTGTCTCCCCTGTCTCCCTTACAATGCTTCCCAGTCAGATGCTGGAACAGAGGTATTATCCCAAGATCAGGGCTGTTTCTGTTGTGAAAACAAACAAACAAACAAAAAGATACTGGGGGGGATGTTCTTTGGGGATGTGGCTGGTGAAAGGATGGACGGGAAGTGGTGGCCCCTCCCAGACACTGAAAGCTGAAGTTTTTATCACCCTCAGTGTGTCAGGTGCTTTCCAAACTCAAGGACACTGCCTTGTCCCAAGGATCCCACTGTCTGCGGGTGAGGACAAGTGGGATAGTGAGGGCTGAGACCTGCACTAGGCAACATTAATGGTAATGACTTTAGAAGGAATCTCCCCTGGTTTTTTCCTCCTCCTGCACATCTGTTCAGGGTTTGGTGACCTCTTTGGAAGGGGCAGCAAACTTCTGCCTGAAGGGGCAAGCTGTCTATGCAAGCTGCAGGGGTCAGGGAGATGGTCCTTCTGGACACCCTTGATGGGCAACAGGAAATGCTGTCAAACAGGGAATGACCTGTGCAAGAGCCTACCAGAGAGGGTGCCCCAACTGGGACCTGGAAGAGGATACTGGGGTCAACCCGGACCCATCTCTCCCTTTTTCTGTAAGTGAGCCCCATGCTCCTCATGGCTGACAATTTGTTAGCATATCTAACAAATGCCCCATCCATTCAGTTGTGATGCTGGCTCCCAGCACAACTCCAGGTACTGGGGGTACTTGCGTGCTCCCAGCTGCTGCGCCTGCTTCTTCTGTTGCAGAAATCCACCTGGGGCAGTGCTTGTGGTGCACCCAACACCGCCCGCCCTGACCCCATTGCCATCCCCACAACCTGAGGTGCAAGGGTGACTTCACTGGCTGCCTGGGGCTGGCTCAGGAGGTGCAGCAGCTGCGGGTCTGGCGGGGACTTAGATCTATCACTCTGTAACTTCTGACGGAGTCTGGATTTGCTGAAATGTTCACTGGATTTTTTCCAGCCTGCTGGGGCCCATAAATCTGGTTGTGCAGAGGCCACTCCTGCTCCTTCCCCTCAGTGAGCCGGGCTGGTATTTTTCTTGGAGGGTGAGACTGGTTGCAACCCTCCTTCCAGCACCTGCTACTCCACCTCGAGCCACATTCCTGAGTGGTGGCGGAGAACGGGTCTGTCTCCGCCAACTGGGGTCCCACTTCCCTCAGCTCCTCTGCAGCAAGGCAGAGAGGAGGTGCTGGTTTTCTCCTGCTCCCACAGAAGCTCTTTTTCTCCAGCAATCAATCTGCTTCAGAGCTGGAGAGCCTGGCTGAGCATGTGTTGGGAGCAGGTCTCTGAAGACCATCCCTGATGGCTTCCTCGTGGATAGAGAGACCAGAAATAACCTGGATGAATGATGCTGAATGTCCTGTTCAGCAATGATTGCCAGGGGACTGCCCCAGCTCAGCTGGGGATTTGTTGTGGTGCATGGTTCCAGGGCATTTTGTGGGATTCTCCTCCCTCTTTTGACATGGGTCTCTCTTCACCTCTCATCTGAAGCTCAGGAGATCTTGTTGCTGTACAGGGAGTTCCCAGATCCCATGAAACAATCTGAGATCCCCAGCATGGAAGATCTTTCCCCCCGGCATAGGCCATCTTGATCTCCAGGTAGGTAGAGCATCAGCTGCAGACGAGGGATCTTCAGAACTGGCTGGGAGTTGCAGCAGGAAAGGAGGAGGAAGATGGCTGGGCTAGGGCAGCCTGGCTGTGGCAGGGCTTGCATGACATTTATTTATGGGCATACCCATCATTTAATATTTCTCTCATGGACTGTGATCTGAAACAACCTGGCTGCTTTTCAACTCCCGATGCTTCACCAGTTCCCCATACCCCGCTCCGGAGATCCCCTTTGAGTGAGGTGATCAAAGTGTAAAGACCTCGTGATGCACCAGAGAGGACCGTGGTGTCACTGAGGGATGTTTCAATACTGAGCACATGTCTGAGAAGCTCCTTTGTGCTCACCTCCCACCACAGTCCTCTTTTTCCCATCACCCATACACTTTTCCCTCTCTATTGCCATCAATTGTCTGAGCCCCTGTGGTATCACTGTCAAGTATGTGCAAGTCCCAAGAGATGCGAGATGCAGTACAGCTGGCCAAGGGCTGCTGGGTGAGCCTTCTGGCTCTTCCTGCTGAAAGCCATCTGGGATGTGCAAAGGGAAGAGTGTGCATGTAAAAGAGGGTGCTGAGGTGCACCCCTGGGCAGTGTGTGGAAAGCTGACACTGGAGAGCTCTTCTGTATGCCAGAATTGTGTTACTCACCTCACTATAATTAGCCTCTGGCTCTCCGTGCAGCATGAGCAATCGTTTCAGTCACCTGCCAGAGCAGAGTTATGGGCATGTCAGGCTGGCACAGAGGGGCTGTAAAATCAGACCTGCCTGACCCACAGCCATCATTTGTCGAAAGGAAACCACCTGGCCAAAGAAAAAGGGATTTATTTGCTTCTTCCTTCATCCCATTCTCACAGGCAGAATGTTGGCTCCTTGGGGAGTTCCTGGCCCTGCTGCTGCAAAAAGCAGCCACTTGTGTCTTGTTTGGCTCTACTATCTGAGGTTTCTAACATCATTCTAGCACCATGCTCCGCACAGGTACCCTAAAAACATGGAATCTCTGGTCCCAGAAACATCCTGCACTTGTCCCAAATAAGACAGGGATGTTAGGAGAGTTTTACACTGGCTTCAAATGGCTCTGCAGTCCAGACCTTCTCTGCATGAAATGGGGTGACTCTGCAGTGATTTGCCAGGGTAAACACCCCAGACTTTCCCCAGACCTTTGTTGTTCTGTTTGTTTCCAGGAATGTTTCATAGGAGATGCCTGACATCCAGCTGCAGCCAAGCACCATCTCCAGCAGCATGGCTTTTCTACTGACCATCACCAGATGAAGATCATGAACCAGAAAAAGGTCATAAAATGGCTTCACAAGGAAATACCTTGTTCCCTAACCCTCTTCTGTACGATTTCGGGTATCTTACAGCAGATCAAGGACTTGGGATGCAACTTTATTCAAATTTAAAAGCACATTCCCTGAGTTGCCAAATTTGGCCTGAAAGATTCAGCCAAATTCCTGGTCCTCCTGGTGCACTGCAGAGACCTGATGAGACTCTTCCAGCTCCTGCCACTTTCTGACCATATCTGATCCCCTTGTATCTGACCCTATCAATGCTAATAGCACTGGGCCACCTTTGTTTTGTGCCAGTTCGGATGCTCAGTGCATGACAACTTATCCCACGGTAGATGACTCACTTGGGACCTGTCCAAAGTCCCACTCTTGAGATTTCCACTCCACCCAGCTCCCAGTCTTTGATGGATGGGCTTGTTAGCCTTAGGTTACTCATGAAGTATCTTTCTTCTGTAGTTTTTCTGATTAAAAACACCTTTCTGTTTCATCTCAATGGAAAGCACAGCACTTGCTGCTGGGCTGCAGCTTCATTTAACCTCTTTTGCCTGTTAGCCAAAAATAACTGAACACAGAAGGTTTTCAGAAATACAGGTATTCCCCAACCATCTCTTCTGGACACTCTGCTCAAGTGTTGGCTGTTTGTACCTTGAGAGACCCCAATGAAACACTGGAGTGATCTTTGCCTTCAGGAACCTTTTGTGGTTTTGAAATTTGGATTCAACCAAAGTCTGAGGAGGTCGATGTGTGTTTGGTGTGTCTCCATCTGCTCTGCTTGGGTACCTGGCACCTGAACATCTGCAGCTAACATTGACTCACCTGAGGTCAGCTTGGCCAAAGGCCACTGAAATTCTATCTTATCCCATTATTGAGTGGTGTTGATGATACTCAGTTTGTGCACCAGAGTCCGTTGGTTAGAGCAGTTGACCTGTAACTAGAAGACTGGTTTTCTAGGCTGCTGGCACCAGACATAACTCTTAGAAAGGGCTTCATATGCAGCTAACAATAGCTCCCTGAGGAGATTCCTTGTTGGAAAGAAGCAAAAATAAGGATGTTGGACCCTTGCCTGGGGAGGTAAGCAACTCTTCTGACCCTTAAATAAGAACCTATGTGCTAGAAAGGTGCACCAAAGGAATGCAAGCCTTCCTGATCAAAAGAGAAAGTATCAGTCTCTGAGCCAAGAAGGCTGTCTCTACTCCAGTCAACCTGCCCATGGTTTGGCAGATAGTACTGAAATCAGATAAAAGACAGCTCCAGCACTGTCTTGCCTCTGGTGCTTCCTGCTGTGCCCTAGCACAGCACAATTCCCAACCTGAGCCAAGCCCCACATTTTCTGCATGGGATGTGCAGGTGCCTGAATCTGCTCCTAGAGCTGAGACCTCCCATCAGGTTTTGTCTGGTGGATCAGTGCATGGTGTAAGGTGAAGAGTGCAGGAGAAGAGCTTCATCCCATATGAGCTCCAGCTGGATGACTGTCAGGCCAAGGCAGGGGAGCTGCAGATGGGTGTGTGTGCAGGATACCGAGGCCAGAAGAGCTGGGTTGGAGAGGGATGGATTACAGCATGCACCCAGGCTGGAGTTACAGACTGGCTAGAAGTGCTGCCTGGTGTTTGCTTCCTTTCTTTCATCACTATCAGATCCAAAGAAGCAGCTGAAACCTCTAAAAACAGTGAACTTAGAAGGAAAAAAACAAAACAAAACAAAACACAAAACCAAAAACAACAAACCAAGCCCCAAATTAAAAAGATCAAGGGAGCTTGCAGGGTTTTATCTTCAAGAATCTGGCATTATTCTTGGGAAGGCAAGTTAGGCAGAGAAGCAAAAGGCAGGAGACAGCCCCTGCCTCTGATCACATCAGGCCATGGGTGCTGTAGGGTCAGCCTGTCTCTTAATCCAGTTGGGTAGAACTTAAGCTATGCAGAGCCAAGACTCAGATTTATTTCTGCAGTTTCCCATTATCCGAATGTCCTGCTGGAACAGCACCAAAACACAGTGCTGGCAGTTTTGTAATGCTATTTTCTACTGCACTGCATGGAGCTTGCACATCCCACACCCAGCCTGGGCTTCCTGGTGCAGCCAGAGGGTGAAATGAGGCCAAAGGGATATTGCCTTTTCTGCAGCACCCCAGATGTTAAGATCCGATCATATAATCAGATCCAAGGCAAGCAGAAGTTCCCCCATGGTGTGACCAAGAGGTGAGAAAAGAGATGATATAGTGGGATTCTGGCCTTGGAGGAGGGGACATGTCACAGCTTCATTGCTTTCAACCTAGAGTATATGCTAGGATTGTGCAGATTTGTACCTCTGCTCTGACCCTGGTTGCGACATTTCCCTTCAGCTCTGAAAGTTCTTCCTACCCTCTCCAGAAATATTTCTCCAGCAGGGAGTCAAGATCCAGCCACAAACTATGAAATAAGACAAATTGCCACCCATCACACCCACAATTTAAAGATGCTGCAGTGAGAGACACTAGAAACATTACACTTCAGAGTAAATCAAATCACAGAGGCCAGCAAAGGAATAGCTCCCACCAGCACACATGCTAAAGGCAGAGATGTGATCTGTTCACCTAATGCTGATGGTTTCCTGTAAAACTCCAGCATCACTTAGTGCAGGGACCTCTTCACCCTGGATGCACACACAGCTATGCTATGAAGCACTGCTAGACTGGCTGGGCATGTGGAAACAAAATAGGGGCCAGGAAAAACTCATGTACATTTTCCATCACCATTTGCAGGTAGAGGGTCTGTGTAGAAGCAGATTTTTGCACATCCACAAAACATTGATGTCTGTAGTCAATGGGCTTTTTGTTGTAAAGGGTTTCTGAGGAGGCAAAAAGTGGCCACTCTGAGGGTTTCTGCTTGTAACACCTTACTCTTAATAGAGAAATAACTGATTAAAAGCTATCACCATCTCAGCCTGAACTCTAAAAGCACTTCAGCAAGGCATGCATGTGAGGCCAAGGCATCCAGAGTTTGGCTGGTCTAAGCACTGAGGGTGATTCACCCTTGCCCAGAAGGAGCAAACTGTCTGCTCCCCTTGCCGGTACACTGCTCGGACTCCAGACAAGATGCCGACTTGTACACAGGTTGCACAACCCTGCTTGGCAGCTCAGGCTGTGCAGTTGCAAAACACGAAGCTGTCCGTGGCAGTCACATTCTGGCAACTCATCCAAGAGCGAGTCATTGAGCTCATCTGTCAGGGGTGCCAGGCTTTCTAAATGCACAGACAAAGATGCTGATAAGCAGGGTTTTAATGAGCAGTAAACTGGGAAAGTCCACATTTCCTACTGCAACTGGACAAGAAAAGCAGCTCCTGCAATGCCGCCGATATTGCTGATGTCGTGGCATGTGCAAGGTACTGTCTGCTGGCAGAGAGAGGGACAGACGGGGAGGCAGGAAGGATAATTTTTCATTTTTCCATACATTTATTCATTGATGAAGCACCTGCATGTCTGCACATCAGGCCCCCTCTGTGTCTGGGAGCTGGGGCAGCACTGTGCTGGGCGGTTGTGCTGGCCCCTGTCACCAGGCAGCGTTGTCCTGATCTAATGTGGTCAGAAATAATCCCACACAATTATTATGAACAAGAGCTGTTTTCCTTGGAAATAAACAGCCTTCTTTCTAAAGATCCCATTTTTATGAAATATTGTTTTTCTGCTGCCAAGGTTGATTGGTTTTTTGGGTTTTTTTTTTTGGTCGGTTTTTTTTTTGAAACTTTCCCAAAGAACTCCATAGAAAGAGTTTGGAGAGAAAATGTGCTTTCTGTTGGCTCAACCCTGCACCCAGGCTCAAAGTAGTGAGCAACATCGGTGTATTAACAAAGATACTGTGCCACCCCAGAGCACTGCCCTTGTTGTGACTGTGCACTGCCAACTTGCTGCTGACTGCAAGTTGAAAAACCAAGGGACTCAAACCTGAAATTGTTCAGACCTCTTCTGATGACTGTTAAGGAGCTATGTAGCTTGCCCTGAGAAATTACGTGGAAGTACAACGTTTAGCAATGTGTGGTGGGTCAGGGAGCTGACAGCCTGTACACAACACCCTCTGCCTCCTGGGCTGGCAGACCCAGTTTCTCATTTGCACTGATTTTCACAGCATTCATATGATCCCCAGGAAACGTTTCTCTTTCCTCCATCTCTGAGGACTGACTGTGTCTCTGATCCATGTTCCCAGATTTTTTTTTTCCACAATGTTTCCCAGATCATGGCCCTAGTTGGGGATTTCTCCTGCCTGCATCTAGATCTGCCCTGCAACCTAAGGCAGCGCAGAGTGGTGCAGTTTGGCTCATCCTCCACCCAGCAGGGCAGAGAGCAGATTTCCTCCCTGGAAAGAGATGAAGAATAGGTTACAAAAAAGGAACTTGGAGCCATGCAGACATGGGACAGGGGAGGGCATGTACCTGTGCATGTTGTCGTGTTGCCCAGTAAAACCAAAACAGAACAGTCCTGCTAATAAACAGCACTGAGAAAACTGAAGAGGAGGAAGTCACATGGTGCTGGTACAGAGGAGGAGGTTGAATGATGTGGAGATGTGGAGTCCTTCCCATGGTATTTCCTCACTGCAGGGAGATGGTGGAGGAGGAGAAATTTCATGCACATCTCCAGCTCCTGGTAGAGGAGAGCGTGCATCTTCATGCTCAGGCATGCTATATACAGCCAGTAATGCTGCAATAGTGCAGCGGAAAAACACTTGGAAAAAGCAAAATCCAGCAGAGTTAAATCATCAGCACCCAGCGTAGCACGTTCAGCACTCTTGCCTAAAGTACAGAAATCAGATTAAGAATATCACCCACTAAGAGGAAAGTCAGAGAACCTCTTTCTTCTGGCCTGGCTTCTCCCACACAGGGAAGGTGGTTGTTAAACTGGTGAACAGCTTTTCCAACTAGACAATGGCCAAGGTATCCGTGTCATTAAAATTACCAACCTATGCTTTAAATAGCATCATTTGCAGGCTGAACTTTAAAGCTACTTGACTGGTCATTACTAAATTTCCTAGAAAATTTTAGCATGTACTCTCCCTGGTGGTGTTTAATACCGATAAACAAGCCACGATGCCAGTGCACTCCAATCCCAGCACTGAAGTGAGCACATCAAAGGTTTCTTTTTCCTGTGAAAAGCCCATAAGCCTGCCAGGTAATTAATTTTCTGGTTTTGAGGAGAGCTTATTCTGTCAAGGAGTTCAAGGCAGGAGCATTAGCAGAGCACAGATCCTGCTGAACCCTAGGAGGGATGTATGTACCTTCTCCTAGGGAAGGTCAGCTCAGCTGGGAGGCAGCTAGCTAAAGCAAAATAGTCTTCCTAACAGTAATCGCATCCTGAGTCATTATTTTCAGATACTTGAGTGTCAGCCAAGGACATACAGTGAATATGTCCCAGCATGAGCCCTGTTGATGTTATTGTCCTATTATTCCCCCATGCACAGGGTCACTGCCTATCCTGGGTTATGCGTGGCTGACCAAGCACTGCCTGACCTCACCAGGCCTCGGTGACATCCAGCAACAGCCAGGGCCCAGCACAAGTCTCAGAAAATAGGCATAATGAGGAGGTGTTGTTGCACCCCAGGGCACCATCATTTCCCTGTCTAGCACGCAATGTCTTGAGGTTTCATAACGAGCTGTGGTGTTTCCACATGGGGCATCTTCTGGGCAGGCCATGTCTGCTTACTCAGGGACCTGGAGGCTTTTCTGAGTGTTCTTACAAGCCCAACAGGTTATTCCACAAATTGCAGTAGATGTTTCCACCTTCTCCTGTCCATGGCTGCTTCAGGAGGTGCAGAGAGGAGGCTGAAGTATTCTTTCTGCCCCCTTTCATTGCCGCAGTAGTCGTCCTAAGGGAGTGGAGTAACAGCTTTCTCCATGTGCTGGGATCAGTGACCTGCAGGTCTGCGTGAGGTGATTTGGTGAAAGAAACCCACATGTTTTGCCAAGGCTTTTTGTACCATTTGGTCTTCACTGACAAAGGTCAACTGTGCCCCAACCAGCTCCCCTATGCAGTTGAGTTGGCTGGTGGCAGCAGGTCACCATGGTGGTTCTCCTCCATACTGAGGGCAAGAGCCCTGAGTTCATGGACAGCTGGTGATGACCTTTGTACAAATCCAGATATTGCTCCCAGGTCAGCTGGTCTCAATTGGCCAGTTAGGTCAACAGGCTGGGCTATGCCTGCCCAGCTTCCCATTCCTTTCATGTCCCCAGTCCCAGTACCATACCAGGTCTTGGCTCCAAGATGTATGAGCCACCCTGCAGACCTTGCATCCTGGGTTGGGTGCCCTGTGAAAGATCCAGGACAGGTCCCTTGTTCAGCCTTGGCCTCTCAATGCTGCTGCTGAAATCAGTGCACACACCACAGGTTTGTTACAGTCCAACACAACAACGTGGCGTGTCACCTTTGGGACAAATGGCCATCTCCAAGTGGTGACACATCTTCCCTCCATGCTGCTTCTGTCCCTTCCTTTGCCCCATCCTACTGAGCGTGGAGAGCAGAAAATAACTCTGCAGCAGCCTGCTGCGTTTTTGTAGGGGCTGGGGGATCCCCTCCCCTCCCTGTGGCCGCTGCTGTGTGTAAGTGTTTTATTGTTTGCCTGTTGAGGTGTGAATGAAGTAATGGGCTTTCTCCGTCACTTCATCCGTCTCCGGCTGACAGCTTTGCTTAGACACATTGTACTGTTCTCTATAAACCCTGTCACCTTGCCATCTCCAAACAGACAGCTTCCTCTGGGAAACTGTAATCAAGCCCTCCTGAGCACTCAGCTAGCACTGTCTGCGGCTCGTAAATCACAGCAGCTTTCCTGGAAAATCGCGAGAGCAGACAGACAGATTGACACACAGGCACCAAGCCGTGGGGTCCCACAGGTCCCAGGCAGGCAGGCGGGCGAGAGCCGTGGGGCTGGCCACGGGCAGCAGCGCTTTCCGGGAAGGAGGGAAACCTTGGCTGCTATTGCAAGCACACCTGGCTGGGGTGCGAGGACCTCAGTGAGGTGAGGAAATACTTCTGCTGACCCCAGCGAGGCAACAGCCTGTGCATTGGATGGCACTACCACAGCTCCTCTGATGTGTCTGAGATTGAAGGTGCCTATTTTTGAATCCGAGGCTGACCCACAGGCAGTGGAGATGCTTGCTGAAGGTCATTCATGGTGTCCACACCCAGCCGTTAGAAGTGAGACATCCTTCCCTCGATGGTGTTGATGTCCCTTCACAACTCCTCAGAGAGGGACCATGAACATGTCTGAGTTGCTTCTCCTGAGTGCCCAGCCATCTCGGGGTGGTGCTGGCCCCCCCCATGCTGAAACAAGCATCCCTTGTGAAGTGCAATGGGACACAGCACCCGACCTGCAAGGACCAGCGGCCTCAGGGTCACGGCCATGCTCCTTCACACCATACTCTCTACTCACCAAGTCTCAGCTTCAAACAGCTTGGCTCGTGTATCACCCTGGCCCCCCAGGCAAGCTGCCTCTACCTGGGACCCATCAGACCTCCTGGGAGTCCAGGCATCAGTGTGTTAGCAGGAGAGCTGCCACATAAACCTCTTAGCACTGGGAGAACAATGCACAGGGTTTTTCTCCATCCAGCTGGGTTTAAATGTTGCATCAGGAAGCAAGATGTCTGCTCCTGTTAGTGACTCATGCCTCTCACTCCATTATTCTGGGGAGGATGCTTAGTGAGCTTCAGCTGAGAGCTGGTGGGAGGCGACCCAACCGCTGCCACAAGCTGCCACCACCACCCCTGGAGATGCACAGGCACCTGTACAAAGCATGCACCTGTACACGTTGTGGGACCAGTGTATTCTGATTGACTGGGGATGGGGAGAGGTGGCTGAGGGCTTTGCCCTCTCCAAGCACTCACTTCTCCATGCCCCCTTCATCTGTAAAAAAAGTTGTGTTCTACTTTTGCCATTTTTGTCCACTGGCTTGGGAATTTCATGCAGGTGGGAACAGAAGCACAACAGAATGACCAGTTCAGTGTCAGCTGGAGAAGGTCTGTCCTTCTTCCATGGGTCCAGACTTCCCACTTCCTAACAGACCTCTGTTGTCATCAGAAATATCAATTTCAGAGGACAGCAAGGCTTTATGGGCCAATGTCCTCATTTCATCCCCCCTTTTCTCTGGAGTCCATCACCAAGCTATCAGGCCTCCCCTTGTCTGAGGCCAAACCTGTGTGAGAGGTGCTGAGCTTGAGAAAACAGGCCAGTAACTGCCTGATTTGCAGCTCTGGCCACAAAAGAGATGAAGGTGAGTCACTGGTCCAGCACAGTTGGCAGAGAGGCATATATCTGGCCTGTAATGATGGAGTGTTAAATAACAGTGAAGCAAGAGAGGAAAAGGGCTGAGACAGAGTCGGGGCTCTCTGAAATCCAAGAGGACTTTATGTCTCTTTTAGGAGCTTGAAGCAGCAAGCTGATGTCAAGTTGGAGCACGGTGCATTAACCTGGGATTACAAAAAGACTAATGATCACCCGCCCAGCACTGTCATCCCTCAGTGTGATGGATGCTTAAAGACTTTGCTGGCACGGTCCTGGAGGATGGACCAGTGCAGCCGGTGTGTGTGTGGAGAAGCTGCTGGTGGGGAGAGGCAGTGAGTTTAGACCCAGAATCCCCAGCCCAGTTCAGGAAACCATCAGCGTGATATGCAGCCCTAATTAGGGGAATAAACTTAGCAAAGAATTCAAACATAAATTTGCTCTTGCTGATTTCAGACTTTGCACACGTTTGCTGAGCGGACAGGTTCCCCCAGGACCTCATACTGAGCTCTGCACTGTCTCTGATTTATAAGGTCCTCTTGGACATGCTAAATATAGTATTAAGTGTAATAAATGTAGATCATTTTCCTAAATATTCTGTGATTTATGCCCAGGCTGCTTCCCCTGAGAGCTGGGCTCATAAATCCTCTGTGCAGAGCTGTCACAGGGGGCACATTTCCTCGGGCAAGTTGGAGAATTAATAAGTAGGAAGGGAGCACCAAGCGTGAAAGAGAGCAGGGGAGAAAAGCCACTATGGGGAGGGTCAGAGGGAATTGGAAGGAACTGTGGGGAGTGAGGGAGGATTCCCATTGCCCTCTTTTGGCACATGTGGCAACCCTATGTAGACAGTGAGATGCTGTGATGCTCCTGCAGGGAAAGAGGCTGTGGATGCCAGGCAATACATCCCTAAAGGAGTCTGTAGGAAGGGTCCTCAAGCTCTGGGCACTACTCCATGGGTAGGAAGCTGCTGCTATAGTCTGCAGGTTTGCTTGGCTGAACATCCTTCTGTGCTGGCCTAAAAATGGTCGCATCCTACAGGTGTGGGCTGCTCTCTGCTTCCCTTCTCTGTACAGCATCCACCATGAAGATTAAACAGGTAAAATGCTGACATGAAGGCTGGAGGATGTGCTGGGGAATGCCAGAGCCCAACTGGAAGGAACAGAAAGGGTTTTACCTACATCCAGCAGAGCACAGCCTGGGGAATGGATGACCCCTGGGATGCCCAGGGAAGCTCTCTATGCCTCGCCCAGCTGCCATGTCAAGACGTGCATACCCTGATGCCCTCTGCTAGATAGGGCAGCACTGAGAGCCTTGAAGCAGCATTAACCCCACCGCAGCTTGGAGACAAGGACTTGTAGAGAAGGTCCAAGAGGTGCGATGCTTTGCACATTTCCCCGCAGGGCTGCGGCAGAGGCTTTTCTCAGCTGAGCTACCTTCCTCTTCAAACTTCCCTTGATATTTGTCTCTGCTGATGCAGATCTTCCTCTCTGCCCTCTCTCTGGTTCCCACCCCTGGACACCTCTTTTTCCTTTTCTTAGGTTTGACTCCTCTGTCTTCCGCTGGCAAGACCCAGACTCCTGACCACCAGCCCATTTTTCAGCCAAGCCCTCTCCTCTTCTCCCACCGCTTTCTCCAGTGCCCATTCTCCATCCCCATCATGGAGCACACCAGCTCTTCACCGTCTAGGCAGTGGAGGGATCAGCAGATAAAATTGTGTCTCCCCTAAGAAGCAAGGCCACCCTTGCAGATGTTTCTTATTCACCTGAAGAGAAAGCAGCCTAGGATTAGGTGTGGTCTCCAACAGGGAAGTAACACTGGGAGCTGGAAGGGGTTGCAAAGTTCAGAGCAGGGATGTCTGGGCCAAACAGGAAGGGGACCTGTTTGAAAAGAACCTCCCAAAAGGAGGAGAAAGGGGAAAAAAAAATAGGAGAAGGGGAAAATAAAGCTGCAGATTGACATCAGCATGCCCTGTGGAGAAGGGCTTGTTTGTGATCACAAACTGTGCTTCCCGAGGAGGACAAGGAGGTGATTTATCTGCAGGAACAAGAGATGGGTCAGGCAGAGAGATGTGAAACGCAGATTTGGTCAGAGAAAATGGTCCTGCCAGCCCTCGGCACAGCAAGAGAGGCTGTTGTGTGAAAGAGGATTCAGCAGTCCCTTTTTTTGGACGTGATTGCACCAGTTTGCCTCCTTGGTACTCGCAAGGATAATCTCAGTGTGCAGCTCCATTGCTACTCGACCACAGCCAAAGTGGGAGGGCTGGAGTGGGGCACGAGGCCAGCTCTTTAATGACCATACTCTGCATTGCAGATTTCCAGTAAAAATCCATCATGATTAACGTGTTGAATTTGTCACAGCCTAGACTTTCATGACAAAAAACATGACTTTTTGGGCTTTCTCACAACAAGTCATGTTCTTTGTAATCTAATAAGTGCTGCTCCCCCACAGTCCTTTACAAACTCAGCTCTGTTTGGTTCCCGGGTTGTCGCAGATGGGAAAATGACCAGAGCTGTGAAACACTTTCATGCCATTTGTCAAGTTTTATTAAATGGCTAGGAATATTTTTATTACCAAACAAGGGTTTCCCAGTGGGGCTGGGGACCCTGCATGGGCCCTCCTCCATCTGCAGGGCTTTGGTGTGTTTTGTGTGACTCTTTTCCTGCATTTTGCCCCCACAAACAGGCAACCTGAATGAGAATCTGAGATTTCTCAGCAGCCTTGTGTCAAGCTGAGGAAACCTAGAGGAGTATTTGTATTTAGTTGTTTGAGGTATTTCAGTGCAAAAACGTGGACTGCAAATGAGAGAAAACAGGAAGTGAGGTACAAAACCCCACTAAACTATTTTTCCTCTAATAAGAGGAGGGAAAAGCATCCCACACAGATTTGTATCATCAGGGCTGTAAGAAGCTCCCACAGATGAGGACAGGACATGCAGTAGCGTGACACATCTTTTACCCTCCATCCCTGGCCTCCTCTTTCCTGGGCCATGACATTTCATGCCATGCCACCCTGTCCTATCCTACCTCATCTCATGCTGGCCTCCTTGTTCCGTGCTTCTGATTAGTTTGTAAGGTCAGCACTGGGATTCTTGCATGGATAGTGCATCCACTCCAGTCAAAAAGTCTCTTGGTGTAGCTTGTTGCAATGAGAATTGAGGAAGAATATGAGATCCTGACAGCTTTTATAAAGTACCATGATGATCTCACAGCACAGTATGTGTGTTTGTTTGTTTGTTTGTAATCAACAGCACAGAAAACCTGCACACCGTTTAGTTATTTATTGCTGAAATTGAGGGATTTGGCAAAGACTAGTAAGAAGAATGCAGGCTTTGAAAGCCCTTCTGGCCACAGGGCTTTGCAATAAGAGGTTGGAAGTCCCCAGCCTAGGAAACCATTGTTGTCACCAAGGTTTTATCTGGGAGACAGAACTATCTTGATTGATTTAGCCAGAATTTAATTACTAGGCAGAAGGATGGGGCTTATCCTTGGGCAGACTATCTGCTCCTGTCAGGCAAGGCACTTCCAGGACCCCAGATGACCTGGATGTCTGGGGGGACTCTGCAGCACCTCTGTGTTTCTGTGTCCTGGGCAGTGATGAGTATAATTTAATGCTAAAAGTTCATTTTTCTGTCTCTGGGGGATTTTCTTCCTGAGATGACAGTAGGACTGGGCTCTCTGCCTGGGCTGGTTCCAGTCTTGGTGGATGAAGGTGAAGCCCAAGCACACTAGAGTGCAGATGAGGGACCCACCAGAGGTGCAGAGTATGTTTCCTGGACAGTTACTTCCTGGTAAGTTCTGCAGTACTTTGAAGGCTGGGCACTCTGTAAGATTAGCTCTGAAATCAACAACCAGTAACCCTGGTCCAGTAAACCAGGGTCTTTATGTAATGCCTCCTAAGTTTCCAGGTCTAGGAGTGTGACTTGGATAAAACAATGCTGTGCACAGTGCCAACAGAAATGAGTGGGCTGCTGGGGAATCTGCTCATCTGGTGCTGCATCATGTGCTCTGTGAGCTACGTGACAGGATTATTTACTCAGAAACATTTTCCTTTTTGGAAGACTCAAAGCAATCACCACCATGTAGTGTGCATCCCCCTGCTCAGGGAAGAGCAATGCACCCTCCAGCCTAACCTATGAACAAGGAAGAAATATTTGGATTTTATTTATAAACTGTAAGTCTCTGTAGGTTGGAAGACAGTTTATAGGACCAGAGCCAGTATGTGGTATTGGAGTCTGCAGACTAGTTTGGTCAGGAGGAGAAACCAGAAAGGAAAGTCAGGATAATCTGTCAGCACAAAATATTTTTTCATGTTAGAGGTGTCAGTCTCCCATCATGTATATATAAAGAGGATCTAAGTAAACCTTAGATCCTAAGTAAGGATCTAAGTATGGTCTTCTTTCAGGAATGGTTGCTGGTAGAAGGATGGGTTAAAAAAGGACCAAGTCCTTTGTCAGAGTTTTTGTCCAGAGTCTTTCATTTTTTCCTGGGTAGAGGCTGATGCTAGGAACATGACCCAGCTACAGAGCTCACAGAGTCACAGACGTGAGCCACCAAATCCCCCCGAAGCCATGTCCAGTCTCCCTTCCTGCCTGCCTGCAGTAGTGATGGATTTCCAAGAGGTCAGGGAATTGTGCTACATCCAAGCCTTAGACATGCATTTTATCTGAGCTGCAGATTACCTTTGTCCAGCCCCTAACAAACTTGCTCGTATTTCTTTAGAGTGTGTTTTAATTTTACAAATTAATGTCCTTTCTTCCTGTCCTTAGTCCTAAGCACACTCATCTCCTTGCAACTTTCCCTTCCCTATTTGGTGTTGGCAATGTGTCAGGTTCTCTCCACGTTATCAGGATGGTAACTTCTTCAGATGTGAATGTGTCCAACTTGTCCGTTTCCCTTCTCACCAATTTAATTCGCTTCTAATCTGATGGGTAGTTTCATGGCTGTTGCTGAAACTACTTGGGCTCCTCTGTTGTCTTTTAGGGTCAGACGGAGTGATACACACCCAGTAGTTCCCTTACAAGAGCCTGGGGATTTTTAACCTGCTTCACTACCAGCATCTGCCAGTTTAACAGCACAAGCAGAAGAGGGAGCCAGGCTAGCAAACACGGCTGTTGCAGACCTGTATGCATCATTTATTTACATTTGCCATTTTCCAAGCACCTTGTTTATGATCTGCTTCACTGTTCACCTTCACTTGGAAAGAGATTACAGCAAGGGGTCTCGTTACATTCAGTGCAGCTCCTGACAGCTGTTCAGTTTCTCATGAGTTTGACCCTAGTTTGGTGCATTGTTTCTCCTCTGCTGCCACAGGACACGCTGCAGCATACCCTTGTGACATGTGAGGGTTTGGATTTTTAACTTTTTTTCTTCTTTTTAAACTTCTGTTCCATACTCAGAAGTAGCACTGGCTGAATCAGTGATTTCTGAGCTCTTCCATCTGGTTTGGGAAGGTGGGGGTATTTTCTTGGAAGGGTTGCACCTGAAAGTTGTCTCAAGGGGCTGCATGGAAGAGAAAGCAGTAATGTGCCAGACTGGGACAATAATGGCTGGGGGAAATGTACTGCTGGAAATGCAGGATCCCATCAGGGCTGGTGGAAGGGGGCTTGGCAGTCTCCAGATCAACATTCTGGTAAGCAGCAGGAATATCTCCAGCACTAGGTAAGGGTGGCCATGACTTTGTCTAGATGAGTTCTGGCAAAACCTATCCTGCACCTCTCTGAGGACCTGTCCCAGGGCATGGGTAAGAAGAGTTTCTCAATGTCCTGCCTAGACCTACCAGGCCTCAACATGTAATCATTGCCCCTGGCACCATCAGTTTCACTCTATGCTCTTTGTTATTGCCCTCCAAGTAGCTTCTGCTGCATTTTGTCACAGGGCAAGGTGTCTCTGTCAGGACTGCCATACAGAGCCTGGGCTTGGTCTGAGTCAGAGGAGACCCCAGAGTCAAGATGCCCAGGCACCAGCCCTCATACACCCATGTGCAGTCTCACAGGGACCCCACAGCTGTCACTTTGTGCGAGCAGAGGTGATTTATGCTGACTTTTCATTTTGTTGTTTAGTAAATCAGGAACTTGGAAATCAGCATGGTTTCTTGTGTGAGCCTCACTAACGGCCGAGGTTATCACAACAGCTATAAATCCCCCACAATTCTGGATGGGAAATCTCATTATTTCTCCTCTTTCTTCCTCTCCCTGGACCACGAGACCTGGCAGAGCCACAGGAGAGAGAAGCTGATTCAATCCAGCTCTGGCTAAAGTGATCAACCATGAATCAACACCTCCTGGAGACCCTCTCTGTTGTGGAGACATGAGTCCTAGGATTGCTGTGCTGGCTGGTCTGTGAGTGGGCACTGCCTCCAAGGCCAAAGCAGAGTGAGGTGGGACATCTCCTGCCCTGACAAGGAAGATCGGCGTGAAAGAAAGTTGTATATCATGCTGGTCTCCCTTTCTTGTCCAGTCCAGCACTCTCTGAGGGCACACAAAATGGCCCAGAGAGAAGCTGGGTAACGATGCTGGACAACCACCATGAGCAGTTCTTCTAGGACTGGATAAGGTTGTAAATGGTTTTCAGCCAGCTAGGACATTAGGACAAACATTTAACAAAGGCATTCAAAGGGAGTTCCACTTCTCTCTCCTGGTGCCTTCCCATCTGTTTCTGCCCCTCCCAGTGGGAACTGTTTCCCCACCACCTTGCTGCACAGGTCCCACTCTGCTGCCTGCACCCCTCCTCCTGCATCTCCTGGCCCTTCGTGCTGCTTTAAACAGATGCTCCCAAGCCTTGCAGCTGGTGTGTGTGGAGGACATCTTTCACCTTGTGAGCAGCCCAAGGGACTCAGATGGTTTATGACCTTCCATTTCACTTGGCAGCTCTCTGGAGAAGCTGTGGGTGTCCACATAAGTCATTCTTTGCTGGTACATCTTGTACTAATTGCTGTTCAAATAAGGTCTGCTGCACCGCAGGGCATCAGTGAGTGCAGCAGCATGATGTCTACACCGTGATTCACTTCCTGGCACCCCCTTTTTGGATAACCCAAGTGGGTAAGATGAAGGATACTAAGTGATGTGAGTATCCTCATGCCATATTCCTCCTCACCTTCTCTCCCCACCAAAACTTCTTCCCTTCAGGTCTCTCTCATGGACTCCACTGCTTGTTCCTCCCAGCCCTCCTGCCCCTCCGCTCCCCCCGTGCCATGGGCCATCACACGACCGCAGGGCAGGGCGCTGCTCTGAAGGAGGGCACCCTGCTGGCTCATCTGATGGCTTTATAATACATAGCAGATTCCCCTCCATTCCCATCCCTTATGAGTCCTTCCATTTCCGAGGATTTTTTGATTGCTGCTGAACACAGAACTTTGTGTGCATATTTTTATTAGTAGCTCAGTTATTTCATTCTTATGTTCCTACACAAGCTTTGGATGCATCATCAGCTCTCAGTGACTTATTGCTCTTTAGTGTGTCAATTTATTCTACCGTCTTCTTCTAATACCACCATTGTTTATTTTATAACCTGAAATGAACAGATCCAGGATGGCTTTCTCCCCAGCATCCTCTGTGGTCCTGAATGATGTGAAGAAATCATTCTGCTTCCCATTGCTACTTTTTGCCATCAACCTCTGTTTCTCTCCCAGGGTTCCAGCCACTCGCAAACATCTGATGTTATGACTTTTTGAAGCTTATTTTTATATCTTTTTTATTTTATAACATTTTTTTTGCCATTCGCTCTGATGAAATCCCATCCTAATTCCCCTGTTAGGTAATCCCTGGCATGTTTTATGCTTTCTTCTATTGCCTGCACTAAGGCTGGATTTCCTTTTTCTAAAGCACTCCTTTCAGCTCAAATACGCAATGAAACCCTGTCATTTCAGCAAATGCTGTTGATTTTCTTTCCCACATGGGCCTTTCTGCCTTTCCTCTTAGGATATGCAACCTTCAAAGCCTCACTGATGGGCACATGCACAGCTTCCATATCAAAGCTATGGCCTTAAATGAATTTGCCTTTAGGGCCCTTTAAATGAACTCTCCTCATTTATTTATTTTGAAGTCAGTTCCTACTTTCTAACATTGAGCAGCCTCCAGCAGCTTTGCAGACAGCACTTCCCCCAGTGACTGGCTGATTGCATTGTGATCACTGGAAGTTAATAGCTCACCACTGGCAGCTTCTTGAAGCAAAACTGCCATGCAGCTTTGGGTTGAGGGAAGAAATGGTGAGATATCTGTTAAAAAAAAAAAGAAAAAGCAAAAACCCTAACAACAAATAAACAACTCAGGCAGTAATTATAACTCTGTGTTGCTGTCTGGCTCGGATCAATCACCCCTGCCTGAATCGGAACCCAAATCATTCTTACTGAGGTTGCAGCTGTTTGGGAGAGAAATGTCAGTTTTGGTAGACATTATGATCAGTTTTGGTAGTCATTATGATCAGTTTTGGTAGACATTATGATCAGTTTTGGTAGTCATTATGATCAGTTTTGGTAGACATTATGATCAGTTTTGGTATACATTATGATCAGTTTTGGTAGATATTATGATCAGTTTTGGTAGATATTATGATCAGTTTTGGTAGTCATTATGATCAGTTTTGAGGGACACAGAATTTTGAATTGAAAGCAGTTCTGTCAGGTAGGTTCTGGATTCCCTGACTCCAAACTAAAGACATGAAAATGAGGCTTGAAGCAGCAGATCCTCCCCTGCTGCAGATTCCCAAATTTTTCAAACCAAAGTACACTTGCAGGCACAATTATATGCATGCCTGGGCACTCATATGTGTCTTAAAAGCATCCCTTGCAAAAAATAACCTGTGTGTTGTGGGAGAAAACATTCCTGTAAAGCACACCTTGCTGCACTGTCCCTTCACGCTGCCCAGATGCTCCAGGGCTTGCACTGAGGGTTTATGGGCATGCTGCATCTCCGATGCATCCCCAGCTCCTCCGTACCACGGCCTCTCAGGGTCTGAGTGCAGCAGCCTGCCCGAGATGCCCGGATTTAGATGTAGCAGCGTGGCAACACGTGTCTCTTGGGGCTCCCTGCCCACCCGCTTATTTATAAATGGCGACTTCATCCCCATGTCCCCGCAGAGGGGACACTGCTCCTGCTGCCCTCAGCCCCCACATAGCTCCTGGACAAGGAGGGCGGGCTCGACACCACCGAGCTCGATGCAGGCAGTTTGCTGCCAGCTCCAGCCAGGAGCCAGCATTCCTCGACCGGCAAGCCTCTAGCTCGATGAAAAGCCCCAATTCAGCTGCCTGCATGCTGGGTACCTGACACCTTCCCCAGCACAAAGAGGGCTTTCTACCTCCTGCACCCGGCTGCTGCTGGGGAAGCAGTGGGCACAGAGAGCCGCCTCTTGCAGAGAGGGGTCACCAAGCCACATCCTGCACACACCCTGAACAAAACCCGCTTGTCTTGAGGGGCGGTGGAGAACATAGCCCAGGGCAGGTGGCTGCCAGCCGGGCTCGTGGCTCCAGGTCTGCCAAAGTTCTGGATGGGACGGCTCTCCCAGGTCTCTAAGGCTTGTTCAGGTCAAGGGCTTGGTGGGGCTCAAATTGCAAAAGCTTTAGGACTGGTCCTGTGGCTGGGGTCCTGTCTTTAATCTGGTAACATGGCAAGGCATAGGGGAGTGACTGGTGCTCCTATGTCCCCCTGTACTTCTCCACAGCAAGCCCTGAGCTGGGATGGAGTGAATTGTAATGTTGTGACCCGCAGTGGTGGGTCGGACAGGGTGTGATGATACACAGGCTTGGCTGAGAGGTGCAGGGTAATCCCAGCGGTGAAACAGGATTTGTAATGGTGGAGGTAACTCATTTCAGGGGGTATCCACTGAGGAGGCACTGTTGAGGCTATTAGTCTTCATATTATCTTCTTTGCTCTTCCTGTTCCCCAAGAGATCAAAAGACAGAAGTGGTCCTGAAAAGATCCCCTCAACTTCCCTGTCCATTACAGAGGGAACCCTGCCTGGCAAATCCATCTCTTAATCCAGACATCTGAAACTCAGGCTTTGCAGTGCAAAGCCTTGCAGCAAACCCTCATCTTGGCTCTGATCCTGTGAAACTCAAGGTGCATGTTGACTTCAGACATTTATCTTTCAGGCTTTGCAGTCATCCTGACACAAATGTGCAAGGACAAGTCATCCTCCCTGAGTCTGGTGTCCCACAAGTGCCAGGCACTGCCCAGAGAGGCTCGGCCCATTCTGAGAGACCGAGGAGATGCTGGCTGCATTTGCATTCCTTCTGAATGCAAGTCAGATGTGATGTGAAATGTCATGGGTCAGGCAGATTGGCCAAGAAACCAAACCCAAGATTGCTCTCAGTGAGATGTGCAAACCCTTTTCTGTCTCCCCTAATCATCACTCTGCCTTTTATTGCTCTCATGAACTCTTGCAGAAAGTACCTGTGGCTTAAAACCCATCCGGATCCATTCGCAGTTAGTGCCCATTCCAAAGCAACAACAGAGCACTTTGGAGGGAAATCAAGAAATCACCATGAGGGTCTAATGAAGATATAAAAAGCTGCAGTCCCTGGTAGGTATCATGAGATACCCTCCCCACATATGTGCAAATTTTGCAAACATGTGTTAAAGCAGGTACCCCAGTGCAGCTCACACCCCTCATGGACACTGCGACAGCAACACTGTGTGCAGGCTACCAGATGGGTCCTTTCAGACAGAAATTGAAAACCTTGCTCCATCTGCACTTATCAGATGGGAAAATCAAAACAAATCGGGCTCCAAAGCATCCCCTGCTTCTCTGCTTACTGCACTAAAGGCCCTGGGCTCCAAGCACTTATGCAGGGTTTGCATCAGTGACTTTGTGGAGGCTGCAAGGAGTTTCTAAACCCCAGAGAAAGCTGGTGAGTAGTGCAGAAATGGCCTTGTGAATGGAAAGCTTTGCAGGTCCCTCCACCACTAATGCAGCCTGCAACAACAGCCCAGCTGCTCTGGAGGTTGTGAGGCCTGATCCAGGCATTTGCCAGGGATCAACAGGAACTTCTGCTGGAGAGATGATGATGTCAAGACCATTGTGGTGGTGGTGGAGGGGGATACTTAGCTATGTTGCTGTTGCTTTCAGTGGAACGTGCTTGGTTGTGGCAGCAGACATCTCTCCACCTCCTTCCTTTCCTTCCACATCTCAGCAGCTCTCCCTCAACCCTTTTTCCTTCTCTCTCTTCTGCCTGGAGCTCCCCCATTTAGGCAACCAGGGCTGAGAGGCTATAAACAGGATATGTGCTCTCTGGAAATCTGCAAGCAGGAGTGACTGAAGGTAGTTAACAGTATCACTGCAGTAAACAGGGATAAAGGGGGATCAGCTGTATGGAGCAGGGAGTGAGTATCAGATGGAGTTGCTCTGCCATGCCAACTATTTGCTGAAACAGGAAACAAATATTTTTTAGGCTTTTGCCAGAGAAAGATTTCTTTAGAAATGTGTTAATATTAGAAGTGAAAACGTAGCTTTTAGACATGTTATGTGGCCACATTCACCCGAGTTTTATTTACTATATAAAGGTTAACATTGGTCTGTTTATCCTACGGACAAGATTTCCAGCAAATTACAAGAAGGGTCATGTAACTGTCAGCTCCTGCTTGCCTGAGCTTATTTGCCAGAGCCAAATCCCTGGGGCCTGCAGAGCTGGAGCAGAGAGAAGGGATATTCAAAAAGGACTCTGAGAATGGGAGAAAAGAAATAGAAAAGCTTTAAGTTGTTTCAAGTTCACTAACTAGGAAGGCAGAGGTCTGGCTTGTCCAGGAGCTGGGACGGGGTGGTGGAGGCAGAGGTGCTGCATTTGATCCCCCGAGCCATCTATGAGAGTGACCAGTTGGAGGAAGGCTAAAGAAAACCTATCATTACTACAAGCAAACTGCTTTCCTGCTAACCCCAAAGAGACAGTTTAAAGTCTGGATCAGCAGATTTTATCCCTTGGCCAACACTTCTTAGGTAGTTTTACTAAGACTACTCTGCTTGAGATGCTGTGGTGCTACAGCGAAACACCCAGTCTCTGTCCTTCATCTGGGAAGGACATCATGAGACCTGTGCTGAGGGAACACAAACATTGAAAATTTCTCTTACAGACATGCTGTCCCTTTCCTGAGAGGTAAGGCACCTCACCCTGTCCCCCATCATCTGGCAGACCCCTGCCTTGGATGGCCTTGACAAGGTCATCCCATCTCCTCCTGCCAGTTTTGGGACTTGCTTCCCATAGTGTCCCAGGGGAAATCAATTTTCTAAAACAGTTGTGAAAGTCCTAGAAAATTATTCTGCATTAAAAAATGCATCAGAAAATGGGTACATTATTAATGGTCCTCCTGTCAGCATCATAAAATCCTGACTGTAGAGCAAGGCAAGGTTTTTCTTTGATGAAGCAGTTCTAGTGCAATCAAGTAACACCGCTACTTGGAAGAGATGCTTTAGCCAATTATTAGCCCTAATATAGAAAACTCAAGATAAATATCAAAAGCTTGAGATATCTGTGAAGTTAAATTAGGTAACTTACTACTTTTCTCCTGATTTACATAGCCTTATTATCTGGAATCAATATGACCTTACAGTTCTGGCAGAGGACAGGCAGAGAGCAGTCAAGGGAGAGCCTAGCTTCAGTCGAGAGGTCTTGTCTCTCAGCTGTGGGGTGGGATCCCTGAGATCTGGTGCTGAGGAAAAACAGTTTAACACCTAGGGACACCTTGGCCACTGGTTTGCGTGGCCATTCCCCGAAGTGGTCAGCATCAAAAGGTGCAGTGAGACCTGCTGTTCATTCACACCATGGAGTCACACTGCTCTCAACATCCTGGGTCCTGGCAGCACTTCCACTCCACGGGTGTAAAACCTGGCATCACTGTGGAGTGTGTGGGATGGGTGTCTGGAGGGGAGGGATGGCCAAAGCAAGCTACTGTCAACCTATGCAAGTTGAGAAAAGCTTTGCATCTGCCACTATGTGTGGTCCTGCCTGGCTTCATGAGCTAGGGTACAATCTTGCCCAATCACGATGGGTTCTCATGGAGGGAGGCAGTTAACTTCTCCCTGACGTGTTCACTGTCTACACACAATGCTGAGGTGTAGGAGCTGACAGAAATGAAAATACCACAAATTGCACTTCAGCTCCAAAACTGAAGGCTGGAGGCAGAC
The DNA here is from genome assembly GCA_013399075.1 of Chloroceryle aenea. Taxonomy (NCBI): domain Eukaryota; kingdom Metazoa; phylum Chordata; class Aves; order Coraciiformes; family Cerylidae; genus Chloroceryle; species Chloroceryle aenea. Next base: position 262,854 of record VWZY01002345.1, read on the forward strand.
AGGAGCCACTGAGCAAGGGTGCGTAAAGTCAAGTGTCAGCAGTGTTAGCCACAGCTGCTGCCATGCTCATTGGCTATCGCAAGAGGAAAATCTGATCAGAAGTAATGAACCAATGGAGACACCTGCATATGGTAAAGAGTGGAGATGACGGCTCGCTGAACACTGCGAGGATCCCAACATCAGCCCGAAAGGGATCATCCCTCCCAGGCAAACCTTCCCAGGGCCAGTGCTCCTCAGCAGTCCAACCTGTTGCCTTCATTGCCCGGTGAATAATGAGATACCTCCTCAGGTCCTCATTTTTCCAGAGAGGTATGAACAGCTTTCCATGACCTTCATGGATCTGTGTTTCCCATGCTCAGTGAGCAGGAAGCTTGAGTTGTGTCCTGCCCCAGGGAGTCCCTGTGAGTGGAGACGCCCTGAAGGAAATCTCCGCCATACCGAGGTTGCTTTCCACCTTCTGATGGAGGTGCAGCCTGCACTTTAAAGAATGGGGAGAAGAACATCTACAAAACATCAGGTTAACCAGGGTCTGTAGTTTCTCTGAGGGATCAGCCCAATATGCCATGAAAAAGGATGGGTTTCTGCCCTCTTTTTGGAACAGCAAGCTAAGACCTTCCCTTACTATATACAAATGCTTCCTCAAAAAAAGTCCCAGTATATTTTCCCATATTCCCACATATTTCCTCATCGCTGTGAGAGAGGAAAAGGTGATTTTATTTCAGACAAATCTGTTTTCACACACTCAGTGTCTCACACCCACATATTCACAGCACCAGGACAAATGCCCAGCATCCAGGCTTGGAGACATAGCTCCAAGTGGTCAGTCCAGAGCTCCTTGCAATGGCCCAGAGGAGAAGGGATGCCATCTAGAGAGTCCTCTCATCTCCTGCCCTTTTAGGCTGCTGCCCATGCATTGGCTTTGGATATAAATTTGATAGCATTTAGGAGCTGAGATGTATTTTCACATTTGTCCAGCTCTGTGAGTCAATGCAAATTTACACACTTTTGATTCTTTTTTTTTTTTTCCTTTCTTTTTAAGACTCCTTTAGACTCCTGTTTTGGGCATAATCTGTCCTTAATTTTACGCTGTTCTTTGTTTGGGGCTGCCCTTTTTTTCCCAGTTGGTCTCTTCTGAAAAGCTACTCACAGATGTGCTGCAATCTGAATTACCTTGGTGCCATCAATGCCTGATATTCTTTTGTCCCTTTTTGACATTTCTTCCTGAGCTTTGTTCCCTCCTTCAGACTCCTTCTACAACACATCTCCATAGAAGTTCACAGACAGGTCTTTTGAAGGAAGCCCAGTCTACTCCCATCCTCAGGGAGCAGGGAAGATTGTGGCAATGAGGCTTCTGAGAGCTTTTTGCCTTTTTGTACACTCTGCTGCCGGGCAGTCTTGTGAGGGTTGTGATCGTCTCATGCTCAGCCAAGAGGGACACAAAGACTTTTTCACGCTGGTGTCTGCTGGTGGTGATGGGCAATTCTGGCATTACTTCTCTTTTCTAACCAAGCTCCTCATGCTCTGAGACAGGAGAAAAGGCACAAAACATTGGGCACCAGAACAGTTTCAATAATTTTATTCTGCAGATGTGAAGCTGACATGGCTCTCTGTAAGAGCCTTTGTCTTCCCAGGAACGGTCTTTTCTTTCTTTCTTCTCCCCCAGGAACTGCTTGCATCTGTATTTCTTTGATTGCTGGGCACTGTGATGCAGCCTCAGTTAAGAGAGGAGTCGTTTGGCTTCCAGTTGCTCACCCTTCTCCTGTCCATCTGGTACAACTCTGGTGGCATGCCACCTCTTGTTGGCTGTTGCCATCCTCACATCATTGCTGGAAATGGAGGATTAATAAACTGCATCTCGAAAATGTCGATGAACATGTGGGTTGGCTGTGTTTGAGAGAAGATAATTTGTGGTGAAATCCACAAAACGTCTGGGATTTGTAAATGTTTTTGTGATGACTTGGCTCTTCTCCAAACACTCCCATTTACTGACAAACACGAGCCGTAAATCATCGTGCACAGGAAAATCTTCCAAGCCCTTGACTTACTCATTACCCAGCTCCACTAGACCGCCAGCTCTGACAGTACTTGCTGCCCACTGGGGAATGAGGGTCAAGAGTCAAGGTGAAGAAGATGCTTGGCAGCCCCACAGATGCTCTGTATAGGTCTCTGGGCAAAGAAGGTGGAGACTTGGCACACTGGCTTTTCTGGGGAGTGACCCACAGGACAGAGCAGTGCTGGGACTGTCCTAGCTGATGTCAAGGCTGGGCTCCTTGACATAGCCCAGAGATTACCTCGTTCCCCAGGGAGGGGATTTGCTTTCCACTCTTGAAGGTGGGGCCCAGGCAGTTTTCTGCCTGATATCAGCTGGAGGTAGTGGTGCCTTTCTGCAGACTGGGCTGTTTGGTGTCTTGCAGAACTCCTTGCTGGCTGCCTGCAGTGTTTCCCACCAATTCTGATGTTTGGTCTCAGGAGTATGAATCAGGCCAGCTGGTTTAGCAAGAAAAGGATACAAGAGCTGCTACCGCAGGGCATCTTTGCCATTAGTCAACCTACATCCAGCAGGACCCTAGGACATGATTGTGACTCACCACAGGCCAGCAGCCTGGCTTCTGGGGACTGTTCACCTCAACCCCAGTCATAAAATAATCCACTGCCGATTCATAAACACAGTAGCTAGCAGCAGTACATTGGCTATCAGGGCTCAGCCCATGTGCCAGAGATGGACTCAAAAAAATAGCTGATGATCTTGGGGCAGGATGCCTCAGTCCCTAAGTCCATGAGCACCATGTTCCTGTTCCTTCCTCCATCCTCTAGTGAAGCCAGGAGAAGTAATTTCCAAGCAGCTTCTAGTTTCCCCTGTCTCCTGGTCTCTCCAAATCAAGGGCATTAAAAGGAGTCCCTCCTTTTCCTCTACTAAGAGAAATCGAAGGGTCATTGTGGGAGGTGACTCCCTATTGAGGGGAGTGGAGGGCCCAATATGCAGACCAAGCCCACTTCAAAGGGAGGTCTGCTGTCTCCCTGGTGCCCGTGTAAAGGACATCTTAGGTAGACTTCCCACCCTTGTGAGGCCTTCAGACTACCACCCGCGTCTGGCTTTTCAGGTGGGAAGTGAAGATGTAACAATGAGAGGCTCACAATCAATTAAAAGAGATTTCAGGGCCTTGGGACAGCTGGTAAAGGGATCGGGAGCTCAAGTTGTGTTCTCCTCCATCCCTCTGACATCTGCTATGGATGAGGGAATATGTAGGAAGATCCAACAGGTCAATTCATGGCTTCAGGACTGGTGTTGTAGACAGGACTTTGGATTTTATGAACATGGCACAGTATACAAAGCACTGGAGCTGCGAGCACCTAAGAGGTGCACTGGTCCCAGAGGGGGAAAAGGATTCTGGGGCAGGAGTTGGCAGGGCTCACTGAGAGGGCTTTAAACTCGATCTGAAGGGGGAAGGGGTCAATAGTTTCACCCTTCCCTGTGA
>VWZY01002347.1:0-52736 GCA_013399075.1 Chloroceryle aenea
ACTACAAGAAAGACATTGAGCTGTTGGAACATGTTCAAAGAAGGGCAAGGAAGCTGGTGAAGGATCTAGAGAACAAGTGCTATGAGGAGCAGCTGAGGGACCTGGGGTGGTTTAGCCTGGAGAAGATGATGCTGAGGGGAGACCTGGTTGCTCCATACAACTGCCTGAAAGGAGGTTGTAGTGAGGTGAGTGTTGGTCTCTTCTCCCAAGTAGCAAGCAATAGAACAAGACAAAATGGCCTCAGGTTAAGCCAGGCATGGCTTAGACTGGATACTAGGAAAAGTATCTTCACCAGAAGGGTTGTCAAGCACTGGATCAGGCTGCCCAGGGAAGCAATTGAGTTGTCACCCCTGGAGGTATTTGAAGCATAGATGTGGTGCCTAGGGGACATGGCTTAGGGGGGGACTTCACAGTCTTACATATGTGGTTGGACTCTATGATCTCAAAGGTATTTTCCTTTCCCTAAATGATTCTATGATTAGATAAAAAGCATGGTGAATTTATCAGAGGAATCGAGAAGGCTCAGTGGTAGCTGCTTTTTTCACTTTGTTGTTTCTCAAGTTTATTTTGTACTGTAACAGGGTAAAGACAAAACTATCAACATTTTTTTTAATTTAAAATTATTTTTAAATTAATTTGGGGTTTTGTGTCACACTGAATTATGAAAAAAACTTTTACAAAAGGTTTAAACCTTGAAGAACTCTGTCTGCCATAGAGTTCTGTGCTCTAGGTCTTGGAAATGTCTTGGTGTGTAAGGCAGAAAAGGAAACTGACTGACTGATAAAGCTGCAGACCAGGTACGGATGAACATAATTTCTACAGCTCTTCGTGGCTTGTTAAAAGGAAAGTCTGTCTTCCCTAATCTGTCAGATGGCAAGTTATCATGGGTAGATAACAGCCTCCAAGCTGGTATTACCAGAGAATTCATGAAGGACAGCAATCCACAAAGTGTTTAGTTTATAATAAAAAATATTCAGCAGACCAAGTCAGACAGAAAGTGGTTCATAATCAAGTCGTAAATTCTCCACTGACCATTAATTGTTCATTCTCCAGTTACACAGGAGAAGAAAAGCAGAACATGCCTGATCCATGATAGTCTGGACTTAGTTTTTGCAAGCTTTGGATTGAACCCAAATATGTCAGCTCATCTGGATTTGTCCATGTGATTCTTTTACATTACTTAGTTATTCATCCTCTGGATGAAATAAGATGATTTTCTTTATTTGTTGGGACTCCCAGCAAACACCCAGAAAACGTGGAAAGCCTCAGTTATTCTGATATAATACTACTGCTAATACTGCTTATTTTTGTAGTCATACTTCACAATGAATGGGAAAAGCCATACGATTGGGTGTATAGGAAAATAAGCTGTAATTTTTAGCTTTACAAAGCATTTTGTCATGATGCAAGATCAGGCTGGTGTGAGTCAATCAGTGAAGCCTGTCTTTCCCTCCACTCCAGCAGACTTGCTGGCTCTGAGATTCCCTTGGGCATGGAAAGGCTAAAATTCTGCACAGAAGGTGAATATCTCCAGATATCCAAACAGCCAGGATAACCTGCTTCTTTTCTTTACTCCTCCTTGCCTAGCTAAACTTATTCCTCATCTTCTTTGAGGGGTATCTACATGAGCATTTTTGTCTGGCTGAAGTTGACCCTCTAGAAACAAATCTCCAGATTGTACCCTTGTACTTCTTGTGCTGTGCTTGCCATTGCACAGAGGTCCCAGGCTCTGTAACTGGGTTCTGTTCAAGATAAACTAAATAAAAAGATCTATTCCATGAGCACTGACAACCTCCTTCCATCACTAATGGGAGTTCAAGCCACAAGAGGAGTTCGTATGGAAGATAAAAATCCTTGAAATAGGTCTACTGTGGGTTCTCAATGTTGTTTCTACAATCTCCTATTGGTCCTAGTATAGACATAGCTTGTAGACATGGCTGAAAAACAAGTACCCTGCAAGCACTGCCAATATCAAGATTACCATTTTCATTAGCAGATCTGTGGAACTTCTAATTTCCCCTGTGATTGCTGGGAATTTTCATAATTTTCAGTTATAAAACTCATGGGACATCAGTTTCATTCAACAGCTACAAGTTTGGGGGGAGTGTGTTCATTTATGGAAGATTGTATTAATTGTGGTGTCTTTCAAATCAAAACTAGATCGTGAAAAAAGAGATGTTTGGGCTTTTTTTTGGGTTGGGGGTTGATTTTGCCTTTTTTTTTTTCTTTTTTTCCCCTGTGTACAAGCCATGCTACTCTTTTGGCAAGCTAACTGTTTCTCAGTCTGGGACCTGCAACTTGAGGTAGAACCATTTTTCTCCTTTCTTCTAATTAAAGAGCACCCATACACTGTGAACAGTATAGTACAGAAATGAAGCTTTTTTCCCTTGGGCTAGAAAAGCTTTTATAATTTTCCAATTTGCCTTAGCTTGGGAATCTTTAAAGGGAAGGAACAGGGTGTCTTACTTTGAGTCCTGGTAGAATATTGAGCACTCATGGAGCTGAAGGTTGGGGTTTTTTTGTCACCAGTAGAAAAGTCTTTTCATACTTTACATTTGAAGAACAGATCAAAAACTCCTGTTTTTTTTTCCATAATAATTACTGAGTGTGACATACTGAGTGAGTCTTGCATGAGCAAACTCTGTCCTTTTCTTCTCAGGAAGGATAGATCAGCTTAATATAGCCGGGGCTTCCAGACCCTTAGGCTGGAAGGTTGTCTCTTCTCTGTATCCATTAAATCCTTAGCTTCTTTGTTGCCAGCACAAATGCTGATTAGTTTTAATCATGATAGTGGGTCCCATTTCTTTATATAGACACTTTGTTGAGTGGGTCACTGACCCTTTTTTTAAGATTGCAAAAGATCCAGAGGGCTGAAAGCTTTTGTTCTTACCAACCTGAGGTCATCAATGGGACCTTTATATTGACAGAGGGAGCCCTCATTTCTTCCGTGTGTCTTTTACTGTTCTATTTCTTGGATTTTTTCTCAGTAGTGGAGAGGTGGTTAAATATTGGGATGTAAAAAGAGCCATCCTGTCTGACACTTAAAGACCTCTGTCTAAAAGCAGTTGAAAGAGTAATACTCAGAACAGTCCTATCTTGTCTCTAAAGTCTTGTGAGGATGGTGCCATATGCCAACTTTTTAGTGAACTTTGGTTTCTCTGGGGTGTCAGTGCCCCTTGTAATCTCAAGGGAAGAGAAATACATTATCGTAATTTCGCTTCCAGGCAAAACATCCACACATCTATCTGACTGCTAGTTCTTTCAAATTGTGCTTACTTTGTGCTTTCTGCTCGAGCGTGTGCCAACAGTTCTGGCTCAGAGCAAACTCTGCCAGCAGTGACCTTGTGCTTTCACTCCTGGTTATAGCTACCAGCAGTCTCTTGAGTTATGGGGCGAAGTCCACACAGAAATAAACTTTGTGGGGTTTGGGGGGGTAAGAGGAGGAATTTTCCTGAAGTGCTTAGATCCTGACGGATCTTTGCACGGGAATGGACTGAACTGCTGCCAGGCTGCATGAGATCTCTCAAGGGCTGCCTCCCTTCTCATCTATCTTGGATTTACGATGAGTGAGGTGAACCACCTGCTCCACACACTTGCCTCCTTGTGCCTCAGTCTGAGACGCACCACAGTATTACACTGAAGTTGTGCTGTGGAGGTTGGAAGAAACCTGGATTCCTTTGATCTGCTAGTCAGACTGAAGTAGTTCTGGTAAAACAACACGTCATGGAGTCCTCTGAGGCATTTGGCTCCAACCCTTCCCAGACAAAACTCCACTCAGCATCGGTCACAGTTTTAATCATATCCAGGGTATTTTACAAAGGCAGCATTTTTATGGCAGGAGGTTTTGCTCACAAGAATGTATCTCCCCTGAAAGAGAATGACAGGGCAGTCATTCAGTGGGGAGCTGGTTGTCTCGTACTGACTGTTCATTTGTGCGATGTACAAAGTGCTTCTCTCTCCTGGCTTCACAATATGACAGCATTTTAGATGGCATATAAACTTTCCTGAATATTTGCACCACTTGTTTTGGGTTTTTTTTATGTCATCCAGAAAATAATATGAGTTGCTATTACATTTGAGGAAGAAAATCTATAGAAGATACTGGGATGGTCATTGCGAGCATCACTTACTGCTGGCAGAGCTATAGAAGGGAACTAGGCTGAGCTCTCTCCTTCAAGCTGAAAGAGTGATGATAGCTGTGTGGCAAATTGTTTGTTAACAGAGACAAGGCCCAGCCCAAAGCTCACTGCAGCTATAGAACTAGGTTTTGGCTGTCGTGTTGTGCTTGGTCTCCTTTCAAACACTACCTGTTCCTTGCTATCACTTCCCTACACTCTCACTCCGTAGGAGTAAAGAATGATGTGGCAAAAACCCAATATTATTAGCAGAATGTTGCCCCTCTTCCAGTTCACTGTGCAGTTATGTAGCTGTGCTGGCAAGTGTGGCATGGGAGAAGAAGAGGAAGGGCATCAGCAGCAGGAGGGAGTAGGACAGAGACGGCATCATTTGGAAACAGGTCCGTGTAACGGTGGCTTCCTCAGCTTCAGTGGTCTTGGAGCTTCCCTTTTAGTGGTTTCTCTTGGGTCAGGTGTTACATGAAGATACAATAACTGATGGTATAATTTGCATTATTTTTATTATTGGTGATTAATGTCTCTACTAATGAGGATTTGGAGCAATAGTTAATTCTTAAGCTATCGATTAGGAGCTCAGAGTGTGCAGAGTGCAATTGGCTATGTCTCTTTAATATTTCAGGGTAGTGTTTTAGCCTGTTTGGTTCTACTTGGACATTCCATTTGTTTAGGGTGTTTATTTAATTATTTAGGTACCTGAAGCTGTGGCTTTTAGTGTGGGCCCTTGACTGGCTTAAAGCTGGATATCACATCTAAGAAGTACATGGGTAGCTTCAGAAGACTCTTTGCTTTTGTCTCCCATTTTCCCTCTCTTACATGTTCTCATATCATGTATAAGATAATCAATGGCAATGTCTGTTATGTATTTACCAGGAATAGAAACTTTCAACCAGAGAGGCACTATCAAGCAGCAGATGTTTCAGAAGACTTTAATCCCTCACTTTAAAAGTTCACAGAGCTCCTTTGGTCCAAAGTTTCAACATTTCCTTGAATTCTTTCTTGCTTCTTTTTATTGGATGAGTGTTTATTATGGAGCAGAATTCAAACTACAGATTTTCAAAAAGCTAAGGTCATTGCCGCCCAATATATTATTAAATTTAAAACCAAGCCAACTATTAAAAGAAAATCAACAATATGGCAACCCTTAGATACTAGCTAAGACACTCTGTTATAAAATTCGAAGCCTTGATTTTGTTATGGGTATTGTTGTATTGTTGAATTTCTTTGGTCAATGAACTAAAGGTGATTAGAGTCACTTCTAATCTCACCTCAGTTTTTCGTGAGAGCAGTTCCCTTGACTGAGATGTGCTCTTCTTATGTTGCTGTGGCTAGGTGCTGCCTGCCTGCCCAAAGCAACATTAACTGACTGTGCTTGTAACTGAGAAGCAGAGCTGGACCAAAGACAAAAATCCCAAAGTGTCCTTGAAAGTGTAGGAAGCTTAAGTCTCGAACCTGGTCTATTTCTCCATAATGAGTTCAGTCCAAACACTGCTGAACTTTGGGAATGTTTGCATGTGGTTCCAAAGTCTGTAGCCTGAATCCTGCTATATCTAGAAGGATAGATTTGTAAAACAGATGTTTTCCCACTGGAAGTGTGTACATGAGCCCTATTAGCAAAACAAAAGGGTTTGTCCTGCAAAACATGTCTGAAACATTCCCTAATGCACTCAGTGAATAGAAAAGGAAAGTTTATTCTCCAGGCAGTAAACTAATGTCTCACTTGGAGTCAATTTGAAAAGCTTCCAGTATGGCTGGCATCTGTCACCATGTTGAAACAAAACCAGTGGCTTTCGGGAGCATTGTAGAAATACATCGTGTCCCATTTGTTTTGAGGGAATGGTTAGGAACCAAATCAAGTATCAAATGGTTATTCTCTCATCCAAAGGTGAAATCCAAGCCCTACTGAAATCTGTGGAATAAATCCCATTTATTTCAGTAGGGTTAGGATTTCATGCCAAGTTTTCAACACTGCAACAGGACTTCCCTATTTCATTGTACAAAAGATCTGGAAAATCAGCACATGTATGAACTAGACAGTGTTAGGTGAAGAAGAGACTTTTATGCACCTGTTATAGCTGAAAGCTGTATGGTACAAAAGGTATTTACTAAAAACTAATGGCAAGTGTCAGCACAGCCCCACAATCGTGATCTTTCCTGATAGAAATGCACTGCTACTTTGAGCTTCTGATAGTTGGTAAAATGTCAAAGAACAATTTAATATGACCAGGCTAGGTCTTTGAGACTGTGTTTTAGCTTCTACTTTTGTGTGTGTGTGTGTGTGTTTTTTCTTTTAATGGCCCAGAACCAAGTAATTACGTATCTAAATGTGATCCTTCATTTACTTTGGCAATGGATCTTCATCTGTCATCATTTTAATCCATCTACTGAGGGAAACGATAGAGACTGGCATACCTGAGAAAGAAAGAATGCTATCTCAGATTTCTCTGTGCTCGAAGTATTTCAACAGATGCCATTTTGAGTCATGCCTCAGAACAGCCCCTTTATCTGAACTCTGAATACTGCTGTTTGTCTCATAAATATTTTCTCGTATTTAACCATTGTGTATTTGACTTTTTGAATGACAGACTGTAATTCCTCTTGAGCCATGGTAGCCTATCAACCTGACATCTATTTCAATTTTAGACCGTGTTTTATCATTCCTCTCAGCATTTGTGGGATTACAGTCTGATGTATTAAGAGCATTAAAGAAAACAATTATTTTGCAGTTACATTAAATCATTCAAAAATTCTTCAAATTAGAGTGACAGATGCTCTGAACAGTGTTACCATTAAAGGACTCTGCTGGATTAGGTGTGATAAAAGAAACAGATGAAAGTGCACAGTAAGGGATGGTCCTTCTGTAAACTCTCTAGCAGCCAATACAAGACTGGGGAGAGAAAGCAGAGATGAAAAGGTACAAAGGAGTTACCCATAGTTACCCCCATAGTAACAATGGGCAATTTTATGGTAAAGCCCTGTGGGTTTACCTTGAAATCAGGTCTACAACCCAGACCCATTATTGTGAGTGCCTTTCCCCTATCTATTGAAGAAGAATCTCCTGGTGACAGGTAGATATTAAATTCCTTTCCACTACTATCTAAGTAGACAAGCACTCTTCTTACTCATTCTGGAGATGGGAAATCTGAGCTAGTGGGAGGTGAAGATATGTGGGTGAGATTAACATTGAGAAAGGTCAGAGTCTTTTTAATAAGAACTTGAAGTCCTATCCATACGCTGAGTCCTGCTGGGTGTATTCCCTTTTCAGCTCTGCTGTAGAGCATGGAGCAGCTGCCAGTTGTGAAGCCACCCTGAACATCTTGGTATTCAATTTTACAAACATAGTACACACCGTGCAAAAAAAAGTTTAACAGTCTCTGGTGCTTCCATCTGAATGAACAAGGTTTAAAAAAAAAGTGTTATCTTGGCAGTCTTAACTTTTACATTAACATGTAATATTGGGTATATCCACAGGCAGCTGCCTGAATGCTATTTAAGCAGGGTGCTGAACTAGGTGCATGCAATGACAGGCAGTAGTTAAGCTGCTCTTATCTTTTTTTCCTCATGTCATTGATAATGATACTCTAATTCTTTTCAAACTGTGTTCCTTTGGCTATGTTTTGACAGCATGGTTGTTATTCCAGTGGTCTATGTTATGCTCTGACAGTGTCATTTCTCCCAGGGAATGTTCCCTTAAATTTAATTTTTGAGCACCTTTACAAAAATCGCTTTTCTTCATATTTTCTAATAACCAGTATTGCTCTAAACCACAAGGCTGTCCTTCAGCACAGTGGTGTAAAGCAGTGTAGCTTTTTTGGAGTTTGTGAGAATGTTTGCTGCTTCTACCAGCTAAAAATCTGCTTTGCCATTCCTTCAAATATGAGATGATAGAGTTTGTTGTTGTTGTTGTTACAAGGTAGGCATTTTATTATTTTAGCAGACATGAAGGAACTTTTCAGAGTGATTTACAAGATAATATCTGATCTGAATTTGAAAACACAATTTTTTTAAAATTATTTTGGTTTTTTTTTGATCTACAGTAGCATATTTGGAAAATGTATTCAAATATTGTATTTAAAAAAAGTTATTCTTGTCAAATATATATGTAGCAGGTCAACGTGATGTGAGCTGTGGATGAGTAAAGGTGCCTTGTGTATGCTGATATAGCTGAAGAATGGTCTACAGGAATTAAGGATTAGATTTTGATAATGGTTTTTATCTTCCTTTGCAACTTTCAGTGGGAAGCCTCCTGAAGTAAGATAATATGAAGCATAGAAAAATGAAAATCTATTTCAAAAGCAGTAATTAAGATTTCTTATAAAAAAGAAAACAACAACCCAAAAATGTGCTCCTTGAGCTTTATACCTTGTTAAAGAAAAATGCCATTGTTAAAACCACACAGGTAATTTACCAAGAAAATCATTATTTTTCCAACTTGTGTTCTTCATTTGAAAGGAACTGCTCAGTTATCTAGGTGTCACCAGTGATCACAACACAGGCATTCTTGAAATAATGATATTCTGTATGTCACCCATTTGGTGCCAAGAACATTTGGTCTTTACACAGCTATTGCTCAAACCCAATTGAAAAAAAAAAAAAAACAAACAAACAAAAAAACCCACAAACAACAACAACAAAAAAAAAACCCAACCAACATAGATAATAGTGACTAAAGTAGACTGGGTTCATCCAATAAAAAGTCTGATGTGAAGGAAAGAAGTCACCTTTATGCTTTGGAGGAATCACTTAAAATGTGAAGACTTGTCCAAATTTGGCAAGGAGCTTGGTCTAAAATTTTAATTTCAACGAGTTTGGCAGAAATTCAATATTCCTTTGGTGCTTTATTATCTGCAGTTGCCTTCATATCCTCGAGTCTATGGGAGCAGAGAGAAAAGAATGGAGCAAGTTGGGACTGATTCTCCTTGGGTCTGTAAGGATGACTATAGGGAGACAGGAACATAGAGAGCCATGGGAGGGAAGAGCAGAAAGCTTTCTACACTGTACTTCCATGGATCTGGAAAAGCGCAGAAGGGTCCTGGATTGCAACATTACTTCAAGTTGTGAAGCAAGTAGGTGTGGAATATACTGTCAAGCTTTGTCCTCATCTCATTGCTAAGGGCAGATTACTGAGGGTAACAGCCTCCTGCTTCCCGTGGTTGCTAGTTACTCTGTTTAACCAGCAGAAGACAATGGGGTGGAGGCAGATTGTGGTCCCATTACGAGTCCACCTGATGCAGTTTTAGGTATTCATCTTTAACATGATGTTCTTGTATTTTTGTTTAATTTAGATTGCATGATCACGTGGTCAGAAGCCAGAGGGCTGATAAACCCTCCAGGTTTTAATGCAGTTTGAAATTGGGTCCTTCTACAGGTTCATGTTGCTTCTGCGAGTGATCCTGGGTTTTCTTACATTGCTTCCATGTCATTCAGTAGGACTGAATAAACCTGCTCAAAGAACAAGTCAACACTGACTAGTAAATAAAGATTTTACCAGGACACTTGGTGACTTTCTGATAGCAGAATCTGGAAAGCGTAGTGAGGCAAGGCAGCAGGAAGAGATTGCCTTTGTGGCAAAGGCAGCATAATATTTTCCATCCAAATGCAATTTTACCCTTCTCAGTAGTATACAATTTCTGCACAATTCTGGGAAATTCATGGAAATAAACATGCATTGGTGTGGCTGTTCATCTGTGTCCCATTTTTCTGCAGTGGCAGCTTCAGGCACCCTGTGGCAGCTTTGCAAGGTGTTAAGTACCATTGAATCTTGATTTTTCTGAAGCTGTCAATGCATAGAGTACATACACAGAGTAAAGGCACTTGAAAAATCAGATCTTCAACTTTTCAACTCAGGAATGAAGACCTCTGAACTCCTGTGTATACCTTAACTCTTCACTTATTAAATGGAGAAAATCCTATGTTCTTCTCCCATATAAAAGTTTGAAACACCAAGTCATTAATAAGTGGGGAGAAGAAAAATATTAAAATTCTGGGCATCAATGAGGAAATGTATATCTCTGTATGGAGAACAAGATTTATGTCTTGTCTTCTGCTCCAGGGATAGTGTATGGGGCACTATGGAAAGAATATTGATTCCTGTTGTGGAGCTGTTTTCTCTCCTGTACTCTGGGAATATGAGGCAGGGAGCATGAAGAAAATAGGATGTGACTAGGTGGTTAAATATACACAACTGGGCTCAGTTAAATATTCACAGGCTTGACTTTGTGGCCTACATTTTTTAATGCACTTGATATTTTGGAGAATTGACTGTCTAGACAGATGTAACATGTACTGCTCATGCCTGTAATATGGTTTTAACAGCTATTAGTCAAATATTAACATTTAATAAGCCCTATGTAAGTTGGTCCTTAAGGTGACATGCTGTGTGAGAATCTCTCCCTAATTTTGTTCAACCAAACCTCCCATTCCTAAGGATTCCTCAGGCCCAATGACAGTGTTTAGCAGCTTCTAGTCTGAAAACACAGGCACTGCTACACATGCATTATAAGAAATACAATGTGCTGAAGGCAGCTTTGGCATCATTCATCCAATGGTCAAAAGTTACTTCCAAGTCTCTTCGCTCATTTCCAGGTTCAGAAAAGTTCATCCCATGGGAATGAATTTCCTGACCTTTTTTTGCTGTGAATAGCTAGCACACCCACTCAAAGCCCAGCCAGCCAATCGATGATGAGGCAGAACCTCCCGAAATAATCGGAACAAGCTTAAAATAGTAGCATTTATTTACACAGAAAACACAAATGACATCGTGTTTTTCCTTTCCTTTCTTTTCTCAAGATAAACTGAATATCTTCTGCAAGTTTCACACTTCTGCTACTTTCAGAATCCCAGGCTGAGTCTCTTGACCTGTGGTATCTGAAACCCACTCGAGCCAGGCTTTCCAAGCCAGCACTTCATTAATTACTATTTTAGGGAGATGGGGTTTCTCAGAAATGCAAGAAACAACTATCCAAATAAAACCAGCCATCAGATTCAATGTTAAGATGGGGTTTTTTTTTGGTAAAAGTAATACTTGTTACACTGCTCCCTCAAAATCTTCCTCTAAGACAGTGCTTTGTAATTCATGTCTCAGCCTCCGTAATGTTAGTGAGATATTAATATATGCATGAAGAGCAGCAGTCAGTGTAATTACAGTGGCAAAGTGATGAATGCCTAGCCATTTTGCCTGGTAATATTGTGTATTTAACAGGTTTATTTGTTTAACAGTTCTTACTTTAATTATATTTTGCCATTTGGGAATTTCAGGCATATAACAATCATAACTCTTCCATGAATATTATTCTTAAACTAAGTGTTCGTGCATTATTAAAAATGCACGTGTGTTTGCTTATTTATTTACAGTGATTTTTTAATTTATTTTTTTTTAAAACACTGAATTTTTACTTTTTCTAATACACTTGGAAAGAAAAAAAGCAGCTCATCTGTTGGAAGGAAGGATATAAGGGAGGTTTCTTGATGTGGATGAGCTCTAATTAGGATTTATGACACATTTTATGATACAGAAGCTACAGGTAGGTGTCACTTTGAAGGCACAGCCTCAGAACCTTCCATGTGTCCTGGGAATGGACAAAAATAGTAAAAAGAAAATAAGCAAGAAGTTTGTATGGCAATGAGTGGGCAGGCTCAATCACACAATTGGCAGTATGAAAAGCGAGTTCATCTTACTGATACTGGGTTCAGCTGTCACAAAATAATCTCTTGGAATATTTGCATGTTCCAATTGTAAAGCTTTGGGTTAAACCTCTCCGGGATGTAATTCATCAAACATACAGAGAATATGCAGACTGAATAACCCTGGATTTTTACCCCCTCGAAAAATACCCATTTGCAGGTAACTTGCACTATTATCTGAGTATTTGCACTGTTGAAATTAGAGGAAAAAATACATTCTCAGTTGATGTAAGTTGATTCAGTTCAGCAGAGCAATTATATTTGTGTTAGAAAGTCCTCGTTTGGATTGTGACCTTTAAAGAATGAGCTTTTGTGATTTTTGTCATGAGTCGCAGAGTGTGCTTTATAAATCTCCATCTTTTTGAGTCACAAAATTTCAAAGGAATTGTAGCCTTTGCTCAAGGAACTGGAAATCAGTTTTTTTGATTCTGAACTTGATGGTCAAGAAGGTTCAATAAACTTAATGATTTAAACTCGAGAGGACAAAAATAACAATAATATTACACTCCCAAAAAAGTGTTATGATTTTTAAGTAAATCTTATTTCTGGAGCCTGGCTCATTATTTTTGCAAGGTAATGGCTGGAAATAAGGTCATCCTTGGCTTTTCAGAGTGCTGGTAGTTTCACTGCTAGAGATATGTCCTTTGAGCTCAGCATATCGAGGTATGGAATGTTTCCTCCCTGAAACCTGATGGATGGGAAGGCAATGAGCTTCAGACTGACGGTGATGGGGGCTTGTTTGCTGAGGCTCAAATCCTTAGTGAACAGTCCATACCAGCTCTAATTATAAAAACATTACAGTTCTAACAGTTGCCTGGCCATGAATTATTCTGACAATGTTTAACCTACAGATAAGAAACCACTATCAACCTGTCACATTTCCCCCACTAACGAGTTCAGCATCAGTTTAAAGGAAGTGCAACTCATGAAGCAATGGCCCTGTGTCATAAATTATAGGTATCCGGCATGCATTACAAGGACAGAAACAGTAAAATAGCATGGGACTCTTTCCTATGCACTCTGACAGTGACAGAAAAACAGCACTCCACAGTGTTTAATCTACCATAGCTTGTTTATTCCCTTTCACAGAGATGCCAGTCTCAAAACACTTGGTGCTGTATTCTGCTGCTATCTGCAATTAGCACAACTATTTGTTTAAAGCTTGAAGGGAGAGAAAGAGGCTGTCTCTGGTAAAAAGCATTGGACTCTCTAATCACCTAGACACTGGAAAACGGTGCTGTCACAGCAGACTTACTCTGATTTATTTCTTTGTGCGTGTGTATCTGTGTGTGTCACCGTAGGTGTGTTCCTGGGTTTGTCTTTAATGAAGTACACCTTCCCTTTTGAAACAAAATCTGGTATGGAGAACTGTGCTATTGAAAAAGCCAATCAGGAAGAAAACAAACTGAAACAACCAAAAAAACCCTGTGATGATACCCAGATGAAATACCTAATGAAATGAAGAAGAGCTGTACACTGAAAAAAAGGTAGGATGCTTTCACAAACAGTTGCAGCTGCATAAAGTGTGTGAATGATGTTTGCTGACAAGAATGAGTGTGATATGGTGGAAGGAACATAGGACAATAGTCCTAAAAACTTTCCCCTGTTCTGTCATTATCTGTGGGCTTGTCCTTCATCTCTCCCTTCCTCCTTTTGGAAACTAGGTAAGCAAAACACATGTGTAGCTTTACAACAGTAGTGTCTAACAGCTAACTACATAGAGTCAGATAATTGTATTTCTGTTGTAGATTTGCACAAAAAGATGTGGGGAGTCTTCTCCTGATGGGACAGCTGAAAGCAGGATGAGAAGCTATTTGTCCGCAGAGAGCAGACCACAGAAGAGAGAGAAGTCCTGTCAATGAATACAAAGGAATGCTTGAAGTATGAGAAGATACCCATCTTCTTGTGCCTCAGGAAGGAACTGTAACCTTATATCTCTTTCCTGGATCATGGCACTAGTCACAGAGCAGTAGGGTGAAAAGGAAAGCCCCTCTCTTCAATAATTTTGTGATTATAACCCTTAACTCCTTGAACTAAACATTTCATTTTGTATTCTAACAGGAAAAGGGGAAAAAGCTTACAAAGCTTCAAACCTGCTCCTCTTGTGTTTTAATGAGGAAAACCACAGCAACACATCTTCATTCACTCAGCATTGGATCCTTCTTTCCTTGGTCTCTATCTCAGTTTGGCATCTAAACAGAAACACTGTCTGTTTACATCCCTGGGTCATCCTGAGTAATTGCCCTTACTCCAGTTGCAAGCATTCCCCACAGGGTCATTAGAGCTCGGTCCTTGTGCAAAGCCTCAAGGTGTGAGGAATCACAGAGTCAAGGCTTTGAGGTGCTTATGTGATCTTGCCAGACTCTGGCAGGTAACCCCATTTCTCTAACCCTCAGAACCAGTGGCATGGGCCAAAATTCCTTTAAACCAAAAAGCCGGAGGGATTGCTTTAGAGATTTGGTCTAGAGATTTGGAAAGTGTTCCTTGTGGCTTGGAGAAACAGGAGGTATATATTAGGTGGAGAGGTTTAAACTTTGTCAGCAGAATCAAAAGCCTGAATTTTGCTGCAGTAATCCTGCCTAAATTTGCTACGATTGCAGGAAATGTTTAGATGGCTTCATGATGTTCAAGATGTTTCTTCCAAGCAGAGATTGAGATATTTTAGGGAAAAACCCTTTGATTATTAGTAGATTATTAAGCATGCACAATAATTTGTATGTTGATCTTTTAGATTATTTCTAAACAACTAGAAAAAACTTTCTTTCCCAGTCTTTTAAATTTTCAGTCTTTAAGAAAAATAAACAAAAGTAAGAGTTGAATTTTGGTTTTGTTATGACTCTAAGGAGTGATTGTGCTGATAGAAAGGTTGCAGGGTAGATGTCAGTTATGTCAGTCACTTTTTACTAAGTTGGGAATATTTCTGATTTTTACCTGTAGGGTCCCATTAATTTCCCATTCCATACTTCCAGCTACAAAGGACTGGACAAACCATCCTGGAGTGGTAGAACAGCTGCTTGACTTGGGTCTGTTTTGGGGCACTAAGAAATAATAATATTATGAATATTTTGAATCCCTCAGTTGTGTAGTACTTGAAGTGCTGCTAATTTGTGCCTTGAATAATCAGCCCCTTTAACTGCTTCCCTGGCCTTGTTCCAGCTTGTCTAACTGTTCTCATTTTTGGCTTTTTTGGTTTGATTCCTCCCTGGCTCTTTACTGTATCCTATCGGTTCAAGTTTGCTGCTGGAGAATCCAGAGGTCTCCATAGAAAGGAATTAATACCTTCAAAATATTTTCAGGACATGCTGTAAAAATAAAGGAGTCCAGTGCCTAACATTGCCAGAAGAAGGTCAGCAGAAGGTCGTTGTTTTCCCCTTGATAACAGCAGAATGTCTGCAGGCATCACTGAGTAAAAATCATCCTGCTTTGCCTTTATTGGCCTTTTCAGTGAACAGGAGAAGAGGAGTAGCTTCTCTTCAGGAATATATCAACAACAATACTCAGTTCTTCCCTACTTTCTTAAGTTTCTCTTAAGCCAAATGCTTTTTATCAAAGACAACCTTTTTCTCACCCTTCAAGCTTTAAACAAATACTTGTATTAATTGCAGCTAGCTGGCAAACACATCCCACTTCCAGGGCTGATAAGGACCCTCTGCCTTCCACCTCCCCTCCAGCTGTGCCTGTACTATCCACACTTGACAGGTATGTGGAACTGTTGAAACAACTCATACTGTGGATGCATCAATGCCAGCAAAGGTTGTAAATGCTGCTGGACCAGAGTCTGATCTGACTTTTGGGTTTCCTGAACTGCAGGGATTTCCCAACCCTTAGAGGTGGGTGATGACACTCTCTGATTGCCTCTGGGTGACACGGTGGGAATATCTGGACATGCACCCTCTCCTTAAACCATCGATGTTTCCTCAAAGATTAAAGATGTCTGCCTGTCTATCTATCCTCCTAGACTAACACATGGCATTATTTCTGATGGCTCCTTCTTTAGGAGTGGGCTTTGTGCTTCAGGTACAGTTTCTGACCCAGGAAGGAGTGGAGTGTGGGAGATGTAGGCTGACCAAGGAGGTGTACCAACTGATGAGCCTGAGGCACAAAGTAAGCAAGAGTGTTACTATATTTATTTAAATTCTATCATTTGCTCTAGCTCATCCCAGTCTTCCACTAGCTACAGGCCAGGGTTTAATAAACAGTTACAGAGCTATAAATGGGAAAGTGGCTGGGGGTGAAACATTGTGCCAAAACACCAGGAAATAACACACAGGTTTTCAGAAGAAAGCTGCAGTAGCTTGAAAGTCAGATTTAAAGCATGATTTAAGAAAACCTTAAGTGAGTATTTTCTGTATGTCATATAAAACTAAACTTTTTTTGACAATGACTGGTGCTGTTGCATGATACAGGTAGCAGGGAAGGGAAAAAAAGCCAGGCTGAGCCTTGACTGTTATTGTTGCCTGAGATTTGCACTATTGCATACACTGCATTTCTGCCCCTGAAGAGCTTTTTTTTGTGTGCAAAGAGGGTTTGTGCTGTTCATTAATCACAGACTTGCTCAAGCAGTGCCACCATAAATACTAAATATGCATAAAATCCACAACAGAACCTCCACTGGCATTTTTTTCCCCTTCCTCAGACTATCAGAGGCAGAAGTGATGTAGTGAAAGCCAAAACCATACACAGAATAAAAGCAAAAAGAGCACTTCCTCACATCAAGCAGATTTTGCTTGAGGGATGCATTAAGATATTATTGTCCATCTTTAAATTCTTGAATACTGTTGTTTTCATTTTTAATACAGGTGGATAATTTTCAGTGTAGTGAGTGTGTGATTTCAGATTTAAAAGAAAAAAAGAAAACTCCTGTAATTGCTTGTTTGTTACTTGCATACTTTTTCTAAATGCAGCCTCATAAAAGTGCATTTCCTTTCCATTCCCTGGATCATATTTAGGTCTACAGATGCTATCAGGCCAAAGGGCATGCAGACAGCTGAAAATACCCTTCATTAATAATATTGAACATATGTATATTTCTATATACACAGATTTCTATGTCTGATGTGGGTAATACTGGTTTGATTCACTAAGGAATAAAGAAGGAAGGAACACTGTTATTTCTAAATATCTTTTTCATCTATATTCCTTCCATACCTTGATAACTGCACAGTATGAAATTAATGGTGCTGCTTTTTACAGGCGTTACGGATTCATCTAAATGTTTGTGGATCTTGAGGACTTGAACAACCAACAAAGTTTCAGACAGATTTGTATCCACTCCTGGGTCATTTGTAGTGTTTCAGTGCAACATTGATCAGGTCAGAGCAAATCTGCTCCTTAGTTAGGTGATCCATAAAGTGGGATGAGGGTTTTGATCTCCATGACAGGGATATTAGGAGACCTAGTTAATGCAATTAAGGCAGTTTTACATGCTTTTTTAGGAGAGTTTCTGCATGAGAAGCCCAATTCCATCAGTGTATGTAGGGGCTGTTAAAGCAGCACCAGATAAACCACTCACAGGAAATTTGACTCATCAGAAGAATCACTGATTCTGAACAGTTTAGAAGCTGTGCAGCATTTTCTCAAGCACCATCTACTGGTACTGCAGATGGGCAAAAATCTCCATAAAAACATCTCCAAATATGTCAGTCTTCAACAAGTTGGAATGATACATGGATGTTCTCTATGGTGGTTTAAGTTATGTTGTTCTGTTCATTTGGTGTCTTGTGATTTGCTTCGATTTTCTTTTTGGGGGTGAGAGACTCAGATGTCTGAAAAAATGGGAATATCTTGGCCAAAGTGCAAAGAATAATGATTTGAGATGTGCCTCCACAACATCTGCTGACAAATCTCTCTGAATAGGTAGTAAATTGGGTGCTCATAACTGTCACTGTAGTAAATAACGTTACAAATACTGTGCTGTCAGATGTTTAGGCATTGTCTAGTCTCCTGTGATTTAAAGTAGCTTGAGGTTTCCTTCCTCCTACAGCACTTCTTAAGCCTTCAATACAGTTGAATCAGATACTATTTTATCTTAGAGGACTTAGAGGACTTAATTGACGATTTCAAACCAACAGTACAACAATGAATTAGGAAGCAGTGCATTTACTCCAGGCATAACTATGAATATTAGGAGTTCACTTGTTTTTACTGTAATATAGAAGCTTTGTCAAATTTTACCACAAATACTTACCAATTTAGTCTGAAGCTTTCAAAATTCTCCAAGTTAAATATATCTAAAAGTGCATTAGTAACTGAGAATACTTTCAAAGGAAGCCCCTTCTCTGTAACTCTTTAGGAAGCAGTGTAATGCCCATCATCAGAATACCAATCATTTTGAAAAGAGGAGGAATATCTTTTTCTTCTTCTGAGCCAGCTTGTGGCCAGTAGCCATGTGTGAGTCTTGCTGACAAAGAAGAAAAAGGAAGAGATTAGTTTTGTTTTTGCATCTAAACACAGAGATAATTTTATCCTCTGCACAACAGAATCTAGGCCAGTTCTTCATCAAATGATGCCCCAGGAAGTTGGCTCCAGTACTCTGGGGACTCCTGCTATCAGGACAGGTTACTGGAGCTATTTGTACTTGTGCAAATGGGTAAAAAATAATCCCCACCATCAACTAAAAATGTCATCATGCTCTGGTTCTTCTTCACAAAAAACACCATCAAAAATGTGATTTTTGGAGTCCAAAATACATTGTCTAAGGCTCTCCTGTAAATCAAAGGACATCTCAATGAGCTGCACAGTGCATGCCTGAGAAGATTAGCTCCTGGACATATGTCCATGCTCTCACACTTGAATGGCAGACCTCCAGGAGCTGTGTTTGGGCTGAAATCCAGGGAATGTAGAAGCAGTAGCTCTAAACTTGAATGCATCTGCACCACTTTGCACCTGAACTAATAATGCTACTTAGCAGTGTGCTGTGACGTGGGCTTACCAGCCTCTGGGATCCAAGTCCCTCATAAGGAAACACGCAAGTTTTGGAAATGAAAATTCAGTTTAGGTGAAAATCTGTTTATGCTTCAGAAATAAAAATATCCTTGAAATTGTTGTGGGGGTTTTTTGGTTGGTTTTTTTTTTAATATTGGATAGATACTTCTTTAATTCCTCCCCTCCCCTTCCCCCAATTGCAAATATGCTTTTTATAAGCTCCATAAATTGGTCTCTAAACATCAAAGCTGTAGATGATCCAGCATCTAAATTAGGCATTTATGAGCTCCTGTGTCTTATTTTTGTAGCACCCTGGGCACCTGGATGCAATTCCTCTATCGATCTAATATTAGCATTGGCCACATACTGCCAGTGTGAACCCAAACAAAAAAGAAGCCTCCCTCTGGCTAAACCATTCATTGCTGTGCCAAGTATATTTCAGCTGAAAGTGGCTTTTTCCATATCTTCCCAATCTCATACGAATTGTTTTTCTCTTCCAAAGGTTGTGAAATATCTGGGTCAGCAGGTATAATAGAAAAGCAAATGGAAAAAAAAAATTAAAATCTATTTTTGCAACTGTTAAGCCCCGTTCCCAACAATTTATTGAAATAAGATGTCATGCATGCACATGTATCATGGATTTCAGATGTATGGTAAAGCTGCCAAATATACTCAGCAGAAATAACGGATTTTTTTCCAGATCTGCTCTTCTTCCATCAACTTGGCCTCCAGAACAAGACTTCAACACAGAACGAAACATATTCCATCCTCCTGGGCACCTGCTGATGCATCCCCCGTCTCAGCTTGGAAAGGACGAAAGGTTTGATGCAGCCAAGGTATCTGCCATGAGCTGGACTTGCTCTCTTTACACCTTTTCTGATTTCTTTTTGTGATCATTGTTTTAGCCCCGTTCCCTGCCTGGTGTTGAACTCTCATGCTGCTGATGCCTGAGCAGCAAACACCATGCTACAGTGAGAGAAAAGACTGGTTTTCAGTGCTTTTAGCAATGTGACCTTAAGTATTGATTTATAGCCTGCTGCAGTGCTCTAGTGCAAAAGGGAACTCTGGTAATTAAGTTAGTATCTGAGCTTTCTAAAATAGTGCTGAGCTGCAACAAAAAAAAGACCCTTTATTTTTCCTCTCTGCCTCTCAGTGAATGCAGATGCAGGCGCTGCCCTTTGACCCTGCTCAACTTTTCCCAGCTGAGGATTATTTTTCGCTCTTTGTGACTTTAGGTGCTGATAGACAGAGCAGGACCCATTAATTCTTGTGTCTGACTTTCTTTTTTTCGTGCAGGCAATGGAGCAAATTTCTACTCTTGTACTGGACTTTAAAAATATTATGCATCCTTATGTGGGTGAAAAAAAAAAGAACAGTGGGTGAAAAAAAAAAAGAAGAGGGGCCAAGGAAATATAGGCAGCATTAGACAATTCAGCTGGGTGGGTGGTCATGGAGTGGCTCAGACTTGAAAGCAAAACCTTTTGCATGAAAATTCCCACTTCTCAGCATGACAGATTATTCTGAAACTCGTGTATAAGGTAACAGGGTAAATACAATAAGAAATCTCTCCTGTATTCCATTACAGTCATTAGAGAAATAGGCCACAAAAGGTAATGGCAATAAAACGGAATACCTTGAAGTTAGCATGTAAATTACATGCTAATGTATGCAAATTACCTCACCATGTTTAATGTCCATAAAACTACAAAATATTGCTAATTAATGGTAGGTAAGTTGCTTCATTTTATATTCACAGAGTTACAGAGGAGGTAGTATATTTCTATAATTGTGGAACATTGGCCTTGGGGAATGCATCAAACATTCAGTTTCTCTCCTCTGGCAAATCTATCCAGTACACTGGAAGTAATTGCCTTTCCACTTCCTCACCCAAGGTCTTACTCTGAGAGCAGGCTCCAAAATTAGAAGTCAAACAAAACAAAAAGGCTCCCAGTTTTACAATTACTTTCTTGTGGAAGCAGTTGTTACCAATGTTAATAGAGTCGCTGTTCAGCAAAGTACCTCGGCGCATCCCTTACCCCTGGCATATCTACAAGGATTTAACAACTGCATCCCCAAATGTATAGAGCCTTTGTACAGCCCAGCTTTTTAGGCAATCTATTCCCAGCAGAATTCACAGTTCAAGCTCTCAGTGCAATGTGGAAACAGAGCACCTGAGAACAGGTTCAGCAAAGGCAATGAATTGAGCACAGAGCAAAGTAACTCATCCGGGAAGAAAGGCAGAGGGAGCGTGTGGGTCAAGCCCCACTTCTGGCAGAGACCCACAGCCTCCTCTGTCCACATTCTTGAATCCTGCATGGGAACAGCTCTGGTTTGAAAGCCGTATCTAGTGTGCCTGAAATTAATAGACTATGCAGCCAGCAAAGTGAAGGGGCCCAGGTCAGGATGGAGTGAAGCCCTGCTAAAGATCTGTGTGCAATCTGAGAGAAAGTTGCAATGTGAGTTGAATGGAAAAATGAGTTATTTGAGAGTACACCTAAATTTCAGCAGGAACGGTGAGTAACAGTGGATGGGAATCCTCTGAGAGGTCTGAACTAGACTCCTGCTGCAGAGATCCTCCCCCTGCAGTGTGAAGGAGCTCTCTGGGTGGCTCTCTGTGTGCTCTGGGGACGTGGCCATGCTACCCTACTCTGCAGGTTCCTGGTGAGAAGCTCTGTCGAGCCTATGTGAAGGCAAGTCAGATTAGCCACTTTGCAGAGCTTTGGGCATCACCCAAGTTGATGGGCCTCTTCTAGATTCCTCTAGAAGGAAAGGATGCACCAGATGATCCTTGAGGTCCCTTCCACCCTGGTATTCTGTGATTCTGACACTCACCACAGGTGCCCCTGTACTAGAGCAACTCCAGGCTGTCCTCCTTCCCCCTGCTGTCCTTTTGCAGTGGCTGCTTCTCTCTGCAGAGGTCCAGTGCAGTAGAGGAATGAACAGTTTGGAAGGAAACCCCACTCGTGTCACACATAAAGAGAAGATGTGTTTTGTGCAAGGTCATATTTGACAGGCACAGAGATGAATGATGGTGATCAATGTAATATATCTTGGCTCCCCAAGACAGAGGTTATAGTTTGCCAAATACTTTTCATGAGCCAGCAGTTCTCCTTCTGGAAAGCTGATCAGTCTCAAATGAAAATATTTACCTTATATGTGTGTATTTGTTTATATATATATATACATATATATATAAAATCTACACCTGTTTGGCAGAGCAGTTGTACTTTGATCAACTTCAGGTAAATTCTTACCTTGTACTTCCTGTAAAAATTAACCCCAGTGCTAAATGTGTCCTGAAGGGCTTTCTGATTTAAGATGTTTTTCAGCATCGAGGCCTCAGGGAGAACAAATGAGTGTAGCTGTTTCTGACACAAGAAAATAGAGGCAGAAAAAAAGACACTACAAAGGTGAAACATTGTAAGGACTTTTAAGTGTAAGAAGGGAAATGATGTATGGTAAAAGTTACAGGCTTACAGAGGGAAGTAACATATAAAAATAAATGTCAGAATAACAGAAGGAGGGAAAAAAAAAAGGAAATAGAAAGTGGAAATAGGGGCTAATGGAATGTTAATTTAAGCCTGAACGCCCCCTCTTATGTTAACAATCTAAATCACAACATGCTTGACTGATACAAATTTTGCTCCTACTCCTATTTATATCCACACTGCCTCCTATTTTGTCATGCTTCTGTGCTGGCAAGTTTTGAGAAAATCCACTTGGAAGCCTCGTGTTGCAGGGACTCCCAGTTCCAGGAGGGATGCAGAAACACCTCAGAGTGCAAGGCTTTATTTTCTAAGCAATAAAGGCACACTGGGGGGAATCATTTTAAAGAATAGGGTAGGTAAGGAATACATTTCTCAAGACAAAAAGTTTCACTGCATGGAAGGCTATCTTCAGGCTGCTGAGGAACTAAAACTGCCTTGCCACCACTGGGCACCGGTGCCTGTCACGGACAGCGCTGTTTGGAGGGCTGCTGACTCAGCACGTGATGGGCACAGGGCTTGAGCTGATGTAACCTAGGGACAGTGAGAAAAGGTCTTTAATGATATGCATGCTGCAGTTTGATAGAAGAAGGAAGAGTGAGAGTAAGGAGTAGAAGGATCTGACCATAGCATCCTCCAGTAAATTATTCTCATACTAAAGCTTTTTTTAATGTCTTCGGAGAGCTTCAGGCTAATCAGATACACCGAGTTACTTGCATCAGTTATTTACATCATGTGCAATGTGGAATTGAAACTTTCTCTTCAACCCTGTCACCTTTTAACCCTGAACTAAAACCATGAGGAAAGTCAAAGGTCCTTACCCTGGCTGTGACCATTAACATGGTCCTTTTCTTCTCTCCTACTTTCCCCTGCTGCCCCCTGATATGTATCTTGGAGAGACCACAGCAAATCTAAAACTGATGGCCTTGCTTTTGCTTTTGTGGCCCAGCATAAGCTCAATACCTGCACAAGAGGGGAGCAGGATCAGCTTGGGTAGGAAAACAAAAAGGCCTCTGCCAAAATAATAATCATAATATTAGCACACAGCTGTAGGGAGACTTTTTTGGCACCCAGAGCAAATGCTACCCACTCTCTCCCCTCCCTCTTTGACCCCACTTCTGCTTCTTAACTTTCCAGTGGCTACCAAATTCTCTGCTTCCCTCAGCCACCTCTCTCTGCCACCACCTCCCTCCAGGGTTCTGTGGTTGCTTCTTGGTGGTGGCAGTGGCAGAAGCATCTAAAGAGACTTGGGCAAGTGTGTGTGTTTTCACTCGTGGGAGTGCAGTATTCCTGCAAACTTAAGAGTACTTCAAGGTACTGATAGAGTTTTCTTGCTCTTGATCTCATTCATTTGGAGGGAGGAGGAGGGAAAAAGTGAGGGGGAGAGAGAGAGGGGGAATGCTGCTCTTGGCAGAAGATACAGGCAATTGGCTGCTTTATGGCTTTGCCTTGATGTGTGTTTAAAAAACAGCCCAAATTTGGCACAGAGAGATTTTTCCCACTTGTTTTACTTCTAAATATTCTTCAAAAGCTTCCACGGGATATAGAATATTGCTTTGATCAGACTTTGTGCTGAAGTTTCTAGTTAATATCGACTTCAATTCATATTCTGCCAATTTTTTAATTTCAGGTTTGATTTCAAATTTTCTCTAGCCTGTAGACAATGGAAAAATATGACTGTTTCCCCTGAGGACTGTGTTATTTATCTTCTGTGGGTTGAAGTGAGTGAAAAAATATTATCAAACTTGCCTCTTCAGCAAAAATTAAGCCTGACCAAAAGGCTGAATGTACACAGGGACCCTACCCCAGATCAAGGTGTTTTGGAAAAGGTTCACAGCATGAATTTCTTTCAGATGAAGCCCCACATTAGCTAATCCTTATCTGAGCTCTTTGAACTATTCACTCTGGTGAAATTTTCTGGAAATGTCCAGGTATGGGCCATCCTGTGTGAGTCACCATGCTTCCCGTTTCTGCTCAGCCATAAAACATCTGACAGCAGCCTTTGTCATGCTGCTTAGGACATAGATGATCTCATTTGGAGCCTAGAGTGTAAACTCCCTAGGTTTTTTCCTTCCATTAATGCTGGTTTTTGAGTAGTTCCATGACTCAATGTCCATTAAAGGTCAGTAACAAAAAAGAGCCCCAATGCTTAACCAAGTTTTGATTGTGATGCAGTGAGTGTGTGCCATGAACGCAGAGCTCACATGCTGGGGACAGTATTTAATACATATCTCCTTGCCCTCCAGCCTGTTCAACTGTCATGCTTCTCACTTTAGATGCTCTGGGAGTCTGTGGGGAAGATTTACCCTCACAGTGTGGTTCTACTGACTTATCTGACAGCATCAGCATTGCATTTACATGTCACCTGCTCTTTTCACCCATCACAAATTTAAGGCAGCAGTCACATCCTGTTCATAGGCTTCCACAGTTGACAGGGAGCTGCTCCTTCCTGCTGCAGTCCCAGGGGCTGGTGGAACCAAAGGATAACATTTTAGTGAAGGCCATTGGATTCTGGATCTCATGTCACTAAGGGTTGATAGTCCTCAGGGAAAGAAGGACTTTTATTTATTTATTTTGTCCAGGGAAGTAATTTATGGGATGGCTTGTTTGACTGTGACATCAGCCAGTAGTTCATGTAAAGCCATAGTATTGTAACCTGAGAGCCACAGGTCTGCTTTGAGTGTCTCCAGTGTTAAAGCTCTAAGAAGGAAGAATGGAGGTAGGAGAGCACCAATAACAACAGTGAATCATCTCCAGAAAAACTCACACTGCCTTCTTAAGGAAGAAAACCAGAGTTTAAATGGGTGAGCCTGTGTCTTGAAATCAGTGTCAGGTAAGTCAGTAACCTCAGCTGAAGAAGGACCAAGCTCAGATGAAAAATCTCAGGCCATGCCAGCCAACTGCTAGGCTGATGCTAAGGAGCTTCCTTGCAGAGCAGAGCAGGGTATGTGCCATCCACCCTGTAAGTTTTTTGTGAGTCTCCAAACAGCCTTGTTCACATTACAGTGGGCTGCTTCAAGCATCTGTGTCCTACAAGCCCTCTGGTGCAACCCCAGACCTAATTCATCTCAATCACACACATCCTGGAGCACCCAGCTGCCTCTCATGGCTTGCGTGCCACGGTGCCATGCTCTGATCCCTTTGTCCAGAGTGCAACCTGCAAAGATGGGAGGGCAATTAGAGGGAACAGTGGGTTGCCAGATGCTCTCATGAGGGGGAGATGACCCTACTGCCAAGCCAGCTAGGGATGAAATGGCTCCCATAGGCCATATTAATGCAGGAGCTGTCATTCAAGACTGATGCCCTCAGCAAACACCCTGTGACAGAAAACAATTTTACCTTATAGTGTGTGTTTTGGTCTCCCACTGGAGGAAGCATGTTGTCTTCCAAAGATGGGAAAAAAACAAAGAGCAAGAAGCTAATTCCAGGCATAAAAGGCCACCTCTGTGACTCCTTACAGCAGCTTCTCCACAAGACAGGAGAGGAAAAGGGATCCACTCCTCGGCTGCCACCCTGGTCTCCTCTAGACCTGTGCCCCAGCAGTTCAGCAATGACAAGTACAGCATTCTTTTTCTGCTGGAGGTCTGCAATGTCATGTGCTCGTGATCTATCCTCAGCTGCTAGACTGAGACAAGTTGAATTGTCCAGGCAGAAGTGCAGCAGCAGCAGTGGAGAAGCCCAGCTGTGCCAGGGCCATAAGCAGGACAGTGTTTTCTGTTTGGTGCCCACCAGAAGGGAGTTCACGTTGTTTATTAATATTTCACCCTACGTCAGGACTTTGTTGGTCAGTTCATGAGCACCACCTTGTGCTTTCCATTGTAGATGAGCATCATGCTGATGATGGGTATGAAGAGCATGCCTCCTAACTGAGCCCATCCTATAAAAGAAAGTGATTTATGCTTGGGAATCTGAGTAATGAGGAGCAACCCATGCAGACCAGTGGGGTACCTGTTGGTAGGTAGAAGGTGCTCAAGGCAGTGGTGCCTGATAAGGTGTTTCAGGCAGATGGTGTACGTGGGACACTTTGGTGGGTGCTGTGAGAACTGGGTACTCCTGATGTTTCCCAAGTGGTGTTGCAGTCAGGGGAGCTCAGGCAAGCTGGGAATATAAAGCAGGGATCAAAACTGTGTGAATGCTCAGCCCCCCAAACTGCTGCCTGAGGTGCAGAGGCAGATTTTGTCCCCAGAGGCATTGCATGTTGCTTTTAACTCTACCTGCACTTGGGGTTTCTGCTGTGGGAGCATAATACATATTGCAAAGCCAAAGATATGTCACAGAAAGGTCCTGGTTCCTCCCCTCCACCCCAGTTTTAAGCCATGGTGACCTCAGAGAGCACGAGACTGTGTTTTTTATTTTTTAATTTTTTTTTAATCTTTGTGAAAGGAGTCTTGTTTGCTTGCTGGCCCTTACACACCAAGGCACTGTTGTGTTCCTTAAAATTGTAAATTATGTCTGTTTAAGAAAATGTCAGTGTTTTTTAAAACAGAATAACAGAACTGGAAAAGACTTGGCTGTGCTGTTTGTTACACAAGTTGCAGGCAGGCAGAATGATGCATTCATCATTATAAGCAGATTCAAGGAGACTAATGACTGCTATACAATATAGCTTCAGTTCTTTCAAGTAACATGATAGTTGTTTCTTTGCTTGCCAGCAAGATTATCTGAGCACTGTTAATGCTGGTGCACTGACGTATAGAGGAGCCATCAATATGGGGTGTGCCTACCAACAATAAGTACCTGCCCCCACTTGCCAATTAAAATGACCTTTCTATAAGAAAAAAAGGGATGGTAAGCCAAATACTGATTAGATAGAGGGATGTGATTTCTCTAGCACCTATAATTTTGCATATGAGTGTTTCTTGTACGTTCCCCATGAGTTATGTAAAACAAGTTATTCAGCTTTAGGATAGGAATAAGTTCTAATAAGTGTTCTTTGTTGCCAGCCTTTAAGAGCATTCTAGGAGGCTCTCTCACACCAGATAATACTGGTAAGTACCCAATGTCTCTTGTATCATGGATACTCACTACAAACCTCGGTTCCTTTGAGAAGGAAAATGAATTAAGGGTGGGGGGAAGAAAATAAGAAAAAAACCCAGCAGTGTCTCCCCCTGTCACCTGTCCTCAAAGAAATCCCTCTTCTCCCATCCCAGATGGAGACTTACCCTTCCTCAAAATAGCAAGAGCAAACCAAAAAGCAGCTGGATCTTTGCTGTCAGTGTTATTTTATCTGGAACAATAATACAAACCCTGTGGAGCTTAGAGCAAGAACTGTTGGCTCTTCGCAGTTTTTCATCATGAAATGCCACAGGAATAGGGCTTAAACATCTGGCCTCTTTCCCTGTAGTTGCATGAACCTCTGGCTTGGCTTTGATTTACCTTAATTCTCCAGAAGAAATGAGTAGGGGTGCGTGGACTTTTTACTGGCTGCTTTGTATATTTTTGTTTGTCCACTTGTTTGAAAATATTGCTCGCTGTTTCTACTCTGTTCCTCAAGGGAGGTGCTGCCTTTCCTGTGTTTTTTTACCAAACATTGAGGTTTAGGCTCTGCTCTTCAGTGGTGTCATTTTGGAAGCCTGTAAGTGGGGCTTCAGCCACAAGAAAAATGAAAAAGATTACATTTATATATATGTTTTCTTACTAAATAAGGAGAAAAACTAACAGAGGGCTGCAAACTGGATTTGTCTGCGTGGGTGGACCGTGCTCAATGTGAAACATGTTTACCAAATTTTTTTCCCATGAGAATCAAAATTTTCCCCATCTGACATCCAGGTTTCTCGTCAGAGGAACTGTGCAAATATGCAATTTCAGCCACTGCTTTGGTGACTCAGAGCTCTGGCCCCTCGAAGGTAACGGGTCTGAACTCTGGGTGCCCTTTCACCTTTCATACTCGGCCACAGAGACTTGCCTGGGCACCAAGGACGAAATTTCTGGGCTCCCTTTCTGTAGGTAGAGCTTTTGAAGGTGTAACGTTTTCAGAAGAGACGTGTGGTCTTGGAGGTCTAACATGAAGGTGGAAAGGGGCCTGATTTTTATGGAGTGGCTACTAATTACTGTTGAAATTCAGACCACCTTTGACACCTGGGATTCAGACAAAATGTCCCTAAATCCAGCCAAAAACAGCAGTTGCCCATGTACTTGTGTTGGGGACAATGGTCTGATACTTATTTCCTAAATATTCCTCCAAGCCAGAACCTATACATCTCTGTGACCACCCTGTCCACTTTTGGTTCACAGGTGAATGGGCAGATCTGTGTTTTTTTCTGGAATGCCTGAGAAATTTATGGAAAGCACAGGCAACAGTACCAGATCTCCCTGAGAGAATGGCTTTTGGACATCCTGCAAAAGAGGGAGAAAGAAACACGTTGTCTTTCTCTGGCTAGCAGCCACCATCTAATTTTAGCTGCAGTCTTCAGAGGCTGCTATGGAGTAGGGATCACCTCTTCCCCAAAATATGACTTCCCCAGCCTTGACCCAGACTAGAACAAGTTGCTATTCACTGCTAAATTTGCTCGCGTGCAGCTAAAGCCTGTTAATCTTAGGTCTCAACTAAGCCAAAGCTCTTTAACTTGTTTTACTCTGCTAGACCATATTAAAAAAAAAAAAAAACAACCAAAAACCCCACAAAACAAACAAAAACAACAAACAAAAAAACCCCAAACAAATCAGCTCATTGCACCTTACTATTTAAGCAGAATTAGGTTTGCTTAGTTACAGTTCAGATCCTGAAGAAAAAGCTGTTAATGTTTCAAGAGAAGATGGTGCTTCTGGGTCCCTACTGAACCACCATTTAAGCATGGAGTTCAGGCTGAAAAAAAGAGAAAAATAATGTGCTAATTGTCTTTATTCCCATTCTAAGGTAAATGTCACATTTTGGGGACCTTGTTTCAGCACATAATTGTATCCAGTTCTTTAAGTTCACTTCACTGCACTATTTGGATATATGATGGTTAAGTGCCTGTGCTGTGTAAGATGCTCGTGTTAGTAACGTCCCACTACTAAACAGCTGCTACTTTCCCTTCCAGAGAGGGGTCTATTGATAAGGGGAATTAAGAAAAAAAGTTGTTTCCTTGCAGTGCCTGAATATTGTTCTTACCTCTGCAGTAAGTGTGTGTACAGACCTATATAGCTTTCAGCAGGATTACTGAGAGATTAAAGGTTATGTTTATTTTATAAGCATATTTATATTGCTTCTGCACAAACAAGTTTCCTTAAACTCATGTTTGCAAAAAGCCTTGAAGACCGTAACTGAGACTGCACATTTATTATACATTTAGAATTATTTTTAGACATGGCTGTGTATTTTCCCATCTTACTTACTTTTCACCTTGTAGCTGCTCTCTTCAAACTGTGCTGAACAAACCAGTCCGTAAGAGCTAAAAGAGATTTCTCAAAACAGAATAGTAGCATCTTCTAAGCTGTAAAAAAAAAAAGACAAAAAAAAAGACAAAAAAAAGGAGGAGACTTGTGCCCTCCTTTTTTTGCATGGTTCTACTTCCCATCATTTTGGTTCTACTTCCATTTCTCACTGAGATCCAGGAGGATATTCAGGTCTTTCATTTTAAATGTGGGAAGAAAATATCTCATATTCCAGCAGCTGGCTTTTAGCTTCTCATCTCTGCTCTTACCTCACTTTCTTGCCTCTGTTATTGGGCACAATCATTTTCTTTAACGCAGTGAGAAAGTTCCACATTTAATTATTCTGTTGTTCAGTCCCCGGGTTTCTTAAGTCTGGCCACTAATAAGGAAACCTGAGATCAGCCAGCCATGTGAATGCTAACTTCATGCTTTATCTGGCTGAGGGTGGGATTTCCAAGGGAGCCTAAGAGGGTTAGGTGGCTGAGTCCCACTGATATTCAGCAGACAGCTCATGTAAAAAAAAAAAATAGAATCACATTTTAAACCTCAAATCATGTGGAAATCTTTTGCTCTCTGGGAAAAAAGGAAGGTCCCTGGGGGGCTTTGTCTGATGTAAGTTCTTGACTAAAGTCATGGACCACTGGGAGCCCTATTCAAAGTGTTATTTTGAATATAGACAGCCCAAGACTCTGAAAAGCCAATCAAAGGAGCAGATAGGACACAAGGACTGGTGAAAAGGTTCCTACTTGTTTTTCTAACCATTGCATTAAAAGCAATGAAAGTCTGTTTCCTTTCTCTATCCCTCCAGTAATGACTCTCCTTCAAAGAGCTGGTGGAGGCTTTTAGAAAGGTTCCATAGGAAAATGAGAAGCTACACTGGAGCAGAAGCAGGTTTCCACCCTCCCTCCCTGTCTGTCTATCTGTCTGGTAGGTATCCCTATAAAGAGATCAGAGGGATCCCTTGTGGCAGTCCACACTTTTGAAAACCAGGGTGCAGATAAATAACTATCAACTGATTGAAGTCAGGTGATCAGATGCTCGCAGCGTCCACATGTGTTTGTGGTTTGCTTTTATTTTTTAAGATGCATTGGCCTCAGCTCTAAGGGTGGAAAGTACATAAGGAATTTTAATTGCCACTCCTTCTCAAAATCACATTCTTGAGCAAACCTGGCTTACTGGAGAGATTAATTTAATGTATAGACATAAAAAACAAAACAGAGTTTTCCAAAGTTCGCCTTTGGAGTATGCTTGGCAAGCATATTCCACCGCTTTCATTCTTTCCAGGTCAGCATCTTGCTGCTACCCCAACAATCCCACCACAGCTAAAGAAAACTAAAGCTTGAAAATCAGGCGTGAGGCCAAAAAGTGATATTTAGCCACTAGCCTGAACAGGGGGCAAGGCGAAGTCACACTGTCTGCTGGGAGTCTTGGAGAGGGCTTACAGTTTAGACAGGACACATGTTTCTCTTTGTTGAGATCAGGGTAACCCATGGGGATATGGATGGAGTAGCTGGTTCCTCCCTGTTTTCCCTGGCATGGCTTTGCCTCTCAGGGAAACGGGGGCACCAGGACTGAACTGTCTCCAGGAGGTGGTGAGGAGGGAAAGACTGGGCTTGCAATCCTGGTGCTCGAGACAAGAAACCTTGTTGAACTTGAGAGCATTTAAAGCAGCTTTCTCATGCTGCTTTTTCTGATAACCGTGCTTACTCTGATGAGAGGAAGTTCCACCTCTATGTCTGTATGATCTATTTTCACAATGGTCGGAATGAATAATGTTTTTACATCACGAGCTTGTTCTAGAAAGGAAACAAATGGCCACTGGCATAGGTCCTAATACTATACATTTTAAGATTAATGCCAGCCAACAGCAACAGGGGAAGCCTGTGGACCTCATCAAGGTAGGAAGAAATCCTGCTTAGAAAGAAATTGCCTTGGTTTCACTTGTTAGAAATCTCTCCAAGAGCTAAAAGAGGAGTTTTACCAAACCTGGCATCTGAGGGAGCAGCAACAGCAGCCAGCTTCAGCCTGTCCCTTCTGGGAGCAGTGACAGCTGTGTGCTAGATAAGGAGTGATCTGTGAAACCCTCATCGTGCTTTGGAGAAACACTATCCTCCCACTCCGAGAACATTTGCCAGCACTACCATTTCCCTGGGCCTCAGCTCCATGCCCCTTGTGTGGAGTTCAGAAGCTGGAGGGAGAGAAAGAGAGAGAGAGAAGCACAAGCAGGGCCAGAGCAAGGCCTTCCAGCAACGGGAGGAGGAGAATCTCACAGCATCTTGTGTTTCTCCAGCAAGCTGATCTGTCCACCCAGCTTTCTCTGGAGTGAAACACCTGGAATGCACCACGGAGGAGCCACTGCCCCTGCACATAATGGCAGGGCTGTGTGTGTGGGATGCGCAGGTGTTCCAGCTGAAAGCCGCTCCCAGTCCACAGGCAGGATTTTTCTGAAGGGATTATGAACAGTTGTTTCCCAGAAAGAGAGAAAACACTGTGCAGGGGCACAGAGGCTGCCCTTGATGTTCTCATTCCCTTGCTGGCCCACCACATCCTCTGATGTCAATGGCCAAGGCTGATGTGCTCAACACTGACCTCTTTGTCCTGCCACCAGCACCTGCCAGAGAGCTGCAGGAGGAGGAGATCTACACTGCCCAGGCGTGGATGCTGGTGGCTGGACTGCCTGCACATTGAGCCCTGTCTAGAAGTTTCTGTAGTTTTATGAGGGACACAAATCGCTTCCTCATGCATCCTCTCTCAGCCATCTAGTCTTCTCACCACGTGGACAGGTCCATCTTTTCTTTGCATCCTCCACCAGCTGGCAAACCCAAGACTTATTCTTTCTTCAGGGGTGGAAATGACTCCTGGGCCCCTCATAACCTCTTCTCCAGCCTGCATTTCCTTGTCTTGCCTCCTTTCCCAGTGGCTGTGTGTCATCCCCACTCCACACCCGTCTGTGTGCACAGCTGAGAAACAGCTGCAGAGGTTGAAATGATGCGGCCAGATGCTACTGATAGAGAGAGGAGAAGAGACAGAGAGCTGCTGAGCATGTGCCAAGACAGAAGCAGCTCGGAGAAGCTCATAATGCCACAGTGAGAAGTATGGGGGAAAAAATGTCATTGGAACCCTTTAGAAATGAACCCTGTTACAATGGGTGTTTTTCAAACTCTGCTCTCTATAATTTATTCTTTCATCTGGATTTATCTTTCCATTCATACCCATGAAACTGCATTTGTGGGCAAATTTGCAGTTTCTGAAGAACTCACTGATCTTTAACCACAACACAGTCTTGGGATGTTGGCCCAACTCCTGTTCTCTGGGACAAGAGCTTGGAAAATATGAGGCCATCTTTCCAGACCCAGAGTTTTCATCGGTGGTCATGAAATTATCCCATTGGTCTGCTTGACTGCCCGTTAACTAGGAAATATGAGCAAACAGGAGTCTTGTGTGCATTGTATACAACTGCCTTTGCCTTAGGAGGTCATCCAGCATTTATTGCAAGCAGAGAGGTTTGCCCTCCTTCCTTTGAGCATGTCATTAAGGTGGGATTTTTATCATCCAGGTAGACTGGTGAGTCAGATGAATGCCAGCACAAACCTGGTTCAGGCCATGGAGGCAGGAGCTGGCAGATGTAGGTTTTACACCCAGCTTTGCCCCTCAGTGGGACTACAAAAGCAATCCTATTTCCCCACTCCTGAGAGTGCAGGGCTCCAAAGCAGAGTCAATATTTTATTATAGGAAATATGTTAATATTGCCAGGGAGCTCTGCTGAGGTGCTCTAGGACTTGAATCAATAAAAATCAATGATAAAGTGATGACCATGAGATAAGAAGAGGAAGAGATGGCCTGGAGGCCCTGATTGTTTTTTGGGCAAATTCTTAGTGTATCTATTCATCTTGGAAAAAATATAGCTAACTGTGGTCTTTATTCATCTATAGTTGCTGCTGTCACTGTTTCCATAGTCCATTTTATTTCCTGGGGGTTCAAGGACTGTCTTTATCAAACAGTATTTGCAACAGTGTCAGGCAGTGATGATAAACCTGGAGTCATACACAGGAGGATTTTTCCACCCCCTCTCTCTTTCAGAGACCTTATTCTTGTAAACTGAGGAAGAGAAAAAAGGAGAGAGGGAGAATAAACTTTATCTGGCCTGATAGTTCTGCATATGAATTTTTTCTTCCTCCAGTGAGATGGATGTCTGTTGATATAATAAATTCATTATACTTTAGAAACACAGGTCAGAAAATGTTTCTATAAAGTCCTTGTTCTGAAGGTTAATCCAACAGAGGTAAGAATCAGTAAAATGGCTTTAAAACACTTGTGCTGATATTTCTGCAATTGGTGTCTTAGCCTGTGGGTCCTGTAGTGGTAGTGATTTTGGATCCCTACTCTTTCTCCTTTACCATATGTTCTATAATAGAATGTCCTATGTTTTATAGTCTCTAGTGAGTGTATACCCACTCACACACATGTATGCATTCATACATGTGCATGTATGTGTATATACATGGACACATGTCTATATCCTGAACTTGAACAGGGCATTAGCATACATTGCTGTCTTATATGTATTTGGTCTGTAATTACTAGAACAAAAAACCCCAACCTGATAGAGCTTTTTTCCAGCCTGGAAAACTCCTGGGAGTGGTTTGTGGAGAGGCAGAGATGTAGTCATGGCTGGACATGGAGGTAGGTGTCTAGGTTACAGTGGTGGGCTCAGCATCACACGAGAAGGCTGTACAACTGCTGGCAGGTTCTTGGCTCATTTTGCCACAGGCAACTCTTCATTCCCGTTGGGTTTACTCCTCAGTCTTCCAGCACCCCATGGACTTCTTCTCTAGAGCTGTAGAAATAGAAAGAGCCATGAGATGCAGCATTTCTCATCTGGCTGGCTGGATATACATGCAGTAACTTTTCAAAAAATGAAGCTCAGCCACTTGTGATTCAGAGTTAAATTCCTGTTCAGTACAGAGAGATTTATAGTTGCTATTGCTATTGTTATTTGCATTTTAGGTGACACTATCCAACTCCATTTATCTGGCCAGACACTTACAAATACCTCGTGCCAGGTACTGTACAAATACAAAGACAGCTCCTGATCCAAATAGCTCACATAAATTTCACAGACCTAAGTCATTCAAAAAGCTTTCTGAAACCTTTCTGAAGAAAACTGCTGGTGCTAGTG
The DNA here is from genome assembly GCA_013399075.1 of Chloroceryle aenea. Classification (NCBI taxonomy): domain Eukaryota; kingdom Metazoa; phylum Chordata; class Aves; order Coraciiformes; family Cerylidae; genus Chloroceryle; species Chloroceryle aenea. The sequence continues at coordinate 34,761 of VWZY01002347.1, forward strand.
TATGATCAATAATTTTCTAAGAGTTGATGCTCAGGATGTAAGTTGTGTATTTTTCAAAAATAGGGAAAATAATGCACATTTTCCTTATTTTCATCATTTTTTTTCTTGTCTTTCCGCTGTCTTCTGAAAATTGTTTCTGATGGTCCATTTCCATTAAATCTGTCCTCTTCTCCATTACCACCCAGCTCTTCAACTTGGTCCTCATCAGCATTTTCCCCCTCAGTCTTACCAATTTTTATAGCTTAAAGGTGAATATATATCTACAAATAATCTACCCACTTATGGCTGTCACTGTTAAGAAGCTTATATTATTTTTCTTGAGTGTCAGACGACAGGACTTAGAGTAAATGTTGACTTTGCAATACCAGCCAATACCTGTATCCATTGCAATAGAAAAGACCTGATCTTCTGAATAACTCAGTCAGTAGACCAGAACAATCAGAATGACCTAAAAATCAGGAATAATAATACTAATGTATGATATTTTGCTTTTCTGAAAAAAATTACATACCACTACATATTGATGTTCTCAATTGACTTTGATTTACCTTGAAACCTGAAACAAAGAAATGGCAAATACTGAAGTGGGCCAGTGTGAGTTTTATTGTTACCAACACAATGCTAGGTGATGTCCCCAAAAGCAAATACCAAATGGTATTCTTTAAAACCAGTTGAAACTAATTGTACTCAAAGTATGCAGGTAATTTGTGAACAATTGCTGCTTTATGAAAGAGAACATCTAGTGGTTTCTGACCTCTAGTGCTCAGCCTTTTCTCCTGAAGAGCCTTGTTGAAGCAGAGAAAATCGTGCATTTATTTTAAATGTACAAGCAGGGAATTACAATACATTAGTATTTCAGGGCTTTATGTATCTGTGTGCTTAGAAATATGTTCAGCCCATCCTGAATGAAGTGCTTATTGATTTTAATTCTGTTGTGAGATTTGACTGTTTCAAAGCAGAACTTTTTTTAATAGTTCATTTTTCTCTGCAGGCTTTAATAGAGTCTATCATGTCTCATCTCCCTTTTTTCCCTTGCAAAATACTGTATGTATTCAATGTATGCTTTTTAGGCAATGCTGCAGTAAGAAATATTCAGACAGAAACTAATGTGACATAGATGATTTTTGTTCTATGAGAATTTTTTCCATAAAAAAAAAATCACAAAAAATTAGTAATTTTGTAACAGCCTTTACACAACTCACATTCATAGACCAACAGCAATGTTCAGATCTCAGCAGTGCAGACTTAGACCTCTGGGATTTGTTTGCATTAGAGACATTGGATGGGAAAGAGGCTGGACCAAAAGGCAGAAAAAAATAAAGAAAAAAAGAAATTAAAATGGTCTGTCTGAGAACAATGAGATTAAATGCAAGAACAGTATTGTTTAATATTAACTTTATAGAGAAAATATTTCTCTTGCTTCTTTTGTCATGCTACCAAGAAGAATGTATTCTTCATCAGAAGCCTTTTGAAAGCAACTGGTTTGCTATGGAATATATGGAATATATGGCTTTAATGCCAGTGGACTTGGACGTTCAGTTTAAGATCAGGACCACCTAGGAATCCAGGAGATCATACACGTGGGTATCACGATGACATCCAGTTTGATTTCTTTTTGGCTGTAATTATGTTTAATCCATCCAAATCAGAAAATGGTAAGATCAAGACTACTTTATCTTAGGGGTTTTTTTTGTTGTTTTTTTTTTTTTTCCCTACCACCAACTTTTTCTTTCTCTGCCCTGAATCAAAAGTTCTATTCAGCCTGTGGCCATATGTGAACAATCACAGCTTGACACAGGGTACTAATAACACCTACTCCAGCCATCTACTTTTAAATTGGAGCATTGCCATTGATGTGTGCTAGTGATTGCTCTGGCTTATGTAAGTTGTCTGTGAGCAGCAGTGGGCACTGCGGGAGAATTAGCAGCGAGCCCCCGCACCGCACCAGGCTCCCAGCAAATGGAGCAAGGCCATCTGAAAATGGAGTGAGGTCAGAGGCCACCGCTCACTCTGATTTCGTAAGTGGCCCTAATGTGCTCCATAAGCACAGATCAGCAAAGAGAGTCTAAGTCAGACCCCAGATTAACATTTGTTTTCATTTTTCAGTGGCTTCAGAACACACAGAGGTCATTGAACCATTCATGCTGACGCTATTTAGCATTCATGGTCTGGAGGAAAATAAAGTCCTAACCTCTGACCTTTCATTAGAGTAGAGCACACAGGGGGCTAGAGGTGAGGGGGAAGAAAAAGGGGGGAAAAAAAAAAAGTGTTATTCTTCCTCAGAAAATAAGTGGCTCCTGTTCATGGTGCAGGTCTGGCTTGTCATTAGCAGAGAACTGGTTTTGCTAATAGGGAAAGTTAGAATGTGATGTGATACAGTGAAGTATGACAGAAGATTAATTTTCCTTGAGCATGGCTGCAGGAGATCCTTCCTCTGACTTCAGCACTCGTTGAGAAGAATAACAGCATGTCCTGTCATGATGAGGGTCAGTGATGAGGAGATGTTCAAGTCTAAGACATTTAAGCTGTTAGTTTTGCTGATGACTCCAATGACCCTCAACATCTCAGTCTTAAATGGTCTTTACTTTATTTACATTAACTCTTTCCTAAAAAGTTGTTGTTATTTTTCCAAGAAAAGCAGCATGTTTTTCTTTTTCACTCAGATGCATGTGCTTCCTCTGAGAAAACATGGTTTGGTTTCACCCAGCATTATGAAAATAAATTCCATCCATAAATCTCAGTCAATGTTATATGAAGTTCACTGCCAAGGACTGCAAGGATGGAGTGGGTTTGTGCATCCTGCAAAACAGCAGACAGAAGCAGTTTCAAAACACTTCGTGTGCATTGCCCACACCATGTAGCTATTTCAAAAAAATAATCCTGATTTTTCCACTGCTTTTCCCCAGTCGAGTAATTGATATCGATGTAAATTGTCAGTAAACTGCAGCTTCTGGCTGAAGCTTCATGATGTACTTGCTCTTTCCATGGTCTAAACAGCTGCACACAGTGCAAGGCAGTGAGAGGGCTGGGACCAGACTGGCAGAACAACAAACCAGCTGTGCATCTTATACCTCTCCTATGAACAAACAGAAAAATTAAACCTAGATCCCTAAAATATTTCAGTGCCTGAGGCTGGTGGGGCTGGCCCTGGAAAGGACTCTGCTTCTGGAACTTCCCCTGGGGATTGCTGGCTCCCTGCTGGTCCCCTCCCCAGTGTGAGCCTTCTGGGCCAGAGAAAGCAAATTCCCTCTTCTCTGTACCTGGATGTAGTTAGATATTTAGGCACGACTCCAAGAAGACCAGGGCAGATATCCAGGGATATTTAAACCTGCAGCATGCTGCTAGCAATCTTTTGCCAATATGAATCTTGCCTCAAACCCATCAGGATGCCAGTTTTGATGGCTCCTGTAATATTTCAGAGCTGTTTCACAGAGAGCAGGAGTGTGTTTCTGAGGTTACTTTAGTTTAGTGGGAGCTCAAAATTAGGTAGAAATACGTAAGTTGTGTTTGAGAAAAGGATATTTGGATGGAGCTGGAGCTTGCTGCCAAGCTCTTCGGAGGCAGGGATGTTTCCTTGGCCTCGCTCGTGTCTCTCTCCTTGGACTGATACAGTTATGCTGAATAATCAGTAAGTCTTGCCTAGGGTAGGGATCTTAAAACATCCAGTCAGAACAGTTTAAATAAAACAGTGTATTTGTTGTTTAACTCCTCAATTGTTACACTTAGGATACTCCAATTTTAAAAGCTTAATTTTTCAGCAAACTCTGTAGACTGGGTTTGTCAATTATATAGTATTGTTTCCTTCCCTCTTTTAGTGGCCAAAGTAATAAGCCAACAGAAAAGAAATTTTGAAATCCATATCTGGGTGTAACATGAAAATTTCACTCTGGTATGGTCACACTGTTGTATTGTGCAATCAGGAACAAAAGCAAAACAGTGTGATTTATGTAACTGTTTCCACTGAGAACTGTGAGTTGTAAACACAGAGATGAAATTCTCTGTTCGATTTGTTTATGTCTGCAGCCAGGTTACAGCTCAGCTGAAACTGAGGGTGAGTGAGGTAGAGAGAATTTTATTCTGTGGATTTTCACACCAGGGAACCTGAGTTTGGAAGAATGTGGCTGAAATAATCATGGAAGGTTGGTAGAAAACCTTCCCCAAGAAATTAACTTTGTATTAGTACAAATATTTGAAACAGATTTTCCTCTCACAGCACCTCTTCCTGAGCTGTAACGGGGAGCAGAGGAGACCTGGTGGAGGCTGAGATGTGTTTGCATGGGGGCTCTGAGCAGGTAACTCGCAGAGTGGTTGTGGTACCCACACAAATGGTGAAGTTTCTGAGTCCTGTCAGCTGGGTGTGCAGTGAGGAGTTATTCTTAGCCTTGACCTTGAGTTACTTGAGGGTGTAACTGAGATACTGCTCAACTCAATGTCAAGGTGTGGCTCCCCAGAGTGAATTCCTGAGGATGCCTGTGTGCTAACAGAGTTTGACTTACTGCTGTCAAATCTTTCTAAGTACTACGGGGCCATGGACCTGCAGGCATGAGGAGGTATGAGAAGTCAATATTCATGAAAAATGCATGGTGCAAAGCAAAGAGAGGCTTGTGCAGCACTGTGAGGAGGGATGCTGTATGACCTTGCCTCTGGAGGAAGAAATGTTAGTGAAACTACAGATAAATATCTCTGTAGTGAACACTGCTATTGATTAATTCCTACCCTCCCTACATTTATTCTGTATCAGCCTTTTCTGCCTGCTTTCAACAGTGGTTATCATCTAAAAGAACCTAATAAGCAATGCCACTGTTACACTATATAAATAGTTTAGAGGTGGTGTAAAATAGTATGAATTTAGATACCATTTTTCCCAAGTTCTACCCTCACTATTAAAGCAGGTGACACACGCTCTTCACTGAGGTTCCAAAAGCATTTTCTTGGAGTCAGATGAATCCTCGAAGGGAGTTACATCAGGAAAGGCTTTTCTAACACCTGGTTGTACCTCTCATTATTATGAGAGGTAATTAGTCTCTCATCATTTAGGGAAGGGTAGTAGTCCCCCAAAAAAACTGGCTGAAAGAAGCTGGATGTGGGATCTTATGCTGGGCTAAAGAAACTTTCTCTGGTTATTTGCCACTGATGAATGCAAGTTCCACTACGTGTACTATGAGCATATAGCTGTCATGGCTCAGTTTGAGCTATGCAAATGTGACTGTGAGAAAAGACAGATTATCTACAGGTCTTTTTGAAGAAAGATGTCAGAGGACATTTTTGTCTTAAAGGAAAACCCCAAATTTGGGAAGTTTCAAATATTTGTCTTTATTACATGCTTATGAAAACAAACCTTCATTTCCTTAAAATCAAAAAAAAAAGAAGTCTGCTGATTTAACTAGCTAAATATACTTAGTAAGTTAGAAAGCATCATATATAAAATAAATGCATAAAGGTACTTTACTTTTTAATGACAATAGCTGTACCAAATGTTGAAGATGGAACTTCCCTACAGACCAGTGCTCCTGAGTGTATCTGCTATGTGTTGAAATATTCCTAAGATGGGATGTAAAAACTAAACCTTGAAAATAGAAAACAAGAGTGCTGGTGACTTACATTAAAAAAAAAATGGGGGTATGTGGCTTTCAAAGAGAAAGCCAGGGAATGGAGTTGTAACTCTGTAATACAGAGAGGAAAACTTATTTCCACAAACAAAGATGAAGATGAAGATGAGCATCCTTTCCCCAGCCAACATTGTTGTCTGCCTGAGTCCAGGTACTGCATCTGCTGGTCCTTGGTTGGGTCCAGCAACCTTGTGACACACTCTGGCTTGATCTGAAAACTGCAGCTTATTTTATCCCTTTGCTTTGAATAGTGGGAACCTTTAGACTTGATCTGGTTGTTACAGAAAGGTGCTTGTGAGCTTCAGGAGGCAGGTCATCCACACTTGCAAAGACTGTCAGCTTCATGGTGGGTTTCCAGGAATAACCATTGTCCCTCGAACCCAGCCAGGGTCCCCTGTCTGTACCAGCTAGAAACCCAGCCTCAAGATTCTGTTTTATAATCCTTATTTTACAACATGTCTGCCTTATTTTGTCCTACCTTACTGGCCCAGATCTTCACCCCAGCCCTATCCCCAGCTCTAACCTTCCTACAGATGTAAACATTCTGGAAATACAGCAAGCTTGGAAAACAAATATTTTCCTTGGAAAGTATGGAAAGGGAGGGGGATGGAAGGAGATGTTCAGAGAAACCATCCATGTAGGGAAAAATTCCAGTATCATTGCAAGCATTGCTTTAAACATTCTCTCACTGTTCACCCCAACAGAGTATTTCACATGAAAACCTCCTTCCCTTCCCACCTCAATTTTTCCCTACCAGACCCAAGGAAAAAAAAAGCCTTCCAACACTAACTTTTTCTGTAGATGTTTCCAGGATTTTTTTTTTTCCCAGGCCCTGAAGTTTCTAAATATGTTTTAGGCCCTGCACTTGCAAATGTGTAGATTGTATGAGATGTGAAAGTCTGAGTCACCTGAGGGAGTGGCTGTACCCATGATGTGCTAAGCCTGCAGGAAGCAAACCCTTCTCTCCTCTGTGACTGTGGGATGAGCTCTCCCAGACTGTTTCAGACCTGGAAAAAGACTGCTGTGGCCAAAAGCCTTCCTGGATTTACCCCACCCAGTTCTGTCAGTTGTTCTGTTGATAGATCTTACTCCATCCTACCTACTTCCCTGCACTTATCTCTTAGACCCTAGAGATGGAGATAGCAAGGGGTATTTGGCTTGCTCTTCTGCAACAAGCTCCTGCAGCAGGGGCTGGGCTTGCACTGTCTTGCATTGCTGTTCAACTCCCTGGTCTTACCTACAGCTAGAAAAGAAAAAAAAAAAAAACAAAACACAGAAGAAAACCAAACAAAACCCCACCAAACCTCCAGAGATTTGCTAGGACTGGTAGGTGTTTGGGCTATTTAAAGATGCACATTGTGTCTGCGTGTGTGTTCATAACTGTACCTAACTGAATGTAGCCAGGGAGCACAGCTCACCCAACAGAAAATGCTGTGAGGTTTTTCTTCAGCTGCTATTTAAGTCTCTGCTGTATTTTCCTCAATGTCTCCCTGATTTGCCAGGATAATCCTTTACCTGATGATGGATAGCCATGGGTCGTGCAGCTGAGCTGTGGCCTCATGCAGCTCCTCCTGCTGACTGAGCGTTTCACCGGCCGGTCAGGGGTTCATGATAATGAAGAGATGCAGGAGGGGAAGCTGTCAGCCTGCAGACAAGCTGTGCTGCCAGCCAGAATGCACATGGCACACGGGAAACAGCCACACTAGCAGTCTGAATGGTCTGACCCCAGCCACACAGATATGCACGCAGGCCATGTGGATGAAGGGGTTGTTAGCCTTATAGATAGGTGAGAAAAGGTGTAGAAACAGAAATATTATGTGTGTAGCAGAATGCAGCTTGAACTACCATGTACTTAAATATGTCAGGCTTTCTAATAAAGCTGCCTGCAGAAAAGCCAAGTGTAGAACCTGAAAATGGTTTCTACATGTAACTTTATTTTATATATTATCCTGCACTTATGCAAAGTCAATGTTTCTATTCTTCCAAAGAAAGACTGATTTATTTGAAAGCCCAGTACTTCAACAACTGCTTTAGGAGAGGAAAAAATCCAAACCTTCCAAAACATTAGATGAAGTTTTAAATGATTAAAGATCTAACTCTCTTGTCTGCATTCCTTTTTTTTTTTTTTTTTCCCTGCAGGGTTTATACCTTTCCCTAAAAGACACATGGGCCAATAAGTGAGAACAATCAAGGCTTTGATGTGGAGCCTGGCCAGCCGGCCAGTGAAGTGCAGCAGTGCCATGTACAGAAAGGTGATGGGTCAGCTCCAGCTCTGGGCTGGCTGTTGGGGACTCACAAGAGCCAGATGATGGTATAATTGGCTACAGTATTTTGTTAGGGTGCAAATCAAATCATCTGACCAGCAGCAAAGCTCTTTGTTGCCCTCTGCAGGGACAAGAATAAGGAACCTTATTTGTCAGATACTGAAAAGAAAAAGGGAAAATGGAAAGGAAAAAAAAAAATCGTTGGAGGAATCTTGAGAGAATATACATCAGTGGCAGTAAATCTTGATGTGTTTCTGGTTCTTTAAGAGCCCTTCCATTGTTCAGTTATTTATACAGCAGGCTGTATTTTGAAGAACTGATGTGTTTAATGCTTTAGAAAGGTGAGGGATTTCTGCTCAAGAAAATGGGCAGGGGGGGTGTGTCCTCCTTTTTTCATGAGTTTTTCTGGTTTTCCATAGAAAAGAGTGTAGTGCTTGCTGGAAATACTTTAGTTATGTGTGTCTAAAGTGTATGGTGTCCATCATGAAGCTTAATTCCTGATGCACAATTAAAGATGCTTGACTGTGAAACCAAAGCAGGGGGATGGGGATGGGGGAAAAAAAATCATCCCTTTTTTAAAGAGGCAATACTGGTTAATAGGGAGCTCTATAAGGAAGGTTCCAATCCAGTTTTCTTCTGCTGTATTGTAGTTAGTATTAAATTGCAAAGTAGCTGAAATAAGTAAAAGGCAGGAGGAAAATCATTAGGTAGAAAGCAAAAATAGAACCAGAGCTCCATTAGCAAAGTACCTTTCTCTGCTGTCTCAGCTTTTCAAAGCTGATGGGATGACAGCTTCTTGTTTAAGTCTTCACAGATTTCTTTACAGGCGCGTAGCCTGTGAACTCACGACTGAGAGATATACATAATACATGCCTTCATAAATGAGCATTGATCAGTCTTTGGAATACTTGATGATGAATTCTTGCTTCTTATGGTCCTTGAATATTAACCCTATCTTACAAAATCAAATATATTCAGATGTACCTTATGTTTTATGTAGTATTTCTGGTTTTTGCCATTCAAAGACCTCAGAATCATATAATCTATGCTGAATAAGAGATCAGGTGGCTACCTCCAGGAGCTGGTGTAGAGATTTTATTGAGATTAATCCATCAGGCTATGTATTTGCCATGTAATTCTGCCCTGGAACAGAAAAAGGAAAAGATTATAATAAATAGGAAGGGGCGGTGGGGGGGAACCCATACCAGCTGGCTTGCATTTTTTGATCCTATGCCCCAGCAGCTACCAGCAGAGCTTCCCCAGCCTTTGTTGAATGTATAGTAGGAGAGCAGAAAAGAGATGCAGAAGATTGTAGACCTAAGTTTTGGTTTATGGCATCTTTCAATGGCCAGGCAAGGCTGAAAATGCTGGGGTGTTCAGCCCAGCTAAGGCTAGGCTGTAGATGCACATGTTCTCCATCTCATCCCCCTCTCTCACAGGGGATCTGCTCATACTCTTCTGACCATGGTCTTTCTCCCTTCCCACACACAGTGAATGCTTGTGCTGGTCCTGTCTTAAGCAAAGGCCCTTGAGGTGCTCTCTGCTTTCCCGGGGGAGCTGGGGATGGGATGGGATGGGAGCCTGCCAGCCTGATGGCTGCTGCAGTGAGGGAGTGGGGAGCTGTGGCTCCCCCTGGCAGAGGCTGCACCCCCAGCAGCTGCCTTTCATCCATCTCTGTTCTGGGTTATGAGTGAGTGTATCTGAGCCATCTGGGTGGCATTTGCTTCTTAAACAGCTATTTCTGGACTCCTCTGGGGAAAGAGAGCTGGCCAGGCAGGAGTGCTTTATAGGCCAGGTCTGGCACATTGGCTGCCAGTTCACAGAGAAGCATACAAATGGCTTTCTTGCTCAGAGTAAAGTGCCCCGTGGAGCAGTATTCCTGTCTCTGGTCGTAGCTGAGGACAGATGTGTCTCCAAGAACAGACCGGGGTCTAGCAATGCTTCCACCACCACCTCTGGCNGGCCTGAGCTGAGGCCATATGTGTCTCCAAGAACAGACTGGGGTCTAGCGATGCTTCCCCCACCACCTCTGGCTCAGGCATGTCCCGTGACAGCCACGATGCCTTTGTGCACAGTAGCCTTTGTTTAACTTTTCTCACCTTATCGTGTCTGATCACTTCTTGGAGCTGTGCAAGCTTTTGGCATCCACCACATCCTGCGTTCATGAATTTCCATAGTGTAATGGGTTAAAAGAAAGTATTTCCTTTTGTTTGTTTTAATCATGCCACCTGTTAATTTCATTTGAGGTCTCCTAGCTCTCACATAGTGACAAGCAGTGAATGCTCAATCCCCTGTGCACCTTCTCTGTGGTGTTCTTGATTACACACATTTCTCTGTAAGTCCCTTCTGATTATTAACTTTTCCTTTATGGAAAGCTGTTCCTTATCAGGTGGTATGGGCCTTGCAAATGGTCTCGGTCTCACTGAAGCAGAAAATGATGGATGCTTTAAAAATCCAACATGTGTTGCAACATGTCTTCTAAATACTGTCTTTTTCTTTGGCAATTTAATCTCATCATATTCCAGGTGGCATCAGTTACAAGTCTTCTCCTGTCCTGAACTTACTGCTGGCTGATCACAAATCCATAACAATAACATGGCATCCCTTACAGAGATGTAGCCAATTTCTCTTATTATCATAAACCCCCCTTATTATCCCAAGAAATAATCTAATTTCTTATTTTTAATACATGGAATAATTTAAAAAATGAACACGAAGAAAGTTGCAGTTGCATGCAGCATCTGCTGCAAGAGAACACTCAAGTTTTATGTGTCTTCTGTGTTTTAAATCAATATGATATGCAGGCCTTCAAGCACCAGGGAGAGGCAAACTTGATAAATTACTGGTTGTACAAGGTGAACAAAATCACCAGGACCACAAATTATCGTGGACATTTGCTGGGTCTGGGGGAAAGGAGCTGAGTAGTTGGCTGGCTTCTTCTCTTCTGCTTAAAACTGCTGCTCAGTCCCTAAAGTTGCCAGCTTGTCTGTTTGATGGCTTGGCAGGGTTCTGTCGGGAAATGTGCAAATTGCAGCTTGTGGGAACAGGGGAAAAAATACAGAAAGTAGACTAATGTGGAAGAAGAGCATCTAACCTCAGAAAATCAGTTTTTAACCTGGAACTGCCAGGCTTGGTTAAGGAGAAGGATTGGTTTCTTGTAACTTTAATCACATTTGAAGTAGTTAGCCTATTAAGCCTCGTTTATTCCATGATTCTATTAGCAGCTTTGATCCATGTCTGCAGCTCTTCCCCACATTAAGGGAGGTATAAGATGTGCGGCTGCAGAAAAAGAAGTGGGAGGAAACCCTTCCCGCAGTGCTGCAATAAAATAGCTGCCTTGTGTGGGGGTCAGAGGGGCTGAGGAAGCACTGCCCTGCTCTGAGCATGCGTGCCCCTGGGAAAACAACAGCAAGCTCTGGGAAAGAGGATCGGCTGAGGAAGTAAACACTGCTTGGCTGGGGCTGACAGTCACACCTCTTAAATAACCCTCCTGGAGGAACAGACTTCAGTCAGCCAGTGGTCAGGGGAAGCAGAAGTATCCTGGTTTTGGTTGGCCCAGAAGTATTGCAAGAACAGGAATATCTGAGCTATTTTGATACTTCTGCTGTCCTGTTCAGGCAAAGCCTGGCAGGGAGAGGTAGGGGGAATCTGTAAAAGAAACCAGACTGAACTTTTGATCTAAAAAAAAAAAAAGTCATATATCTCTGTTAATCCAAACCCACAGATTTCAACTTTATAAGGACACTTGTGTGTTTCCTTTTTTCTGTGGTTAGACTGCCATGGGAGAATTGAAGGGTTCTGTTTACGCTATGCAAGCTAATTTAATTTAACTAAATATTCTGTAGATGTTTGAAAAAGTGCTCTGGATTCACACTGCCTTGTTTCATGGTGAATATATTTATTTTCATTCTTCATTCAATCACTAAACAGTCCTAAGTCTATTGCAGTTATGCAAATGACTCTTCTGATGTTCTCCTTGGAGTTCCTCCCCCTCAATCTAACTGCCGACCATTCCTCCTGTGAAATGCAAGTACAGATTCATAAGCACAGGTCTGTAGCAGATACAACTATTTTACCAGACTGTGCTCTAATTTGCAAATCAGATTCTGTCCTGCCAACCTGAACACATCCTGACACTACAGCTGAAGAATCAGGTTTTTTGGGGCAAGAGCTATGGCAGAACCAGGGTCCACTTTCATGGGGTCTTCCAGATAAGAGCTCATGAACAACTTCATAGTTAATAATTAAGAAACATTTTAATACTGGGATTCAAAGTGAGCAAGAGCTGGTCCTGACCCCCAACAGCCTACAGTTCTGGTTTTCAGTTACCTCATCTGTAATGTGAGTGGATGGTACTTATCAGGGAAAGGTGCGAAGTCTTTGCTAATGAAAGCATTGTTCAGCCCCAGGCTGTTGTTATTCCTCGTGGGTTCTGTCCTATCCACAGCTCTTCTGTGAAATTGTGAATTTCACAGGAATCAAGTCTTATGGCTTGGGAAGCATTTAACTGTCTGCCACTTTTCTCAGCAAATAGAAGAATAGCTTTGCCCTCTCTTGGCACTCATCTGTCTGTTGTCCTTCATGTCTTTGACTTCCTTATTTATTACTTCTCTTTTTTTACCCTTGCACCACCCTCACGATTTTCCTAGTCATTGTTTCCAGCAGACAATTATCTTTTGGTTGTTTTTTCTTTTTCTTTTGTTAAAGTTACTCCTGAACTGTAGATTCACAAGTGACATTAAAAGCCAAGGAACTATCCTTCAAGGTGACAAAGAAAAACTGGATCTGTGAGACCAGGGTGGATATCATGAAACCAGAATATGGAAATCAGACTTCATCTAACTCTTGCCTTGAAGGTAGACTCTTCACCTCTAACAGATGTTAACTTGTTCTTAAAAGGTTCTACTGAGCCTATTCTGCTCTCAGGGAGTCCCCAGGTGGACCACCCCTCACTACCCTTGTAACCAAACTATTTTCCTAGTATCATTCATGCAGAGAAAAGCAATGACTCCTTTTAGGTGACTTGAACCGCTGATCACCATCTGCTTTACAACATTTCTTTTTTACATATATGAAGATTTTCCATCTGCTGTACTCCTACCTAGTTCATGCCTGATTTCAAAAGATGTTGCAGAGAATATAGATGTATTCTTCCTTGTAGAAGCAGCATTAAAAAGTCTGTACACATGGAGCTAACACTTGGAGGGTGGCAGAGGGCCTGCGGAGGTGCTGGGGTGGCCATGCAAGTGTCAAATATTTGGAGATTTTCTGTGTACTTATTGGTATCTGAGCACCCACACAGAAAAAGAATTCTTTGAATTAGAATTTTACAAACTTCAAGTCAGGTTGGTCTATTTTTGGTAAATGTTTCATCTCTTGAAGGACCATTTTCCAATCTTCTGTCAGATCTGGTCTATTTTGCTATGGCTATATTACTTTACATCTAACACTCTACATTCAGAAAGTAAGCCTACTGTCATAAAGCTGATAATACTCTCATACTAAATCTGATTGTAAAAACTCCTCTCATCTTAGTTTTGAGAATATACCTGCTGGTGTATTTGCCTTCCTCAGCAGGACTCAAGAAGATGGAGCCAGGCTCTTAACAGCAGTGTGTGGAGGAAAGACAAAGCAATGGCAATAAGTTAAAAGAAGAGATGTTCAGACTGTACAGAAGAAACTGCATTCCCTGAAGAGAAGCAAGAAGTGGAGCAGAAGTCCAGGAAAATTGTGCGGTCTCCATCCTTAGTGGTTTTCAAGACCCATCTGGATAAAGCCCTGAGCAACATGGTCTAATCCTGCAGCTGACTTAGATTTGGGCAGAAAGTTGGGTTAGAGACACCTGTGGTCCCTTTCAGCCTGACCAGGTGTGTGGTACTATGATCCTGCTAATCTCAAACAGGAAACCAGGACAGACAAATAAGACAGAGAAGCAAACAAAGATTTCTGGTAAGTTCTGTAAACCACTCTCTTTTTTCTAGGAAAGTAGTCAGAAAAGCAACCCACTGCAGTTGCTTCTCCAGCCACAAATATTAGTGATGCTTATGATGTATTTTTTTCAAAAAGAAACATTTAATTTGGCTCCAGTCCCTAGAATAAGTCCCTGTGGCTGCTTGGGTGTTCTTTAGTGGTCTTGGGCTTCCTTAGTAGAAAGATAGATCATCTGTCTTCCTGCCTGAATTTCTGGTACCTTCAGAGTTTCCATTTCCTGCTGTTCTGTTGGTAAAAAGTTATAGGAAGTAGAATAAAACCAATAAAAAATAAAACCTGAGAGATGCAGCTCAGTGTTTACTGACACAGAGACGGGGTTCTGGAGGAGCTGAGAGGACCCTTCACTGTGTCATGTGTCTCAGTATGATGTGCTGTATGTGCCATTGACTTCAGGGGGTAGGTACCTCAGGTAGCAGACAGCTGGAGAGTGCATTTGCAGAGCAAATACAGAGATGGGTTAAGAAGGAAATGCTCTCTCTTGATGCAGGTTCTGAATCATGTTTTTCCTTTAACTATTCAATCTCAAAAGGCTGGTTGCTGCTGAACACCTTTCTCATCATCTTGCTGGTTTCCTCATCGGCGACCTATTTATTAGGAGAGAGCTGGATGCTTTCTCACTCCCAAAAGAGTTGTACAGCCATGTTCCACTTAGGCTGTGCTGTTTTGTAGAGAACCATGTTAGTCAAGCTTTCATTTCAATTGAAAGGTAAAAGCTTCTGGATTGTCTTCTACTCAAGCTGGTTTTACTCCAAAGAGCTGAAGTGTGTGTGCACACACAAGCATATCGAGCTTATTTTGTAACCACTCTGTGCTGGATGCAAACATTTGTAGATCTGTTTTGTGTATACGTGGGCCAGCTGGCAAAGTTTGTCACAGTGATTTAACAATCCAAAGTGACAATGCCTAAACATTGTTCTGTTTTCAAAAATATGTTTTAAATTAATGAAGGTTCCAGGGCCAGGTGCTGCCACCCCTAAGGAATACTCAAGTAGTACTTCACTGCTCTTGCAAGTCCATTTCAGTCAAGGATAGAGTTGCTTAAAGAGTAAGAGTGGATTCATTGTGAGTAAAGACATCAGCATCTGGCCTCAGGTTAGCAATAAACAGGGGCAAAAGATAATGTATCAGCTGGTACGTTCCCCTTGTAGATGTGACTGCTTATATTTTTTTGTGAGAAGCAAATTGTGTGTTCTAGTTACAGCTTTTATTTTTAATAGTTAGCTTTTATTTTTCCCCAAGCAATAAAAATAAGCTTTGTCTACAGTACAGGCAAAATGCCTCAGATTTATTAGATTTGAAATTTGAAAGATTGGTTTTCATTCTTGTGGTAGAAAACTGGCTTCTGCAACACAGAATTTGAGGCTTGAGGTTGGATTTTCCCGAAAGCCTACCCAAAATCTGCCACTGTAGCTTAGGTTCATTACTTCTGCAACTGCATTCTTTCCTCTTCCTAATCAGCTTGTCCTTCCTCTCCAGCATGCAGGCCATGAGTTGTTGTGGATGATGATAAGGTGCAATAGAGAGGTAGGTTTGCCAGACAGGTTTCCCCTCTATTTGTACATAAGCTTTATGGAGAGCAGGAGAACCATGAAGCCTCTCAACCCACTCCTGTGACTTAAGACAGTTGTACCCACTATGTGCTTGAGATTCTGCTGGTAGCTTGTTAGGAATGCTTAGTGAAACTTATTTTCTTATCTTTCCACGGGCTGAAATGTAATCCTTTAAATGTACAAAGACTTTTCTTTCCTTCTCTCTTGCTTTACAAATGTAGCTTTCCTTATAAATCCCATCCACCGTTACAGTTAAGCGGTCTCTAGCTGCAGCATACATGCAAGACAAAAGATTATTTTATTTTTTTTTTAATGGAGCATGGAAAATCTTCACAGAAAGCATCCCTCTGGTTTACAAAAGAATGTAATGTGCAGGACCAAGCCTGTCAGCTCTCACTTATTTCAGCTGAGACTTGTTCATTTTCAAACAGCTTTTTACAACACACAATCTCACTCCAACAAGGAGAAAAAAATCGCAGTGTGAGTCAGTGAGACTTCTCACTTATTTAACTGTCATTGCATGAGAATTCCTGTCTTGTGAACAGAGGTAATGAGAAGGTGCTGCTTGTGAGACATCTCGGCTTTGTGAGCTACCCAGTGATCCATCCAGTGAGGGATCAGAGAAAGTTCTGCTCCAAGAGAAAGAGTCTCTGCTCCAAGCCTGCAGGAGCTTCTCCATTTCCAGCAGTAGGCAGAAATGCTATATTCCAGATGAAAAATAATTTGTAAGAAAAATACATTTGTAAGAAAACATCCCCCCAGTAGTGAAGGTTTGTAGCAGGCTGAGTTCAGAGAAAAGATGGGTTGCCTTTGTCCTGCATATTCTCTGCTGTCAATCAGTGGTGTCTTTTGAGCAAAGTGTGCTCAGCTCTCTAAACCTGCTAGTGAGTATTTAATAGGAAAGGAAACATTTCTCTCTATGTCCCTATTCTATCTGGAGGATTTGGCATTGGGTCCAAATCACCACCCAACAAAAACAAAGTAATGAAATATATGCCTTTAGTCTGGGATAATAACATGCATGCAGTGATATAAAATATTACAAAAGTCTGTTCATAAAAAAACAACAAAACCAAACAAAGAAAAAAGAAGGCAAAAGCAAGCTAATTTTATACTGCAATGCACTCAGAGGCCAGGAAGCATTTTACACAGCTTTTACAGCTACTACTATCTCTGGCAAACAACCTTAACCTTGCTGGCATCTCAAAAATGTGACCCATGTTTCCCAAAAGCCAGTGTACCCCACTGCAGCTGTGACCTGTTGCAGCCAGTTTCACACCAGAGCAACTACCCAACCAAGTCAAGCTCAGGAGTGTGTGCAGGGACTAACTTTGTCAGCAGCCATCTCAGGGCTGCTGGCAGTCTCAGTGGTGGAAATGGGACCAAAAGTCCAAGAGGTTTGGGAAAGTGTATGTCCTGATTAGTGGGATCATGGCAATGATTCTTCCTGTGTAGAATGGAGATTTTTCTGTTGTCTACCCTGTCTGAACCTCAGAGATCCCTGCGTGCTGAAACTGAATTGACAGAGTAGTTTGGGAAAAGTAGGTGAGCATGTTTTTTTCTTCAGCCTGCGTGAGTCACCTGCTATCCACTGCTTAAAGTTGGACCTCAAATAGGCACAGATGACAACTGCCATTTGCAATAGCACCATCCCTAGAGGGGTTCAGAAAATGTCCAGAGGTGGACATAGCTTAGTGGCCCTGATGATGTTTAGTAGATGGTTGAAATTGATCTTGAAGGGCATTTCCAACCTTAATGGCTCTATGAGCCCATTCTCTAGTCTGAGGTAGTCCTACACTGTAAGAAGGCTGGCTGGCTTTGTTGTGCTGCTGGGCCATCACAAGCTGCTTAAAGCAGTTTTGAGCACAGAGTGAGGGATGTGCAGAGTCCCTCAGCTCAGTCCTCTGGTGTTGCAGGAAGCCATGCTCTGTGGCCTCCTTCAGAAACATTTCTGGTTCTGTCTCAAAGACACTGAAAAATAGGCTGTTTATTCTGCATGGTGGGATCTGCATCTCCAGCACTGGCAACTGCCTTGCAGCTTGGCTGTATCTGTGGCTCCCTTCTACCCATTTGTTCTGCTGCCAGGATTGTCTGATAACTTCAGTAGTTCCCCTCCAGCTTTACATTTATCTTCAGCAGTCGTAGTTCCTTAAAGAAATACCCAGGCTGTGGAGGCCTCGGTCTTCTCAGCTTTCTTCCCTGTTCGTCCTTCCATTCTTGTGATTGGTTACACAGGTCTCCCCTATTCCCAATTTTATTCCTTCTGAGTGTGGATTGTCAGGATAAAACGTGCAGCATTCCTGTTGGGTCACTGTCAACATCTTCTTATAAGGGCATGAATGTTTTCTTTCCTCTGCCAGAGATAGTTGCTGGGTGTCTCCAAGGGCCACATATCCCTTTTCATAACCATATGATAGTGCTAGCTCCAACTGGCTTGTACATGACTCATCTGGGCATGTGTCTATCCCCTCTGATTTTTCAGCTAATTTCACCTCATAATAAATACTGTTCGTTCTTCAAATGAATGATTTTATACTTGTATTTCTGTCTCTTCAATCTGAA
>VWZY01002347.1:52893-99991 GCA_013399075.1 Chloroceryle aenea
TAGTAGCTGTCATTCACACTCCTACCTATGCACCAGTAAACAATAAAAATAAGATCCATCCCAGACTTGTTCCCTGAGGAATGTTCCTTGATGAGTGCATGTCCCAGCTGTACTACCCAATGCAACCAAACTCCTTCTGCAGATGGCTGGGGAGCCAAGGCAAGACTGATGTCCGTCTGCCCAGGGAGGCTGGCAAGGTGAAGAGGCTGAAGTGAGGGGGAGCTGTTGAAAGCTGCACTCAGAACAGAGAGAGATGGGCACAGCTGAAGAACCAGCATCTCAGCAACGAGTTCCTCCTGTCAGGTAAAAGCACTTTCAGCATCTCTGAAACCACTTGATGGTGGGAGCACCGACCGACTCACAGCGGGAGCTCTGGTTCTCTTGCTGTGGCTGTGGAAAAGCAGGAGCGCTGCCGGAGGACATACACCTCACGGAGCAGGAATGTCTGGCAGTTTGAAAAGTTTCCACGGAGGTAGGTTTTCGGAATAGATGCTGCTTTCTGCTGGTCAGGACCCAAACATTGCTGCATTGTGCTCTCCCAGAAGAACCAGAACACGACAGGGGGCAGGAGTATGCTTGTTTGCCTCATTCTCATTTTCTGAGAACAGAATTGTGCCAAAATCAACAACTGGTGAGCAGCTAGCAAGATTTAATTATTATATTTTTTTCTACAATCTGTATATTTTAAAGTGTCAGTGATAAAAGTTTTATGTGCATACACATTCCCTTTCTATTTTGCTCTTTTATGTTTTTTATAACAGTTTTCCTTGAAGGAAAGCAGTGCTATTGAAACTATAGGAACAATTTTTTACTCTGCTTGAAGAATTGAATTTGTGTTAAAAAACCAACCAAGCAAACAAAAAAACCCAAACCAAAAGAAGGTAAACATATCCTATATCAAAATTCAGGCTCCCTGATTCTCGTATTACTTAATCCCACATTTAATCCCTCAGACCTGTTAGAGTTTACCGTTAACCAAAGCTGTCCCATTTACACTCCAGGACAAACTTGTTTGAAATACAATCCTGAACTTCATCCCAGACTTCAGGAAAACATCCATCCATATCTGAAGAGGATTAAATGCAAGCTCTCCAAAGCCCTGTCTATCTATCTGCAACTCTAAAAAGCCTATCACTATAGTGTCTAGACACTGAGATAACCCTCCTGATGGAAGCAGATGGTAAAGACCTCTCCACATCATGGATTTCCATGAAAGCTATAGATTAGCAGTCTCTTGGCAAAGCTTTTCATAGGAAAAAAGACACTACCATATTTAGATACAACAGGAGGAAGTTAACAGTGTTGTGGAGGTTTTAAAAAAATTTACCCAAGCTGAAAATTGATGAACCTGAGCCTGGGTTGTAGCAGTAGAAAAGGAAGAAAGAAAGCGAAAAGCTATGGCAGGGAGTCCAGTGCAGATTTACACTGATTTACTTCTCAAGAAATGAAATCAAGGAAACTGAAGAATGAAAAATGGACACATTTCCTTGAAATAAACACATATAGGAATGGTCTGATTCCAGTGGAAGAACTCTTCCTGAACAATAGATGCAAGAGGAGTCAGAGTCACATTTAAGACTTAGTTATAATAACATTTAAACCTTCATGAGCCCAGATGTGTACAGAGTGGAGTGAATAATAGACCTAGATCCTAAATACCATGAAACTCCCTATTAAGTCAGCTGAGATCCCTTTGACCCAAACAGTTTGACTGAGTGCAACCCTTGGGACTCTGCTCTCCAAGTCTACAGATGAGCACAGTCCTCTGGTCAGAATTCTCTACATATACAGGAAAAGAACCATGAAATGTCTTAATTTTACTTTTTCAAGTTCTCACCCCTCCCTCACCCCACAGATTGTGGGTAAGATGCTGGCTTCATCTTCAATATTTTGGATGCACTGTCACTCAGCAGGACATTGTTGTGCCATCAGCTATGGTGAGTTAAAACTTCTTGCTTGGATTGAAAAATAGGTAGACAGGTTTCTGGGGTTCTATAAGACATTCAAACAGTATAGGAAATACCTGGGAATCCAAAAGAGTATCAGATAATCTTGACAGGTTTGCAGCTGCTTCTAAGTTTATAGTGAGTGAATGTGGCTAGAAAGCAGTGGTTCCTGTATGGGAAAATGGGGAAGTCTGGAAAACAATATCAACTCCTAGACCTGATTCTTGTCAAAAAATATAATAATAATGTATATATATTTGTTAAGAAATGAGGACTGGGACTGTGGAAAAGAAAAAAAAACCCCAACAACTTCATTATGGAATAATCAAAAAGAACTCTTAAGCCAGGAGAAGCTAAGGCACACTCAGGCAGCTAATTACTCAAAGCAGCTTCATGTATGAAGAAAATCTGAGCTGTTGTGCCCTGAGCAGGGTAGACTGTTGCACCATGAGGAAAACTGCATCTGATGCTCTGCAGCCTTTCCTAAGAATTTCTTTTTAAGCAGGAGTGAGCCAGGTTGGAATGGGCGTGGAGAAGGGCTTCTAGAGAATAGGCTGTGCTAATGGTGAGCTTTAGCCTGGCAAAATAAAGTAAGAGGGGCTGATGTGGCTGCTCCAGTATATTAGGAGGAGACACAGCTATGGCCAAGATTAAAGTCTGGGACAATATTAACATGATAACAAGTAGTAGTGGATGCAGAGAGCCTCAAAAAAAGGCTACCGTATCAGAAGAATGCTGCTAACTATCAGAGGGGGGTGTATGTGTTGGAACAGACTCTACAAGGAGTAAAACAACCTGAAAGACCCAGACTGGTTTTATTTATTGATGAGGCACTTACTGCCATTGTGCCAACACTGTTATAGCTGGCGTGTCTGAAATATTTATTGTAATTTATTTCAAATGCCCCTAGAAGTTGATCATGGGAAGCAATATATAATTTACATAAGATAAATTTCCCTGGAGACCCTACCTTCCAACAGCAAGGTGTATATAAACTGAGTATCAGGCATTATTAATTTCAGGTAATATACTTTCAGCGTACTTCACTGCATAACTGAAAAGAGATGGTTTTGCAGGTGGCATATTTAAGGGTAAAATAGTCTCCTTGGCTTATAGGAGAGCATCAAGGTTGTTGTCAGAGCAACTTTAGAGGCACAGACCTGCAAAGCAATTGTTCTCACCCATTTTTCCTGTCTAGACTGACCTTCCCTACCCCTTTCCCCAGCCAGCACAATACCTTTTGACTTTTTCTTACCAGTGCAAACACATGGCTGGGTCCTCCAAGATTAAAGGCAGGACAAGTCTCACACTCATTACTGACCAACCAGGAAGTCTTTGTGGGACAAAACCTGATGGCTCAAATGATGACTCTTCCTTTGGGTGCTATTTACTTAGAAATTAGTTAGAAGCTTTATCTGAGCTCACAGCCACAGTGCACCAAGTGAAATACAAAGAAATCGAGTGCCACATTCAGAAAAGTCCAAACCAAAATAAGATCAAAATATCCCCATGGGGTACTGGAGGGGTGATTGAAAGTGTTTGCTGGACTCTCATGTGCCTCACCATTCTGGGGTCACTCTTTTCAGTTGCCGCTGTGTAAAGCAGGAGTTGCTCTGTGGTGGGAATCTGGGTAGTTATATTTTCTGCTACCTTATTATCACACAGATATACTCCTTTTGGTGCAACAGAAATAGATTTTTGCCTGTGCATGGTCATTGAAGAAGGTATTTCCTGATCTTGCATCAAGAAATAAGGTCTGGAGAGGGAAAAGCGATGACAGGAACGCAAGTTTGTGTGCACCACTGTATAACAGTCCCCTAAAAGGAAGACAACAGCACAGTACTTTTTTTTTTTTCTCTTGGGGGTAAAAAAGACAGCTACAAAGCTCTGGGGATAGGAGAAGAAAGGGCAAGACAGCCAAGGGAACATCCCTTCAAAGCATGCCAATAGATATGTGCTATTTCAAAAGAGACATGTGGAAGGGAGGAGAGGAAGCAGCCGCAAGTTGGGTAACAAATCAACAAAGGACAGTCTTGTGGAATTTACTGCTTTCCCTTGTGGCAGACACTTGCCAGAGGTGGACTGAAAATGGCAGTAACTCACGTCAGGAAACCATCTCTCCATCTGCACAGTTAACACTAGTCTGTATGGATGCAGGTAAGTGGCAGGAGCTAAGTGGGTGGAAGCATCAGCAGCAGGGGCTTGCAGCAGAGATGTTAGCATCCCTGGGGGTACTGAGACCATGCTTCTGTAGTTATTGCAGGAAGAGAAAGGAGAAATGGTTGTGTGTTAGGGCAGGGCTGGGACACCTATGGTGAGGAGCACCGTATGTAAGAGGGCATACTCTGGTGGTACTCTATCAATTCCCTTTTCAAAAGACCCTCCAAAAACTGGGCTACAGCTTTTCTTAATTTCTTCCCCTCTGGTTAACCTCTGTTTCTATGCACGTGTGATGCTTTCTTTAAGCAATCTTGGGTTGGCCCTGGTAGATGCAGAATAGCTTTGTAGTTCACTCTTTCCTTCACACGCTGTGGCTTCGTGATGTTCTGTCGTGGCATTTGGCTTTGGGACAGGTACTGAAAGCTCAGCATTAGGGAAAATGCTGGGTGAAAGTTGTGGGAAGCAG
Source organism: Chloroceryle aenea (assembly GCA_013399075.1). NCBI lineage: Eukaryota > Metazoa > Chordata > Aves > Coraciiformes > Cerylidae > Chloroceryle > Chloroceryle aenea. The sequence goes on from VWZY01002347.1 coordinate 57,466, forward strand.
AGGAAGCTAACCACGCTGCCTTGCAGTACTAGTTCACCAGTGGCTTGATAAGAAGGTTAATTGACTATTTCCTCAGCACAACAAACTTTGAGTGGGAAGGAGGAGGAGGGGAGACTGTGGGACCTTGAAAGAGCTGTGCTGACTGACTTAGCACATGGTGTTAGCTCTGCTACCATCTTTAGAAACATTTTCCATGGAAGATGTAATGAAATTCACACCACTGCTTCACTGCTTGTGGTGTTCTAAGGAGATGGCAGCATCAGAGAGGGCTGAGACAGAACTGTGTTTTCCTAACATATTGTTGGAAAGAAGGGTGCCTAGGAAGGGGTGGTGGGTGGGTGGTGGAGAAATGGAAGAGAAATCTTGTAAATGCTTTCTCACAACTGTAAAAATTTAATGTAATTTGATCCTTTCTGAGGACTTTTCTAATATCTCAAAAGGGGGATAATCTTCAGCTCAACATAAAATGTTTGAGGGGATTAGCTATCCTTCCCAGTCAGACGGAGAGCGATAATTCACACTTCACAAGTCTCCCAGTAGCTAGTCTGTAATAACTTCAGTAAGGTTAATAATTATCCTATAAAATTACCTGGCACTTGAACTGGCAACCGGTTTTACTGCCTGGAGGTGACTGTTAAACAATCTGTGTCTATTGGCAAGCAGCACTGCACGTACACCCTCGCAAACCCCTTCCCCCGTGATGGGTATGTGATATTGCATGGCACATTCACCATGCTGATTGCTTATTTTTTGTATCCTGCCTGTGTTCATCGCCTCAGATACCAGAGGATATATGAAGTGTGTCCTCCAAGGCAGCATACACTCCAGCTTGGCACCACAGGTCATTGGTACCTGTGACTTTGTCAAAGACAGCTGAGGTCAAACGCTGTAAACCTGGGTGTTAAATTATAGCCATAAGGAAGATACTTATCTTTGCTGCTTGAGGCATATCTGTGCTATGCCCTGGTTCAAAACCTGCTTTTGACATGTCCCAGCTGTGAGAATATGCTGTGTGTTGTTCAAGCTTGATGGCTTTGTCTCAGAAGCCAATGGCAGGAGCATTTGGTGAGAAGACAGATGGGATTTGCAAGAGTCGGATAGGATATTATTTAAACAGTTGTTTTATTTGTGAATTTTGGATATATTCTGAAAAAGGCATGAAGTATTAGTGATGGTGTAACTGACAGTGGCTTGCTTTTATTAGCTAGAAAGACCATGATTTCATTTTGAAGGAATTGGCTAGTGCTGCTCAGGCAGGTGGTAAATATCCCCCCATAACTCCAGTGGTAAACCCATGAATGCAGAGAGCTCACACATTCAACTTACTCTGCATAGGCTGAGAGCTGAGTGTGTTGATTTCTGACCTCCATTCTGGCATGGAGATTTCTGCTCACCTCAAGCTCTTTCCACATTCATCTCATCCACATTCATCTCATCTCTGTGAGATGAGATCTCTGTCAGGTGAGATCTCTCAGCATCAGGGAATGCTCAGGGCTGACCTTTGCACAACTGGAATCAAGCTGATAAGCATCTCAGTTTTGGTGACTGTAGCTTCCTTGCCACATTTGGTTTCCAGATTTAGGGTCATCATTCCAATGGACTCAAAGAACAGAAAAGAGAGAACAGCTTCAGGGAACCTCATCATCTCTGAGCACCCTGTGGTAAAAATCTGCCAGCAGGGAGTTTTAACCAATAGCAGCACAGACTCTTGTAGGTTGTGACAAGTGGGAAGGATGAGCCAGGTCTCAGAATGTTTGCTATATTTTGTCATTGCTGCTTATTTATGAAGGGCCTGTTTACTAATGAGGTGCTCAAACCTGCAGGCAAATATACATTGACATATGGTGCTAGTGCCTGGTCACAACTCTGTGCTCATGTAAATCCAGGTCCGGGACCAGGATTATAGACAAGGGATGGGCTACACCCTTCAAGATGCTGGCTGACTGATGTTAAGAGATTCTTCTGAGAAGAATTAGTTACAAACAAGGCTCGAACACATTCTAATCTGCATGTCAAAACAGTGTTTGGAGGTATTTTTAATTCAGTCTTTTTTAGTTGGATTTAGCCCTAATTTTTATTGCCATGCTATAAAAAGGACAGGTTGCTCTTGCCCATTGCCAGGTTAAAAACAACCCAGTGCTGTTTACCTGTGAAATGCAAAGGGGACTGCAAAAGGACCAGAAGCTAAATTAAACACAGTCATTTGTCCTAGGTGGATACTTTGCCTGCTGTTAGTGGAGCTGGGTGACACACGTCTTTGTGGCATGAATACTTTTAGCTTTAATTAGAGCTAAAATGTCAGTCGCAATTAAACAATATTAGTCTACAAAATTAGGTTTGAGTGCTCGAGGCTCCTAAAGTTGCACAGGTGCAACTAAACATTTATGTATTTCCCTTGTAATTCTTCACATAAATGAAGACAGGCTCCTAGTGAGAGGTTGGCCGAGCCTGAATCAGCAAAATATTTTATATGTGCCTCAGTGCATAGACACAGTTGCATTTAAAAAATTTACATCTGAAACTAATTTCCTGGCTTCTATTCATTTAATTTAGAGGGCTTTTTATTGTGTCAGCTCAAAATGCATTTTGTGCTTCTCCTGCCTACAACACTTGGTAGAAACTGTTTTTCTTTGCATAAAAGTTTTCTCTTGTGCTAAAGTTTTCCTCGTGCAGAAGTGCTTGAGGGAGATTCCGGTGGTAAAGTTGGAATGTGTAGGGTTGTCAGCTGCCTTGCAGGGGATCTCCTGTAGCCTATGGGATGATGGAGGCAGGCAGGTCGGCTGCTATGCTGAGGTTTCAAGGTAGTCTGTTGTGGGGTTGCAGAAAAGCCCATTTAAACTCTCTGCTCCTTGGTTTGCTTACAACAAATGAGGAAGGATGTCTCCCTTTGTCCGAGGCTGTGCAAGCACCCAGAAAATTAATGAGAAGACATCTACCTTAAAATCCATCCTTGGATGGATGTTGCTGTATTGTCCTCAGAAACCTCAGAACTTAACAGTTGTGAAGCCTCCAAGGTATAAATATTATTATGCCCAAACAGAAGTAAGGACAGAGCAAACCAAGCCCCAAGAGTACTGCAATTTGGTTTTGTACTATCATAGAGGAGGTCAAGGCAGAACTTGTAAGCACTGATATTTCTTCCTGAGGGAGTGACTCAAACGGGGATTTGGCCCCGGGGCTGAAAACACACCCAATGCATTCAGCAGTCCTTAAAAACTGTGTTGCTTGTGTCCCCTTGCTGCTTAATTAAAAGGAATGTCAGGCATTTCTGAAAAGACAGTGGGTGAGTTGTCAAATGTAACAAAGAGAGAAAATAATTTCAGAGGGAAGGGAAGTCTATGTAAATTATGATACTCATCCTTTTCTACACTAAACCACAGCTATGATCATTTTAAGTGATTTTTGTACAGCATTTCAAAATGAAATTTGACTCTCTCATTCATTTTCTGGCAATATGCCCTGAAATATTCCATTAAGTGTTTTCAATTATATGCCAGTCCCAATAGGATCTCAGTAAAAGGTTTTAAAAAGGTATCTTACCTAGTACATCATCTAATGCAGTTTGAATGCTATCAATGTTGCAATAAATAAAGATAAATTCAGTAATAGAACAAAAGTGTTGTAGCTTTGAATCAATAGACTGGGTACCAGCTGAGGATGTGCACATAGGTACTCTTCTCCTTAAAGAAAGGTTTCAGGAGCAAGATTTCTATTTAATATCTCATTTTCACCACCTCGTATCAAAGTCTATCTCCAGAATAAAAGCAAAATGAAACATAAACTACATTATTATTCCTGAAAGCTTTGATGAGTGTATTTTTGAAACCTATGGAGGTACATTATCTGTATTATGACACAAATTATTGCTCCAAGGCGGAGTGGAAGAGGCTGCTCTGAGATGCAGCTATCAGCATGAGTCTATCAGCATAGCTTTGCTATGCAGCACTGGAGTAGAAGGGAACTCACACACGTGTGTCCATGTGCTAACGTGCTGGCTCTGTATTGCTACCAGTGGAGTTGATCATGTTGTTCATTCCAGATAATTCACTGGACAAATTTATCCTGTTCCTTTAAACACGTGCATCATTTTACTGATGTGAAGTCTCATATTTCAGCAAAGGAAACTTCTTTATCGATGTGAATTGTTCACAAGATCAGTGGCTTGAACCTGTTTTTACTTCTTCCTCCAAACTGCTGATGATAACCATGGTGTTTATCTTGACTGCTTATTTGGTTCTATTGATGGCTGGAACAGAGGCGTGGGGGAGCTCGTGTAATACCTCATAGTGTTACTTCTGTTCTCTGATTTGATGTCTTGAATGTTAAACATCAGTAGGAATTCCCCTTAGAATGGTTTTAAATCCCCATAATAATCTGTGTAGCAAGGCCAAACAAGCACACTCATTTTCAGACAGGAGTTAATAGCTTGTGGATATAATTGCCTGGTAGGGTGGTAGTAGGTATTTTGACTCTGTGGGTCCTTCCTGGGCCCATGATTTGTTCCTCTAACAGGATCCTGTGATCAAATTGCTCTCCTCTGCCTTTCTCATGGCCTGGCCGTGATCCTTCAAAGTCCATACTCCCAACCTCTGTCCTGGGAGCCTCTTAGCCTTCACAGTGAGAAGTTGTGAAAAACCATCATTGTTTTCCTATTTGATGATAGGCTGGCTGTTGGGAAATGAAGGTAAAGAAAGGAGAGCTCCATCACTGTCCAATTTGCTTTGTTGCAAGCTTCTTAGCTTCGTGTCGTATTTTAACCAAGATTTATAACATGCTGACTGGCTGAGGCCCCAGGGTTGCTAAAAAGTAAAGGCTGGGGGGAGGGAACAAAGCTCCTAATAGAAATGTAACATTACATTATGGTAATTAGCATGAAATGTGAAGATTTTTATAAATTGCTTATCTGTTTTAATTATTCTTGAGACATTTGTAATATTAATGCATGGATAAAGAACAGTTAATTGGAAAATAAATGAGAGATCTAAATGTATTTCCCCCCTCCCTGCATATCAAGGGAAACCTGGATATTAAATCTCGAACATCCAAATCCTTGTTGTTTTATTGTAGAAATGTGTAAATTAATCAAACATTTATTATACAAGCCTAGCCTTGTCAAATCCCAGTTCTGATGGTTTAACTGGTGAGGGAGTCCTAATGCTGTGAAACTGGTGCAGTTTGTTTCATTGTTTTAAACAATCCCTCTGTCACCACCATCACCAGCACAATCTAGGGTGTAAGTTTTCTCTAATGACATCTCCCTTCTTTGCCTCTGCATGTGTCACAAGTGTGAGGCTCCCGTACAGACAAGAGCCTGTGTCAGGCATGAACAAGACAACTGTAGGATGGCAGTAATTTTCCATTAAGTATTGGGAGCTACTATGAAGCCAAACTATGTGTATGTGCCCACTGTCTGCCTATATTAATGTGTTATACACATACACCCATGTTTAGGAAGAATAAATACAAAAAAAAATAAAAATTAACTGTATGGGTAGCCAGAGAGACAAAATTGGAAAGATAAGGAAGAGAATAAAAGCTGAGAAATGTCACAGATACAGAGGTAAACATCTTTAAATCAAAAGTAGGACTTAGAGTTTCTGCTCTGCTGCAGTTTCATGTTTATTAAAAGGATTTATCCTGGAATCATCAAGACCGAGGCCACTAGCTGTTCTGTTCTCCTCCATTTATCTTATTGATTTCCAAGTTATGAGGATTACAAAATCCAGTCATGCAAACCCCTCTCCAAAGCGTTTTGCAGACTCCATGAAAAATACATTCTGCAAACAACGCAGAGTTCACTTTTCCTTGCCTCCTACCTCCAACCCTCCTCTCCCCTCTAATTTTTCTTGCACTATAATGAACACAGAGCAAATGCTAATCAGGCAATGTCTCTTTTACATAAAAATCTTCATTTCTTCTCTGAATTTCTTTTTTTTTTTTTTGGATGTCAGGGTAGGTAGGGTAATATAGAGAAAATCCTCAGAAAAGCAGAGATTAACATACAGATTAATGTATATGTTCACATATGTGAGCCTATTAACTGCGGGATGCATAACTGCTCATCACTCAAGTGCAAGCTCTGCTTTCAAACCGACATATTCCTGAGCTTTGTTTCAGATTTTCCATTCCTTGGTGGGTCATTTTAAAGAAGCATTCAGTCTCTGTGAAGCTAATTGAAAGAAAGGAGTACATACCATAATTTGAACCAGCTAGGTGATACTGGTTAATGCTGAAATGTGAGTTTCCCTATTGATGTCCTGGCTGTAACATAAGGAATTCCCCTCAGTGAGACTGATGTAGTTTGTCCTCCTTATGCCTTGCTGATTTGAGGCCAAATATACTACATAGATGTTTCCCTGGTGACATCAGTGGAGGGCTCCGTGAGGTTACAACACTTTCACCCCCTGCTGCAGGGACCAGTGAAATCAGTAGACTAGTTTCAGACCTCACTAGCAGGAGATGCACGAGGGTACCAGCCAGGACCAGAGTGAACTGGATGAGGCAGCAATAGGGTCATGTCTGGCTTTTGCAGAGACAGAGAGAAGACCTTGCTTGGCCTTGTGGGGCTAAACAAGGACAAGCAGAGATGACAGAGCTGTGGAGACACTCACTCCTTTATTGCAAAACCAGGAGCTGCTGGGTGACAAACATGCTCTCTGGTGCTTGAGCTTACACTTTTACATGGTTGTTGTAGCAGGTATTTTGGATTTTACTGGTCAAGCAGCAAATTCTGGTTGTTTTATTATTGATTCCTCTTTTGCTTGATAAGGTCATTTATGTTGTAAACTAATACCAGGAGTGGTTTGAATAAGGGGTGCTGGCCTTGCCTTTAATTTCAGAATAATGAAAGGTTTATGATAGGAAATGAAGCAGAATAATAAATGCATATTTAGAGATGTTATGTAGTGGGCTTTCCTATCTCTAGCACACCTCTTACACCCTAAGGGATGTGGTTTATGTATGTTATTTGTGTAGCAGTTTTTCTTCAGGTACCGAATGGCAAATATCTTAAGGGGATGGTTTCCCCAAACTGAAATCCAGTAAAAAAAAGAGTTACTAAGCCCAGTTGGTTAACAGGACCTTAATTTCACAGTGCTGTATGAAATGGGCCACTTTTACATCCCAGGTAAGAATAATAAAGCTCCATATCTTACAGAGGACTTGGAAAAAATATATGAAGGATTGGAAGTATTTCCTTCTAGTTTTCTGCTACCTGTCCATTTGGATACATCCTCAGGGTGAGATTCACCCTGACTGGAGCCTCATGACAGAAATCAGGTCTGACTCTTGGCAAGGGGCTGCTTCAGACCCTTGGGAGGTGCCTGGGAAGCTGTTTGCTAAGACTTCTGTCTGTAGGTGAAAAAAAAGAAGATATGAGATCTGTTCAAACTGTTCCCCTGAGCTGGGTTTCATGTGAGAAGAAGCCAGATCAGTAAAAAAGGCCCCTCAAAATACCCCTGCATGTGTTGTTTTAACCCATGGATGGTGTCAACACTCGCAGGCAATCTGGCTTGGCACTAGGGTTTGGAAATTGGGCAGGGATCAAGGCAGCAGGGTAAAGGGAGGACCCCTCATTCATGGTATTTTTGTATGCTGAACGCATCCATAGACACCCTTGTTCTGACAGAAGACTGGTTTAACAGGCAGTGCAAAGTAGAAGATGTTGTGTGTACAGACCTAATGGAGTAGGGGAGACACATTTTGAATATTGTTATTAATTATATCCAAAGCATCTGAGCACGAAAGCAAAATTAAGATTGCAATTTAATGGAACAGTGAGAGATGCATTACCTAGCTGGATGTTTGTACAAAGAAAATTAATGCAAGTAAGTGGGAGATTTGAGCAATGGCTTCTGAAACTGTATTTTATTTTATTTTATTTTTTTCCATGTGGCTACCTCTGATTTGCCTGCCTGCCTTTTTGCAGGGCTAGCCTAATTATTTTTATTCCCATGGGTAAGATATTATAAATGCACACAGAGGATGTAGCACAAGAACATGTGTGTATGTTTGCTTGGGCATAGAACTGTACATGAATTCACTCCTGTATATCTATGTGTGACTGCTTTGTGTTTGTGTTTGTGTGCACAGACACACACATGCACTCGGTATTTCCAATATTTTAAGCCACTAGAGATTTGTTTTAAGCACATGTATTCTCCAGAGTGATTCCTTCAGCTATCTGCCACAGTAGTAAGCCCTACTCTCCCTGCTCTGTTCTGATAAAGCTGCCCTGCCATTGCTGACCTGAAATCTCAGCAAGCTGATGGGTAGATCTTGTTTCTGATATGCATTTTGATGAGCCTTCAGTACAAATCCAATCTGGGTTGCAAGCTAGCTGATGCATGGCTGGCCTTCTGTTCCTTATTTAACACAACCATATTTTTCTCATTCCATATACCAAATGCTGTTTAAGGGTCTCTGTTCAGCCTCAATTTGAAAACAAAATATACTTCAGCTGATAGGAGGAATCCGTACACAAGAACAAGTGAAAAGAAAGAGCTGCACGCGTTTTCGGCCATAATTTAGTACACAGATGGTAACGATAGGAGGTGTTGGTTGCAAGAAACGAGTTGTTCGGGAAGATTTGCTCAGCTGAATTTTGATTTTGTTTCCAGCAGACCTCCTCACATGGTATTGTTTATGCAAATATACCCTCTTTTCAAAAAGCGTCTGGCTTCAGAAAACCCCTGGCAGTAGAGCACAAAAGCTAAGTTGTACAGCAGCTAGCAGACCTGAAAAGACAGGCTGAATGGAGCAATGGATGCAATATGCAGGCAGCCAGACAAACAGAAGAACCATTCTTTTCTGGGTACCAGTGGTGTGTGGAGAAGGCAGCCTACCCCAGAGGGAGGAAGAAAGGGCCCTGAGATGGGGGTAACTGCCCTGCCCCTATAGAAAAAAAGAAAAGGCTAAAGGGACCAGAGCCAAGCCTTATAGACACAACTACGGTAAAGGCGTAAAACTGCTTTAACCCACTTTTAGGACCTCTTGTGGTGTTGCTAACTTTGCCAAGGGAAAATTAATTGGAAAGCAAATCGAAGTTGCTCGTAGGTAGGAAAGACGAAAATGAGGGAAGTAAACCAATTCTTACAGTAACTTCCTAACCTCTGGGAAAGAATGAAGAGGGTTTTCTTTTGCTGTTAGCAAATATTTTTCCAGCAGCAAACGTTTAGCTGAGATTCAGTCTCTGCACACAAATATAACTACACGCAGTCACATATGGACAGGGAAAGCAAGTGAGCACTAGTGCAAGGATGTTACATTGCACAGTCTGGGCACAATAAGAAATACTACTGTTCTTGAATGCAATTTATTTTTATACATATGTACTTTTCACCCAGCAAGTGTTTTAATTCTTGTAATCTAACAGCTTGGTAAAGGCCAACCATTAGGTAGTGAAAAAACATATATATATACACACAGCAACCTTGTAACTCCAGCATTACCACATCTTTTGACAAAACTACTTCTGTCAGTGTCTAAGATCTTTGTGTGTCTGCTTAAATATTTGAGATAATTCTTCAAACACCCACCCCCCAGTTTTTAAAGGAAAAGCTGCTAGTGTTAGTTTTCTAATACATTCACATTTTGCATATATTTTCTCAAGTGCTGCATGTAAGCACAGCAGGTGTATTTAGCACACAAAACACATACAACCTTAGAAGCTTCCACTATCTTCTTGTATGCAGAGCTTCAATTCAACTCTAAATGTATTTAATCTATTTTGTTTCCTGTTTGCAAAGGGTTTCATATGTTATGACGAAACCATCAGCTCTGTTAAGTGAAATTTTTGTCAGGTCATTCCTGTGTTGAATATATGAATAATGTATTTTTAATTTCACTATTTCTGGATGCTCATCTTTTAAATGAAAGAACAAGTCTAGAATAGTTGTTTTAAAGGGTAGTCAGGAGATAGCATAAACAGCACAGAGAAAGCACCTCAAACTGCAGTTGTGCCAAATCTGGTCATTAATTCAACCTTATATCTTATTCTTTTTATGCCAGAAAAATCTGAAAACTGAGTACAAGAGAGAACAGCATCATCTGCATTTCACTGGCCTGCCTTCAATATAAAAGCTATCTTCTTATCTCTCTTTTTTTGTCCCTCTACAAAAACAGTAGCAAAGACAAGGCCTTTTTTGGAGGGTTTGGTGTTAGAGTGAGGGGTTATTTGCCATCTGCCATCAGCTTGTAGTTTGCATATCAATAAAAAAATTAATAAACTAATTTCAGACATATATGATACAGTTAATGCAGAAGGCCCATTGTTGGGGGAGAAACTATATTCTTATCAGTGGCTTTAAACAGCTATTCATCATTTGTAAAGGGCAATTATTTGGAATCTATTAAACTAGAATTCATAATACCCCTGCATACTGAATTTTAAATAGAAATCTGTATTTAGATGAAGGAATACATTAGTATAAGTCATTAGAGTACTGAAAATCCATGACTTGTTCATTTTTCACTGACTCTTTTTTTCTTGCAGAGGGTATGAAATACAGAGGATCTGAGCCTTTAAAGAAGACTTGCCAAAGTCTGCCTATTTGGGGAGGAGTTTGGGTAACAGCATATTCAACCCTTTATTCACTTTGTTTCAGATGTTGCAAATTTCTGCTGAGAAGAAACTGTTCAAGAAAAACAAAGTCAGCAAGCAAACAGAAGATAGATAGCTAGGTAGGTAAAGAGATAGATGGGTGCATCTGTATCTAGCTGTTGGGCAGTCTGGAGATGGAAGGACTTGATTCCAAAATACTTAGGATAGTAAGAAAACCTGTTAAGGGACAGGGGACAGCTATTTCTTGTTAAATGTTTTCCAGTGGGTGTTTCATTTTAATGTTCTGGTTATTCAAAGTAGTTTTTACAATGCTGGATATCAATGAATAAAAAAAATTGATTCAATAACTGTAATAGAAAATGACAACAGGGCTGGAGAATAGAAACTGTTTATCAAGCCAGTAAATGCTAATGAATCTTCTACTAGGAGATTCACAAACAAGTAAAGCACAGAAAAAATCCAAGACTGAGTAGAGATAAATAGATAAGCTAAAAATCACCATCACGTACTTTCACAGCACATATTTTCACACTAAATCTGGTTTAAAAGATAAAAAAGCACGGCATATGGAGATCTTGCATCTGCTTTGGAACTGGGTGAACATCAGTTACTCCAGCAAACCCACTGTTAAATCATCATCTCTCACAGGGAGCTGTTCAACACACGCCTGTGCACACGCATTACATGTGTGCACGCACACACCTTTCTACCAAGAACTTTCCCAGCATGAGATTGAATTTGATGTATAGCAAAGAATTCACCAATAACATGAGAAGATGAGCTCTGTATCTGCTGCTCTCTAGGATCCTGCTACTCATTAATCTATAGTCACAGTGAAATGACTGTATGGTCGTGCTTCAGCCCAATGCTTTCTTAGCTTTGCAAGGGTGATGTTGTCATTCCGCTCCTGTGGAAACAGAAAGAAATCACACACCAGCAGGGAGGTTTTAAAGAAGCTTTCTGGACTCCTTTTTGCAGGACTGTGGATGGGTGGAGAGGACAGAGGTTGAATATTTCATGCCATGGGTGGGCACTGTCTCCAGCAGACCTCCCAGAGGGAGAGCAGAACTTTTCTGTGGGACCAAGTGACTGCCAGACCCTGGGAGTGTTTTAGTGTGGAGGGTGGAACGGGCTGAAATTGAGGAAAAAATTGTATGTTCTCTGAGAAAACCAAGCAGTTAATTTATAACAAGCTTTTTTATTGCCTTATTAATATAGCTCTTCATTATGGCTTTACAGAGCCATGGCTTTACTTATTTGTCACTCTGCCTCTGTGGTTTTGGGTTGGGCAGAGGATGCTAGACACTCTTTTGCAAGAACACATTTCTTTTGTTGCAGAGAACTTTCTTGAACTGCTTTTCTGCTCTGTGTTCTATGTTCCTCCTCACTGGAGGAAGCAGAAGGCCACCTATATATTTTTAGGTGCAGAATTGCATTAGCAGTCTGGCAAGAACATTCATAAACTAGATAAACTACACTTCACTAGGTCAGGCTCCCTACAGCTGGGCTTGTGCTATGCTTGGTCACCTATTACCCTGTTTGTGATGCTGTTTCTGATGCACAATACGTGATTAGATGACACGTTGATCTAAGCTGAGAGTTGAGTACACAAAAAACTTGGATGCGCTTGGCATAAATGGGTCTTAGAAGTATAATGAGCCGTGTGATCTAGCAGCTAGGGTTTGACAACATCTGAGCTTTTTCAGTTTGATCATGATAATGGGCAGATTTAAATTAATAAATATGGCAAACTCCAAGTAATCAGACTACGCTTAAATTGCAGTGAAATAAATTTGGATTTACATTTATTATATAACATGCCCTGTACTGAAGAGAAAACACAGAGACACAGGGGGCTTGTGATTCCTTTCTCCTTCTGCTACCCCACATCAGGACAGACACAGTTCAAGGGATGTACAATAACTGGGAAAGTCAAGAAGACTGTTTGGCTGTACGTGTTTAACTTAAACCTGATGCAAAATCCCTACTCAATTTTCAGCATGGCTTCTTTAGGTTTCTCCGAACTTGCTGAAAAGAAGTCAATTCAAAATAATGTCAAGCTAATCCAAAACACATTGTCTCGCATAGCAGCAGTTGCAACAATTTAAAAAGAATGGATCTTTAGTTAGACAGACAGAATGGGAAAATTTAGAGAGGAGTCTTTGGTCTAAATGACTTACCTGAAAGCCAAGTAACAAGATATTGCATAAGATAATTAAATTGTTGTGGCTGAAAAACTACTGAAAGGGTTTCATACTCCTGCCCTGCTCCAGCAAAGCAGGCGAGCACATTTTCAACCTGAGAGCACAAGAATGATCTTTGTGTTCAATGGAACTATTCATGTGGCTTAAAGTTAGGCATGTGCATAAGAAGTACTTCCAGAATTGAGTCCAGAGTGCCCATCACTTTACAAAATCAATCCTGGCGTGAGCGGCTTGAGATCAGGTCAATATCATTAGTAACTCTCAATCTCAATTAGGAAATTTAAATAGAGAACAGTTCAGATTGCAGAAGAATTTACATTCATATTTTAAGTGTACGCTTGAAACACATCCAGAGAGCCTTGTTCTCCATTAATTGTCATCTTGTTAGGCTTAATACATTAATGACGACTTCTCTGTCTTGTGCAGTGTTCAGCACATCGGAGAGAATATCACCACAGAACTGTCTATCCTGTCAGCAGTACAAGTTGCAAAATGAATTGCTACTGAATCTAAATTTAGGTATCAGGAGAGGATACGCTGAGCAAGTGAAAACACAGAAGCAAAGTGACATGCCATGGCTTTGTGGATACGTGGATACAAACAATCACAGCTTAACAGACATGGGTAAACTGGTGAATAGACAGAGGTCCTGCACTGGATTGTGATTTGCTTGAAGATCAAGGATCTAAATATACCTGATTTAACACAATGAATAATCAAATTGTCAAATGAACTTGAACTCCAGAAGATATTCAAGAAATCTCTCCATAGCAAAAAGAGGCTTTGGAAGATAAATGGCATGTCCACTTGTAGTTAAGTGCTAAAGAGTGAAAGGAATGGCTTTCCGTTTTGGAAAGATAATAAAAAAGGAATGTACCATCTCCCTTCTCATGCATTTTTATTCCAGCTCCAGTTAAATTTATGTATGTATAGATGCTTTTTCTTTCCCCAGAGAAATAAGTCATCCTAGTTACGGCACAGTGGAGAGGGATTGGTTTCCTCAGCACTTTACCCAGCTTCATCCCTGAATCCCTGCCTGCAGACCACACAGCACAGAGGACTGGTGAGTGACAGAGGCCATTGTCCACCAAAAGCAGCATCAGGAGTGGGTGCACTGTGCAGGAAAGGTACTGGCTCCCTCCTTGATTTGAGGGTCTTATTTCTAGAGAGTTCATTGAAAGGATTATGAGTGGCAGAGATGTAAAATTCTACTTCAATTCAAGGAGATTGTGTCTTTTACTAAGTGACCCCTCAACTTCCCTCCTCCTCCAGACTCAGGAACTGAGGGGAAAACACCTGACATTCTTCCTGTTCCATCCCTCAAACCCTTGTAAGGAGAAGCAGCTGTGGCTTAATAAATATGTGGGACAGTTGAAGATATTATTGATTTTTTAAATTGGAGTACAAACTAGAGTTAACAAGTTTTGAGTGCCTAGGTCTTTATCATTGTATAGTCATGATCAACCTTTTTTTTTGTTTTGGGATAAAGTATAGAAAAGGGGCTATAAATCCTCCTGAAATTTACAGTGAAGAGTATAATTCAGAATACAGTTTTCCCCTGCTTATGGCATTGTAATAATCCATACTCTATTATGCTATTGCCGAACTGCCTAGTGGCATTGCATGTTTTCATTGGGCTGAACCCTGTGTGCAAATCATCTTACTGAACTGATCCTCTGCACAGGAGATCTAATGTGTTTGACCTGCACTGTACTTAATGAGAATGAACATGTTGTTTCCATAGCGCAAGCTTTGGTAGGTCACATGTGTTGTAGGTAAGACAGAGAAATTATACAGCTCTTGGAACCTATTTTTTTCCTCAGAAAATCTCAGATGGAAACCTGGGAGCTCAACCTGAAATTAATGGAGGGCAATTCAGAGTAATTGTGAGGCCACTTCTTTCAAATTCACTTCTGTAGCACCACTACAAAGGAACTTCTTCCCTTGATACAGGCCAGGTTGGGTAATTTATGTAGTCACTGAAATGAGAATAAAGCAAAGCTGTCCTTCAAGAAGCTGAGGCAATGTTTGTGGTTGGGTCAATGTTTTTCTAAATGCATGCAGAAAGATATATAACCCAAATTTCTGTTTAGCAGAAGGGATCATGCCAATGTCAAGAGCTAAACACCATCTTGGTCTGTTTTGTTAGTATGGGCAGTGCTTATTTTTTAAGAGATTTTGTAGTTTCATATGCTTTCTCAAAAGAAGGTGAAGAGAGATTTCAAGTAGTAATTACAGTCATTAAATAAAAGGAGAGGGAGAAAGGGTAGACCATTCTTTACACCATGTATGATAAGAAAACCAAGGCAACTACAAGGAGCTAAGACTTGTTACCGAGCAGGAGACACTTGAAATTTTTATGAAGAGCTATTTGAAAAAAACAACAAAGAAAGGCAGATAAAATCCCTCATTATTAACTAATGTAATCATATGAATTTCAGCATGCAGCATGCACGCTACAGATAGTCATGGTTTATTGTTACAGTGAATTAATAACATTGTCACAACGGATAACATCACATACTCTGGCTATCCGAGTGATAGGAAGACCAACAGAGTTTCACAGTAACAGAGCAGCTTTAAGTAATAACAAAAAAAAATCCCCAACCAAGCCCACAACAAAAAAAGCCCAAACAAAACCTAACCCAAGTCCGAAAAGCCCAAACCACCTCTATTAAGTTAAATTCTTTTTTTGAGTGGTGCCTTTGGTCTACTGCAGCAGTGGAAAGAGCACTCAGAACACATTGCCTGTTTGTAGGAAATACATGCTTTGCATTCACATCGTACTCGATCTTAATCTTGCTGATTGAATTTAGGGTGGATACTAAAAAGCAAACTCATCACCTTCTATGCACTTGATTTTTTCAGCAGAAGGAGCGCAAGTTAGTGCAGTATCTCCTCTTCCAATAAAATAAAAATTCACAGCACCTCTCCATAGGCTTTAGCATCACATTTTGGATTTTCTTTCCTTATTGCCTCCAAAATAGATCTTCCAAATCTGTGTCTACAGTAATGCACACCATCTTTCAAAGACACAGCTCGTCTTCCAAAGAGCAAAAATACAGTCTCCCAAAGAATAGCCTAGATTCCTTCCACCACTTACAAATTACTGAGGCAAAGTTAATGAGTTCAAGGAATCTGCAGTCAACTGAGGCAAAATAAGACAAGTCTACTATGACATCGTCACAGTTTTGTCACAGAGGCTGTGGAATCTCCATCTTTGGAGAATGTCAAAGCTCAGCTGAGCAAAACCCTGAGCAACCTGCTTTGAAGATAGCCATAGAATAGTCAGATGATCTTCAGAGATCCTGCTTCATTTCTTCTATTATTCACTGAGCAGTGACTCCAATACAATATTAAGAGATGCTCGTAAATTCAGTATATAAAACTACAACAGAAAAGAATCGAAATGATCAGATTTTGTACGTTTTGAAATACAATGCCTCCCTTCAAAATATTTTGTAATTGTAGAAGTAATGTGATGGATTGAAGTGGATAAGCAGTAATATCACTTTACATGTTTCTAAAAAAGGATTTGTTCTCACTGACAGAAAATACTCCATACAAAACCTTCTAAACTGCATCCTCCAGCCTTCTGGTTTTTCTATATTAGACCTCAAAAGGATTTCTTCTGTACAGTTTCAGTGGATTTGTTCATTTAACCTTATGTATCTAATTAATACCATCTTTTAATAACACTAAATTTGATCAAATATTACACTGGCTACTTTACAACAGACTTTTTTTTTACAAGTAAATAAAATATATCCCTTTCCCCATGAAGCACATGAATTATGCATTCCCATTGTTTTGTTTCTAAGTGGAAAACTCTATGAAAAAAATGTAATTCCTACAAATATCTTGACTCTATTGCATTAAAAACCACTATTGGTTTAGGTAATAGAGTCCGCAGCACAGAATTAAGAACATTCCCCATAGAAATCATTTGCTTTCATTGCACTGAAGAAAAAAACAAAACAAAACACAAAACGATCAAGCCCCTTTTCCACCAAAGGTGCTTGCAATCTCCAAAGACACATTTTTATTAGTTTTCAAATTCGGACAAATATTGCAACTTCCCTTTGGTGGTCTTTAGTAAATGATACATTATTTTCCTTTGCAGAAGATTCAGAATGTTGTCATAGATGCTTAAAGTATATTATATCCATCTAAAATCATACGGATGTAAACACAGTGTAAACAAATCCTACGTAACCCCCGTTGATGGGGGAAAGTACAGTGAATTTTTTCAATCTGAATTTACGTTTTGTGCCCTGTGCACAGCATGTGAGACCCACTGGACACAGCCACAAATGAAATATTTATATTATAGCTGACTTCTTATGCTCAACGGACCAGAACAAGTTGTAGAGTCCCTTCCATTGAGTTACACATTTGTGTTTGTCAAGATTTATTTACTGAAGTTTTATCAGTCTTGTCCCTGAGCCCTGCTGGATACTGAGCAACACTCAACTCTACTTTTCCAAGATGTGGTACAACCTGATACATGATAACTAAAGGAAATGTTATCCCTGAAAAACTCCTCATTCTTTTCCCATTCTGTCTGTTAAAGTTAACTACAACACCCCGCCTGAACTCAAAAGTGTGCTTTATTGCTCACAATATTGCACACCTCTTCAGGTAGCCTTCTGTATTTGCCACTATGCCTGCAAGTGGTACCAGGCTGCCAGCTGTGCCACATCCTCAGCGTGATGCCTAAAGGAAAATCTGGGTGTGCAGCTTTTACCTACTTCTGAAGAAAGTGAGGGGAGAGAGGAAGCTCTGTTTCCTCCACCGTGCCATTCTCATAGCTCGCTTTTAAGAGCTGAACTAGGACTAAACATGCCATGGAAATTATAAAACCTTCAAAGCCACTTTGTAAATAAATTGAAATTATTTTCTTCTGGGAACAGGTGCAGCTGAGATCTGCAATAGGTTCACCTCCCTGGAAATAAAGGTACAGCAAGGAGTGAATAATGCACACGGAGCAGAAGCTTCCACCACATAAGCAGTGTCATGGAAGAGATGGGGCAGAGGACAGACTGTAGTTGGAGCACGATTCTTCCTGTTTCTTCAGTGCTGAATTTCATTCTAGGCTCTTAAGCATAA
This sequence comes from Chloroceryle aenea, assembly GCA_013399075.1. Lineage (NCBI taxonomy): Eukaryota > Metazoa > Chordata > Aves > Coraciiformes > Cerylidae > Chloroceryle > Chloroceryle aenea. The sequence goes on from VWZY01002347.1 coordinate 75,340, forward strand.
TTGCTATGCACAGATATACAGAAATCTGAACTCCAGATATCAAAAATAATACCAATGCAGACATATCAAAACATACATAGTGGACATAAACAACTACTCTCTGCCAAGATGGCTAGTGAGAAACTATACCTATGGGAAAAAAAAGCGCTAACTTTCATTTAGATTAGGGAGCTGTTATGAAGAAATGCTGCCTAATTTGTAATGTACACTAATTTGACTCAAAGAAGGCTGCTTTGGCTAAGGCTTCATTCTGGCTGAAGAAACCAACCTGCAGGGACATGGCTGTGACATGGCTTGTCCTCAGTGCCAGCTCACTGTCGTGATTGTTGTCCCGCTGCTCTCTGACAGCAGGATGCATCAGTGTTGAAGTTTAATCTTTGACAAAGCCTCAGCTGCAGGCATCTGTCCTTTGATAAGAGGGGGTTAGAAAGTGATTGTTTTAGGTAATGTTTCCAGTAAACCTGGACATTAACTCTTTGGCTAGTCTGACCTCTCTGTGCTTGATGGAGGCATAATTTCAACCCCTATTTCTTTGCCAGGTATAAAATGACACGTTTCTGGATCTGTCTCCCCTTAATGTAGGAGGAGATGGGGGAGGAGAGAGGCCAATAGGTTGTCCACTGCCTCTCACATGTAACAAAATCTCCTCACAAGGACAAATAGCAAGACCTGAGTATGGTCCAGGACATTTCTTAAGCTCCATTTTCAATTCAACCTTCTCCACTGCTTGGGGAACTGCTGAGGGAAAGCCAGGAGGTGGAAGATTTGTGCCAATCAAGCTGTTTGGTTTTCTCCTGTGAAAGAAGGCAGAAGCTGTGTGCAGTTGTTATTGTTCCTCTGCACTTGAGTTACACCTCCCATTTTCTCACACCCAGGGACTGCCTTAACAGTCTTCTGTGAAAAAGAGTCTTTGGAGCAAGCATCACTCTCTCCAGCTGAGTGCTGTAAGGAAAGTCACCCTCCAAAGGCTGAGAGGCTGCTCCCACATCCTCTGATGAGTGGATTTGCTGGCATGGCTAAGCAGGTGAGATGGGTGAAGGACCAACACTGGGAAGAGTTTGCTTTTTTTGTGGGGTACCAGGTGTGGGATGAGAGCTCTCTGCTGGGGTGAATGTCATTACTCTCATCAGATGGGCATGTGGGGAAAAAAAATGCAGTTACACTCTTTATTATGAATAGGAATAACTCCTTTTAATTTTGTACAGGCTCAGAGGTCTGCTGGCCCTTAGCTCTTGCATCCACAGAGAGTAGAAACTTGTTTTCTCCGAGGAAAGGAGATGGAGCTAGAGCCTAATGCCACGTTTAGCAAGGCGAACTGTACCAACAGTCCAGATGTGCTTCCCAGACTCTGAAAAACAGCAGCTGACATTGTAGTATTAAAGCAGTACCTCAAAAATTAAAGAAGCTTTGCTCTTATTTAGCTGCTCTGCACAAAATCTGGCTTAATCTTGGCATGCTTTGCAGCTGAGCAAGGTCTCATATATGGAGATGGAATTCCTCCTGCTAAGAGCTCCTCATAGACTTGGGGCTTCTGTTACTGCATTCATAGACATATTGGCTCCAGGTCTGCTCACAAGGGTGGTAAAATGCCCAAAAGTTTCAGCAAGAGCAGGAGCAGACCAACTGTAAGAGCTAGACAGCTAAAAATGAAAACAACACACCCTCCCTCCCCCCCAAAACCAGCATAGGATATACCACGCAAAGTGTCAATAAAAATACAAAACAGTGATTAGTTTTCCACATCAACATTTCATCGCATCCTTTCTGAACACCAATCATTATGACAGTCCATGACAATATAAACAATGACATGACTGAGGTGCTCTAATCCATCCAGCTTCTGTTGCTGTACTTGTCAAGAAAAAAAGCAAAAAGCCTCCTCTAACCAAAACAAAACTCCACCATCCTACACATGTTACCAATGCTTTCTAAAAATGGGCATTCAACAAGCGAGGCTCCACAGCATGACTTCAAATTAAACCGTATGTTCATTTATAAAATGAAAAACTTCTGGGTTGAATGAGCCTTGGAGATGGAAATCATGACTTCCAGTCTGATTTTCTCTAGAGGAAACCATGGAGTAAACCTGTATGCCCATCATATAAGTGTCAGGATACCTATGATGCTGTACTGTGCACGCTGGCTTCCTCATAAAGATGATCTGCTTTGCAAAGATGGGCTCAGTATGCAGACTGATGGTTTGATTTTTTTCCCCCCTTGACATTTGTTACAAACAAGATAGGACATAATTGGTCTCACTGTGCAGAAATCTCTGGCATTCCCACCCTGCAGTCCACACCTTTCCCCAAGGTCCACACCAACCTTGCCTGTGAGAGGAGATGGTGGAAGATGGTGCTTGATGGTAAAGAAATGAAACAAAATTTCACTCAGGTCAAAGACAAAGCTTTCATTGTTTTTAGTTCTTTAATAAATAGTAGTAATAAAACCTATGTGGTTTTTAACCTAGGAGGTTGAATCAACAATCAGTAATTTAAATGGTACAGTAGCTCGGTCTCCACACCTCTCCTCTAAATCATACATACTTCAAGGTCCATAGACATTAAGGGAGTAACATTTCTCCTTCTACCACCTTGATTTCAGAGACATTTGATCCAGGACCTGACCCACAAAGCTACCAAGGTTGTCCTGATGTGGAGGCCAGCATAAAGTTTGGCTACCTTAGGGGAGGAGGTGGTGAGAGAGGGTGGGTCAGACAACGTCAACAGTTGGAGGATGCAGTGCATGGATGGCCTGAGGAGGCTGACCCCTTTTCATTACCCTTCTTCCAAGCCCTCTAGCCCTTCACATCTCCATCCTGGGACCTATTTGCACCAGACCATCACCCACCACTCCCTTTCCCACTAACTTGTAACCCAGGGCAAGCTCTGTAAATATAAACAAGGTGTCAGAGAATAGAGGTAGAATGATGTGGAGGGCAAGTAGTGCTGAGCAGACCTGGCCTAGGCTTCATGGGGTGGCACTACAGCAGCATCACAGACACTGAGAGAGCCTGAGATTTAAGTTTGGCCTTACTTGGTATTGCCTACAGTTAGAGTCACATCAAGGGTATGAAGATAACACATACCCAGGCTGTAGGATAGAGTAAAAGCCCTCTACAGCATAAGCAAAAAAACCCCAAACCACTTTGTGATCTATCTTGCATCTCACAAAGGTTATTCTAGGTATGTTGGAGCCATCTTTAGCAGCCATAATAAATCCCCTTTTCATGACAACCTCACTCCACTTCACAGCACAATGTGATACCCTTACACAACATTATCCATAATGTTCTAACAAAACCAAATTGTGTGTGTCATTGCTACACGCTACAAAAGTGAGAAGGTGCTGCAAACTACCAAACTTTTCAAAACCTTCAAACTTTTCCCTTCTAACAAGCCACTTACTGAGACGACAAATGCTGTGGGACTCGAATGTCCTTGTAGCACACCCTCTGCATGTTGAACTTTTTCTTGCTTAGCTGAAACTTTCTATTGCCTCTGAGTTTCCTTAGCCTCAGGGCTGCTCTAATTTCCAACCGGCTGCTCATGACCTCAAAGGCCTGTTCTTGTTGCTGGGTTTTGCTGGAGACAGCACATCCACACCCTGTACTTCAGACTGAGAGCTTGGGTGGTTTAGGAATTAAGATGACAGCCTGTGATGTACATAGATTACTCAGTCTTGATTAAAAAAAATAAGGTAATCATGCTTCTATACCACAGGAATAAAACGCAGAGCATTGGTGACAAGGCAGCCTTCAGGAAGAGGAGCCCAGCGAGCACCCAACGCCAACCTCCGTGAGTTGTTTACTTGCTGGCCGGGGCTAGAGAGTGGAGAGAGGTGGTAGGAAACAGGTTTGTTTGTTCAAATCCAGACGTGCTCTGGTGGCAAACCCGCCTGACCCCTCCATGGGGTGAAGTTTCCTCATCCTCCATCACATGGCTTTGCAGGTTCACCAGGGACCGTGGCTGAGTCACCGTCTGGGAATTTGGAGTAGGCATGGCCTTTGTAAAAAAAAAAACTGCTAGAAACTTGCTGTGCAAGATAAACAAGGAAAACACGTTCCTTGGCACACAGGCAGCTCAGATGTTGACCATTGTGTTCTGCTGGAGTTAATCACCCAGGCCAGGTTTGCCTCTGCAGTGGGAGGTGAGCTGTGGCCCCTCGATCAGTACTAAGGAAGCAGGTGCAGCAACAGCTCATTGTTAAACCAGGTTTGAATGTTGGGAAACTTGATCTATTCCCCCACCTTGGGGAAGCAGGGATGAAGCTGGGCAATGCTGGTGCATGTGGTGAGGGAAGAGTATGGGTGGTCACCCCACCTAAAGACCCAACGTTTTTCCTTGCATCTGTGTTTTGGAGGCTGAGCTTGATTCCTTTTGGAAGAACAGGCTTTCTGCCCAGCCCAGTCACCTGTGTCTGCTGGCTGGGAGCCACCAGCATGGTGATAGCCCTTACTCCAATTATAGGCTGAGCAGCTGGGGCATATTCTGAGATTTACCTTCAGGAGGTACTCAGACAGGTCTCCAGGGCTGTTAAGCTGCCTGCATGGCAGACCCTCTGAGCTGCCTTTCTTCCAGAGGCTGACAGAGCCTGGCACAGGCTGCCCAGGGAGGTTATGGAGGCTCCTTCTCTGGAAACATTCAAAACCCACCTGGACACAAACTTGTGTGACCTGCCCTGGGTGATCCTGCTCTGGCAGCGGGGTTGGACTCAATGATCTTCTGAAGCCTCTTCTAACCCTGAACATTCTGGGATTCTGTCAAGCTCCACCAGGTAGATCCCAGCATCCTGGCTCCTGGGCAGGAAGATACACTTCTTGCCTCATTCCTCCTCCTTCCCCTCCATGCCTCCGTGCTTTCACAGTGGTGTTAATTACAGTAAATTTATTGCTCCTCGGATGTTTTGCTCTTGTTTTCTGCACTAGTTGAAAATGAGGGAGCTTTTCATCAGGAGACCTTCTTCTGCACTTGCCCCTGGTCTGCAGAGGTCAAAGGTAATGAGACTGGGATAGCTGCTCTTTGCCATACCTGAAACAGGTGTGTTTGTGTTTCATCCTCATTTTTCAGGGATGGATCAGTGTGCTATGTTAATTCTTAGTACTTTGACTTACCTAGCTAGCTGTGGGTTGGGGGAGTGACAGGAGACTGAACTTGTCACATGAAGATGAAGGGACAGGGCTGAGATATATGTTGATGACCCTGATAACCCATTCTGCAGTTATACGAAGGGCTTATTTCCCAAAGCTCCTCTTTTCATGCTTCTCTAGAATAGCAGTGTTTTAAGGAGGAGAAAAGAACACAACAGCAAGATAGCTTTTCAGTCTTTTATAGATTTTTACCTCTTATCTAAATGATTTGCTACTAAGTCTTCTTTGTCCTTGCTTCCATGCCAGGATAATAAATGGTGTGTCTGTAAACACACACACACACACATTTGTATTAGTAGGATTTCTGGAAAACCTATTGTGTGCAACTAGAGGGGGGAAAAAAAAATCTATATTATCTTCAAAAGCTTTTGGGGTTGGGATTTTATTTGGAGGGTAAGACATTCATGCAACTCTCCCTGCAGTATGTGAAGAAAAGGCAGAGATAGGAAGAAAGCAACATTTTGACCCAAATCCTTTTCATAAGGCTTTAATCTCTGTGATTATACAAAAGAGGGGACTAGCACACTGCCTTTGTAAATAAGAGATGAAATTGGTGAGTGATAGGATTGATATACAGCTGTGAGATGAACATCACTGTTCAAGAATGGCTGGCAGTGTAACCCTACCTTCTCAGAAAAAGATGGTTCCTGAAGTGAATGATAAGGGCAACCCCCCAACATATCTACCATACCTTGAGTTGTCCTGTCTGTTAAGTAATTCAGCCAGTCTTATAAAGGACAAGGAAATCAAGGCAAAATCTTGTCATGTGAAGCAGCAAACCCTGTTATGCATAACAGCCTTGCAGGTTACAAAGCTTGTTTACAGCCTTGTAAGGAGCTCTACAATAGTTCATGTGTTTATGTAAAAGAGATGGAGGAATGAAGATAATTAGTTCAGTAACTATATTATTTTCCCATTTGTAATTTATTAAGATGTTTCAGGGCTGTAATTTCTGTAGATACAACAAATGGTAGATGCAGTGCAAAAAACAAATGTGCTGTAGCCTCTTCTGTCCATTTTGAATATGGAGCCATCTAGAAAGACTTAGAGTTGGACTCAAATCCTCACCACAGTGAAACCCAGTGCACAGGAGCTGAGGTTATGACAGTATTCCATGTGGGTAAATGCCATGTGAGAACGGGTAGATTTTCTGTTAGATGCAAATTCTCAGAGCTGCCAAGTGCCAGCATCTCCAGCTATAGAGCAACACTGTGGATGCTTAAATTTCCATGGGCATTTGGCTCTTTACACACACTATTTATATATTTATTTTATTTTTTGGTACTTTTTCTTGTGCAGTGTGAAGGGCATTATTTTCCAGCAGTAGATTTTCCTTCTCCCAACCCACATTGATTGAAGTGTCTGCATCTGGACAAACTCAGAAGTCTCAGGTGAGGCTTGTTCACTGAAATAAGTTAAAGTAACCTTTTGTTTTCAATGCACAGCAATTTAAGCAATTGGGATTTCATTGGAAAGTGTCCCAAAATCACTTTAAAAGGTGATGAAAGTTGTTAGCTGTTTAGAATCCCTAAGCAGGCTTTTTAAAGTAAAATTTGTTTGAAGGTAGAGAAGGCTGAAGACTCGATTCCTTTGAATCTGCCTTTTTAGGTGCAAATCAGAGTTTGAGAGTTTGGCGAGATCGACCTTGTGTTTAAAGATATCTGTTAACCTTAAAATAGATTTCTTTTGCTTTCCTGCTATTATTTCATCTGAGGTTCTTAAGCCTGGCCTAAGGGAAGCAGGCTGCCTGTTTTTGTAGTGGAGTTAAGCAATTGTTTTCTTTTCTTCTTCATTTACACAATTTTCTGAAGGAAATTTTCTTATTCTATTTTAGTAAAGAAACATTTGAAGAAGCTGAGCTTAGAGGAGGGAGTGGGGTGTAAATGTAGATCTGATGAAGGTCTAGCAGATGTGGCCGATGTAGATTTGCAAAAACTGATGGAGAAAACATTTACTCAAGGATGAAAATTGAGACTTCTCCAGAAGATTCAAAGAGGTTCAGATGCAAGTTTCTGGTCTCAGTCCTTCTCAATTTAAAATTAGTCACAAAAAGCTGGATGAGCTTGTCTGGTATGTCTGACAAGGCATACAATACGCTGGCAATGAAGATGACAAAAATCTAGATATTTCTAACTCTATATGGCAGAATTCTGCTACCCTTTTACTATGGAAACAATCAGAAAACTCAACTGTAGCAAAATAATTTAAACCCCCCAGACTAACACCCAGTACAATATGATGTTACGCATTTATAGTTAAGGGACAGGATGAGTCCTTAGCTGTCCATAGCTCCTCTTTAGCTCTGTCTGTGTTCTGAGCAGAAAGACTGTGCCTTTGCTCGCATTAAAGTCACTGAGGGTCATCATCTGGTCAGGCACTTAAACAGAGGTGTTGTTATTGAGATGACTGATGGGTCACCATCAGCGGATGTTCCAGGATTGGCTGTTGTGCCTGTCCCTGGGGTGTTTCCCACCTTGGCTGGGAGAGGACCCATGACTGCCTACACTTTCTATCCTTTCCCTAGGAGTGAAAATATGTTTAAAACTGTCTAAGTGACAGTTAGTTTAACCTTGTGCACTTGAGAGAGGCTGAGATGAAGTATCTAATTTCACAGCAAGCCAATCTGCTTTTATTCATGGTAAGCTTAGCAGGATATTTCTTGATATTTCTGACTTTGATGTTGAAAACTTAAAAATCTTCTCCAATAATGTCCTTAAAGTTACCTGTTCTATACCTTGCTTACTGATGATTTCCTTCCTTAAAAAAAAAAAAAAAAGAAATCCCAACAAAACGAACACAAACAACCCCCCAAATCCTGCCCATTGTAGTTTTCTGAATTAATATATTTTCTATATTATGCCTGCTGTAACGTAGATGTGCAGCTGTTTAAAAACTATCATCTGCCCTTTGGATCGTGTTCTTGCTTCTACTGCATCATTACAAAGGCTGACATTTTCTAAATGCCTTTGGCTGCTGTACTGGTGCTGTTATCTTTTGGGTTTTTTATTTTTCTATTTTTTTTGTGGGTATGTTTTGGTTTAGAGTGTATTAACTGAGCACTCAAAAGAACTAGTAGTAGGGATATTTCACATCAGCTTTCCAAAGCAGAGAGCTGACAGTGGGGAAAAAATAATACACGGTGTGCATTGACAAAGCATCCATGGGTTCATTTATGAAACTTATCAGGGGAAACAAATCTGTAAATTCAAGATCAACTCCTGGGACAAAGACAGGATGTAAATTCCTGCTTGGTATTTGTTTCCGATGAGCTCAATCAGATTGCAGCTAACAGCATTTCCTCCAGCAAAGATACGGGGAGTTGTGCAATTACCTAGGACACTTCACTTTAAAGTGGTGCTGACCACAACTTTTACTGTATACTTATTAAATATTTACCTGGGTGAAACTCAGTGGAAGTCAAAAGCTAAATTCTTAGTCCATACTTCTTGTTCACAGTTTGCTAACAGCTCGGGGAATTTCGAGTACTCCTTTAATTTTGAAAGCATATTCAGAGAGATACATTTTCTCTCATCCTTCTTAAGCAATCCAAGTTATTTGAACTGGACTAATTCCAAGTAATTCACCTCAAATGCTGCTTAAGGACTAGAAAATCTGCCCCTTGGTGAACTTAACTGAAAAAATCAGAAAGGTTAGTTTAAAGAAATGTCAGAATGTTTTGTCTTTCTGCTCCTGACATTCATTTTTCATGCTTTATCAAATTTGGCTAGAGCCATTCACCAAGTCAACCTAGAATATTCAGGTTTTTTTGGTAATTCAGCTATTTTGCAGTCATCCACACCCCCCAAAAAAAGGAAAAAAAAAAAAGCTACCAAATGGAAAAGAAATGCCTATTTCCACTTATTTGCACTGGAACATGTCCTGTCTCATAGTTTCTCAAAGGAGGTGTGTGAGTTCTGAAGTAGCCATCGAAGAAGGGCAGAAGAGAAAGCAGAGAGCATGGTGCTACACCCATACTCTCTCATGAATACAAAAAGTTTGGGCTGAAGGCTGATCTAGAGCTGTCTTCTGGTCCCCTTGGTTTTCCTTTATCAGGTTGCTATATTACACTAGAGAGCACACATTGATGTTTTTAACTCTCTTACAAAACTCTTCTTACTGTTAGAGAGCTGTAGTGGAACAAGACAGTGATGTTGAGCTGTGGAGTTGCTTGTAGAGCTCCAGATGTTGTTTGTTTGTTTGTTTTTTCCCATCATGCCTTTTGCTATTTCATCTCCACAGTGCATTGCACAGAGCACTCCTTTCTTTTAAAAAAGAAGTAGAATACAACTGCAGCTATAGGGTAGGAAAGTGCTAAGAGTGGAGACATAAATGTTAATCACACAGAAATGATTACAGTTTGATAATATACAAAATGAATCCATCTCCCTTGAAATTAAGTCAAAATTATTTAAAACCTCAATATGCAATCACAATCAAAACAACTTTATAAAATGATATTTTAATTTAAATTGCCTAAATGGAATGCTTTAGTGTATTCAACTGGCAGACAGGCATAGTCCCAGTACTTGTATAATAAGCTACTTCAGTTAGATAGCAATTAACTTTTTAAATTCAGTAAGTATTACAAATTGTCGATTTCTTTCTGAGAAGTGTCTAGAGAGGAGATCAGGTACTTCTGGCTGAGTGTACAAAAAATGTACTGGTATTAACTATCCTGGAAGAGTTTATACACTCCAAGTGTGACAAAGCTTTTAAATGTTAGATTATTGCTCTCTATTATTATTAAAGTATTTAAATTCTGTGCTGCATTGTGGCTCTATTTTGGATATAGTTTAGGCTGAGGAAGTTTTCTGCAAGCTGCTGTATGAGTAGAAAAGTGGCTTCTCTTGATTTACAGTCCAATAGGGAAGCAAAAGCAAGGGCATGCAGGTAAAAAAAAAAAAAAAAACAACAAACAAAGCCTAACAACCTCCCAGACCTGTTGAACAGATACTTTTAGAAGTAGCTTGAGAGCATTAGGAAAGTGCCATCAACCTTCAGGGACATTTAGGTTCCTAAGTCTCTTCATATCCTTTGAAGATCTCAACTTTGGTACATGTTGGATAAGTTGCAAGCAGAAGAACAGAAAGAGACTTGCTGCAGAACTTCTCGAGAGGTAATACAAAGGGCTTTTAAAGATAACTAAGGGATTCCTGCAAACTCCAGTGGGTTTCTTCCCCCACATGTACGGAGTCTCTTCTGTTTCTTCACCCGCAGTGCCCAGGAATGGGTTACATTACATGAATTTAACGTGCTGTTCCCTTTTTGCAGCACTGTTGGCCCGAGTTCTGGCTGGTAGCACATGAAAAGGGACAATTTATTAGTTAGATTCAGCCATTAGATTCTCGTGAGTAGAAACACAGAGAATGTGCCTGCTTAGGCTTTGTTTCTATAGAACACCAAGAGAAAACTCAAGTGTGGTGACTGATGTGCACAGTTCCAAAAGATAGGTAATTTGTTTTCTGCTGTATGGGTCTCTGCCAGCAGTGAGATGAGAAGGTCATTGGCTCAAAGAGATTGGCTTCATTACCTGTTTCCTTGCTCAAAGTAAGGAGTCTTTATCTCCCCCACCTTGCAATTAGCATTCCTGCACATACTGAAGCTGGCTGCCTGGAGAAAGTCTTATTTATTTAAATATTCATTGATCTGATAAGCAATGGAATAAGTGTTTTCACTTGCATAACATCATTGATCTGGCAAACTGAAAGCATTTTACATACATTACCATCATATAAGGAGGGGGAAGGAGAGTTATAACAAGCAGGCCAGTAATGGAAAAGAGTCAGGGAGAGCCTATGGAGCAAGGGGAGCAGATGGATGCTGCAGGCAGGCTGGGGGTGGCAATGAGAAGTGGTGCAAGGGAAGAAGCAGAATGGGAGCAGGCTGGCATGCCACCAGCAGTGTAAGCTATGCTGAGGACACAGCTCTGTGTAGGTAGGTGGAATACAGCAAGGAAAACCCATGTACCAAAAGAGAGCAGATGAAAGGAGAAAAGCTCCAGCCTCCAGGATTCACATGGCTTGCCAATAGCTGTCCATAAAAGTGTGTGAAATAAGCGTGGCCAAGGGTTTGTTTCAGTCCAATAAGGAATCCCAGTAATGTAAAGTAGAATATCAGGCATTTTGCTCCCTTCTTTCCCTGTATATCTTGAATATTTATGCAAGGTTCTGAATAGATCACAAACAAAACAGTGGATGGTTAGCATATTTTTGAGGCAAACATTTCTTCTAGAAGTAGAAGAAGGGGACAAAAGTTTGTGCTGCCAATGGAAGTAAAAAGAAAGGACATGAAAAAAGAAAGAAAAAAGATGACAAAACTGTCTTTTTAAAAAATGTATAATATAGATAATTATTTCTGCATATTTATGATTATTTATTGCAAGTCAGGTAAAGGCAGGCTAATCTCACCAGCTTCTTTTATCAACTTCTTAAAAATTTCACATGGAGAACATTAATCTAATGGAATAATGAGGAAGAAGAGCAGAAAAAAAATGCAAAATAAATAATTATGTCTGAGTGTGTATCATTTCAAGTACTAATTTTATGTTGTTTTTTTTTTTTGCATGAGAGAAACCTCTACTTCCAGATTCATAGGGGAAACAATTGGGTGATTTGTTCTATGAAAGCATAATTTTCATATTTTCAGGAAGAAAGCATGTGTATGCCCAAAGACTGAAAATGGGTCTATTGTCTTCTGTAAGTAACTTTCTAAAATCAGTAGCTGTCCTTTTTATTTCTAATGCTATTTGAAATTAGATATCATTTCAATTCCTCATAAATGGAGCGAGGGGAGGATCCATGTGCACATGTTCATCCACACGGAGGTATAAAACAAGGAGTTATTTCCTATCCAAAAATTGTCAACTGTCTGTGGTGTCACTACCTGAGAATTAGGTTTGGGCATCAGCTGACTTTGCACTTATCTGAGCAACGTGTCTAAATATTCTTTTGGGGTGCAATTTTGAGGTCTAGTTGGGCTACATTCTTTGGAGAGGCAATAGCAAAACAGACCATACATATCATTTTTCAATCCCTCAAGGATAACCTGTCTTCGTGTTTGAGTCCTGATGTGACCTGCTCTTAATGAAGTGGTTTTACATGATACCAACCTTCTAAATGCCACACTGCTCAACAACAGATTTCTTACCAAGTACTGTTCAGAGCGGTAGTGCTGCAGGAGTGAAAATAGAAGTGTTTTTAGCACACATCCAGGGCTCAAATGTAACTGTTCACAGTTTCCTGATCATGGATTTGGTGCTTTTTATGGAGATACCTACCCGATTTCATACCTTCAAGGTACACTCCCCAAAAGACAAGTGTTTTCAGGATGATTTTTCTTATGGGCTACTTTAAGAATTCCTTTACCTCTTGTGGTTTTGTTTGGGTTTTTTTTGGCTTGTTTATTTTAAATTAAAAAGTCTTCTTATAAAAAGTGAGGAAGAAAACCCTTTCCAGACAAACAAAAGCTTCCTTTGATGACAGATCTAGTCTGTCTTTCAAACTTTCATTGCATTGTATTCTGCTGTTGGTCATCTTGCTGACAATAGCATGACCTGGCTCTTCACAATGACTGTAGCTCAGCTTCTTAGGTAAAGCACTCCCTGCCACCTCTTAGGACCACAGTGGGACAACATCAGATGTGTTGCAAAACTCTTTCAACAAATCTTGGGCTACTCCTCTTTACCTGTGGAAAATCTGTCTGCAGATGATGGGTGCTTCACTTTGTTTCATGATCACTCTTCCTTCCCAAGCAAGTCCTCAGTTCCATTTTAGCTGGTAATTGGAATACTGCAGTGATAATTGGGTAACTGCAGTAATGTCCATGATTGTGCTGTGTAAACAAGGGAGATGATAGGAAATGTAGCCTCGTTGAGGCCCTGCCTGGTGAAACTCTCCTGCTCACCTGCCTATGTATGGAGATTCAATCAGACAAGCTGTAAGTTAAAGGTCAAAATGGAATTCTTCCCCCACCCTTTTTCATTTTTCCAAGCCAAATATGTGATTGGCTGTAATACAGTAGAAAGAGGGGGGAGAAAAGGGCAGTGTATCCTGACTAGACTAGGAGTTATCCCTTTTTTTTTAATAATTGTGAAACCTTTCCAGCATTTTTTGTTTTACTTTATTAAGTCAAATTCATTTTGATTTTTTGATTGTACCTGAATTTACACTGTATATGTGGTGGAGGCAGCCAGGACTGACTTGACTTTGGAGAAGGGCAGGGCAAATTTTTGCACTGACTTATACACCTTACAATTCCCCCGAAACAAATACATGTGCAGAACACAGCCCAGTCAATCACTGCCTGCTTTCTTTGAACAAATACATGCATGCATGCACATATTTTTAATCCTTTGAAGTTTTTTCTTTCAAGGCCTCACTTAATGTCAAGTTACAGCCAGTCTATCCTATTTCAGTATATTTATCATCATTCCACCCCAGTCTGCAGGTCAATAGCACCAGCAGATTGAGTCTGCCTAGGTGCTGGAGATGAAAGGTCATGAACAGAATGTTATACCTGATAAATGAAATCTGCTGCTGCTCCTTCCATTTCTCTATGAAAAGCTATGAGTCTTTCCGAGCTATGTGTGTAGACTGGTAGAGTTAGAGGCCACCTGCTCTGTAAATGATAAGGAGAAAAGAATGAATTTAATACTGGCAGCTCATTAATCTATTACCTGGCGGCCGCTACACTGAGGTCTGATCAAAATTTACAGAAATTCATGTATGGTGGCCTGAAGTCTTATTTAGTAATATCTGTGCAATCTATGAATGAATCCAACCTAGAGTCATATATAATAATCATAATGGGATTTGCTGCCAGATATTAGCTCTCTCCCTCTGATAACCCAAGGAAAGGTTTTTCCCATTATTCTTTCCAACATAGTAACTATTATTAAATTGAATGAATGCAGAAAAGTAATACATTTTCTTGGTCTAAAAACTGAAATATGTAATAAGGTTTGAATGGACAGTCCCTTGGGATTTATAGATTGCTCTTAATTTCAAGCAGTAGAACTAGTGGTCAAAGCTAAACTTTTTTGTTGTTGCTTTTTTAATGTTGTTTGTATTTTTAACTGCAAGGTGGTTTCTAGACAGAAGTTTTTCTATAGGCACCTGCAGTTATTTCACATCCACTTGCTATCAGAACTTTTCTGAGTGGATCCTAAGATGTACAGCATGGGACCTGCACACTTCAGTCACGTGCACAAAGCATAGACATTACTTAACTTTAGGAAGTTGACAAGACTCACATCCCTAATTCTGACCAAATCACTAAGTACACCAAATTCCCAAAGATGGCAGAGGGCGAGAGTGGACTTGCTGGGGACCAGGGCTGCTTTGTGGAGCTCTCAGCTGGTGGTCACAGCCGAGTGCTTACTGGGAAGCCATGCAGCCATTAGGATGGTCCATGGCTAATAAGCCTCCTCCTCAGCTGTACCTGTGTGGACACAGTACAGTGCCCGGGTTAGCCATATGACAAGCAGAGTTGGCCTGTGACTCTGGCCACCTGGGGATCTCAGACCCTTGCAGTGTAGCTCCCATGACAAAGCTGCACTAGCACAGGGTCCCTTGGATAGTGCCCACCTCTAGGCATTAGGGATGGTTGTGCACAGGACCTGTCTCCTTGTTGCACCACCTGTTGATGGAGCAGAGCAGCACCTCAAGGTCAGTGTCACGAGTCACTTTCCTGGTGGTAAGTGTATGGCTCATTTCTGCAGGTGCTTGCCTACACTGACCTCCAGGACAGCCAGGAAGGACACCCATTCCTGTTGCCTGCATGCTTAGTTTGGGGATTTTTGAAATGCCCATCTCTCTCCACCCTTTCTACAGGAGCACCAGGTACAGAGCACAGGCTTTTAGATGCTGCACATGAAACCAGTTGACAAAAACTCAGAGGAGCTGAGCCTCTGCTTTCAATACAGAGGGTCCTGATTTTCATGATGCCGAAGTACCTGCCCCAGGGAACTCCAGTATCTTTGCATTTCAAATATTTGCCGTGTTATGTTCCTTCTTTGAATCACAGGCTTCCACAGATCCACAATATGACATATCTTTAAAAAAAGGCAGAAAATAGCTCACAGATAATGAAATGAAATAAATTTGAGTTGGGTGCTGTAAGATGTAAAGACATCTTTTTGGATAAATACTTTTAAAACAAACTAACTTCAATACAAGTGGTGGAAATCTGAGCCCTTTGGGGTCATAAAATGGGTGCAAATAAACAGTTTGTTGTGGTTGTTTTTACCCTCCATACCTGAATAATCTAAAATGTTCTTCTGCTTGAAATTGTGAGTCACAAAGACTTCCTACCACTGGCAGCACTGTCAGGAACAAGTCAGATTGACCCCGTGCAATTCAGTGTTCCAAGGGGTTTTCAAAGGAAAAACAGGTACAGTTACCAGATGCCTGGAGCTCATTTTGCATTGCTAAGTTCTTGTGCCTCTGTTTCTGTTGCTTACTGCCTGCTGTGTGAGAATAACAGTATTGTTTCCTCAGCACTTACATGCAAAGTGCCTTTAAAACCCTCTCTGCTCTTCTTCTCGGTGCCAAAACTGAGATAAACATTTACCTTTTTACAAATCATAGAAATAAGGAATCAACCCCCTGCCTCTATCCCCACCATGTGACGCTCAGTATGAGAGGGTACAGAGCTCCAGCATCCAAAGATGGCTTAGGAAAAATGCCATATAATAGCCCAAGTGTTCTCATAACCTCCTTTTTCCTTCGCTCATGTAGCAGTAGTGGGCACCTGCCTTTTGTGTGTTTTGGTACCATGTGGCCAGCAAGCAGGGGAAATAAAAGTTTGTAGTGTGTAACCCATAACTGCTCATGGCACAGTAGTCTGGCACCAGTAAAGTGCTCCTTGAAAGAGACTTCTTCCCGTGCCTTCTTTTCTCTCATCTTTCCATTGGATGGTGTGCTGACTGGCAAAGGACAGAAATCTTCCATCTGATTGCATGAAAGAGTGACTCGGATTGGATGTAGGGAGAAGGCCAGGGATGACAGGGAGACATGCTGGACAGGCATGTTGGACAGCCAAGGGACACCCTCCTCCTGTGAGCTGTTTCTCTACCTAACTTGTGTCAGAGGACACAAGAAATGTCACTGATGGATTTTGTGATGAAGAACGTGACTGGGAAGCATGCTCAGAGCAGGGTCCCCACATGGCCCCCATGTGAAGTCTGCACCAGGAATTGCTTCCTGGTAGGAGGTCTTTTAATCATCACAACAGGCATTTTAAAAGCTGCTATCTCAGTACTTAACTCCAGCTAGAAGGCATGAGCATGTGATTTTCATTTAAAACTATTCCTTGAGACGAGCAAGGGAGGAATGAAATAAAACAAATTATTAACTTGCAGGGAGGCCTCACTGAAGTTGTTGTTTCTGCTACTGGAATATTCACATCAGTCAGTGTGTTTTCCTTTCAGCTTCACATAGTCCCATTAGGTAACATGTTGTCAACAAAAAGAATATCATTTCAGTACCAAGGGCTTTCCCTGTGATTATCCAAATCCTATAAATAAAGCCTAAGGAACAGGTTCACTATTGGGTTTTACTGCTGTAATATATGTGCATGCTTGGGGCATACATTTTAAATTCCCCAATCTGTATTAGCTCTTTTATTACTCAAGGTACAGCTAGATGAAATAAAAAGGTCTTGGTAGCTGGTTAACGTTCAACAGTCTATCTGTCTACAGCATCTCTTCAGGCAATTTGGCAATGCTGGGTTGAATAACAGCATTAACAGACTTTTATCCCAATATTGCTCTTTTGATCCTCTGCAAACACACATCATGTAAAATTTCAAGGAGCTGAAGTGTGGTCGTAACTGCACAGTCCATTTGAACAGCTGTAACTTGAAAACATAATGCCAGCCTAAATTGCATGATCTCTTCATTTCCCTGGTGTTACATTCTCCTAATAAAATGAATCTCAGAAATAACTGAGGCCATACCTAGCTTGGGGTTTTGTTGTAATTGTTGTTTTCCAGTTCTGCCCATTCCTGTTTATCCCTGGCACTGGTACTTTCTGTTGCACTGATGATCTCAGAATCACTCTGTAAGGATATGTCTGAGGAGCTGGAACAGTCATCTTCTTGTTAATTACTCTTCTCTTGATTTTTCTCCCCATTTGTTTCACTACCATTCATAGAAGGGCTGAAGCAGAGAGGGTAAAAGGTCAAGAGAAAGGAAGCACTGCTGGGAGAGAAGATGTTACAATAGTCCAAGTGTATGGAGAAAAAAATGGAGGGGACTAGTTCATAACAGGGGCTGTGTTCCTGTGAAGCCCATGCAGAGAGCTGTTTAGCAGTTCAGCATGCTGGATTCACCTGGCCCAATGCATACAGCATGACTATTCATATATGCAGATATTTTATATATATATTTTAGCCTCATTTACAGTCTGGCTTTGGCACTGTTTGATAGCAAAGTGCACGATGGAGACTAGGAGAAGAATTATTTACATTGCTCTCTGATCTGACTACTTAACTTGCAGGTTGGGTTTTTTTGTGGGAACCGTATGGGAATAGAGGAAGAAAACGTAGATGCAGTAGAAGACCTGATTTTAGTTTCGTTTCCCTAAGCTCCTGTAGATGTACTGCAAAAACTCTGGCTACTCATGCAGAAGTCTAAATCACAGAAAAGCTGGTTGGTTTTTTGTTTGTTTTCCCAGTTAACTAGTTGAAATTATTGTTGCACAGAAAAGCTGGTTGGTTTTTTGTTTGTTTTCCCAGTTAACTAGTTGAAATTATTGTTGCACAGAGTGATGTTATCAGTAGGATAGCTTTGCAGGCACAAAGCTGGAGCTCCTTCATGTTGTTACACATTCTAGCAATAACACCAGCTATCAAGGATCCCACTATCAGAGCTGCATGAATAAAAGTCCAAGTGTAGTATGTCCTATGCTGTGTTGTAAAATCCTGCACCTGAGATCAGCATAGAAGCAGTTTTTGTGCTTGGGGTAAAAAATGGCATTTTAAAATTTGACATCCATGAAAATGTTTCCATCAATTAATCTCATGGGTTGTGCCTGCCATTTCTAAAATCACTGTTAAAATCACAGTCACACTGAGATCGATGCCTGAGTCTGTGCTAACTCCAATGAGGCCAAGACTGCATTCCTTGATGTCAGCATCTTTGGCTTTCTACATGCTGAACTCAGTTGTGTCAATTATCACGGCAGTCTCGGTGCATTTTCAAATGCTGGATCTGAAACTTCTTCTGTCCTGGGTTAAATGGGTATTTCTGCTGTCTCCAGAGAAATATAGAAAAAAACTCTGAAACTTCTGAACATCACTGTGGATAGGTCCTGTGTTATCACACTAATGCTTCTCCTTGCTTGCAGAATGACAGCAGAGAGGTGAGTAACTCAATAAAGGGAAAAGAAAATGAATATACAAATTCCTTGCACAACATTTGAAAGACTGAAAGGACTCGTTGTGGATGACAGTTGTGTTATTTTGTCTAACCCCTAAACAAATTACATGTACCTGTACATCACGTGTTTGCACTTGCAGTTTAACCTAGATGCTTTAGACTTTTCCACATTTTTCTAATTAAAAAGACATTTTCAAGGAGCCAGCAGTGTCAGGCATAATTAGTGCACTATGATTCCTGTATTACTATTGCTAGACAGAACCCAAAACACTTGTGTGCTGTTACTGGATATGTTAAGTAGCTTAAAACATGCTGGTTCCAGTCCTGAATAGCTAGATTGCTTGAGATGTACGAGATCATATGCAGCTTCAAGCTGTCCACTGTAGACCATAAAACCAGTTAGTTTTCATTTGACTTTCTTGTGGTATTTCCAAGGGATATTTCTGGTACATAAATTAAGAGGCAAGTGCATGTGACATAGTGCACTTGACACGAACGTGCAAGACAAACACCTCAAAGTGTGAGCTCTGCCAGCACACAGATAAATCCTGCCAGCTTGCTAAGGAGCAGGATATGAGGCTGAATGTCAAGGTACTTTTCCCCTAGAAACAATAGACATAGTTATAGTTCCTGTAGAAATCTGAAATCAACTGGAATCAGTGAGGGGCTTTTAGAGGTTTCCTTGCCATTCTGGGCAATTAGAAGCTTAAATGAGGGGGGAAAGGTGCAGATGAAATGCCAGGGGAGTTTTGAGCCTGAGTATTATTAGCACTTCTATCTTTCTCTTGTTTCTTTTTCACATATTCTACTTTTTTTTTTTTTTGGCTCATACTCATCCTATGACCTGCCACCAGCAAGTGCCTGACAGTCTGGCCACACAGCATCTACTTTCCTTTGAACACATTGACTATGTCTGAACATAGCCTGAGAGATCTCTGCTGTGTCAGTTTGAGGGCTATGGAATCAACACAGACTTGTGCTCACGCACCCTTAGGAAAAGGTACATACCACAGAAGATGTTATTTCTCTGACTTTCCCTCTAAATTTCTCTGGCCGGATGCATAGCCATGTTACACACAGTGCCATCAAAGCCAACCCCTCAATGAGCCATTACTAAAGACATTCACACTTAACCAAGGTTTCTTTCTTTGTATCATTCTTCAACACCTGTTCCAACTCAATAAAGTGATCAGGTGATACCCTCTGTAGAAACATCTGTAAATGTATAAAACCAACAAAATCCTTTAGTAAAGTTTGGGTGTTGCTGTCATGTAGTATGTCTTGAAAGATTTTATGGGAAGGAAGGAAACATAGAAACGTTACTGCAGAACAGCAAAGGACTGGATTTGTGAGATAGAAAGATTTTATTGAAAGTGAAGTAAGTGAAGTCAATTGACAGAGAAGAAACAAATGCATTTTAAACTTCCCACAAATCTATTCCTGATCTATAGATATGTCCTTGTATGAAATCTCTCTAAGTCTAGTGTCTCTAGGGAAATTTTCACTGGGAATGAAGTACGAAGTGCCTGGGTATGTCAGTCAATCTGCAGAGAATCAGTATTTTATATATAAAAAAATAAATATCAAGGGAGTTTCATCTCTATTACTGTAGTTATATGGCATTTTTATATCAGTGATGCTGTGATACTGCAAAGTACAACTGCAGTGAAGGCAGAGTAGCCCAGTCAATTTTTAGAACAGCATTCTGTCTGAAGGAACTTGGTCATGAGCTGTTGATGAAAGAGATTTTTTTACCTGAATGCTGAGGTATTTTGGCATTCAGCTTTGTGACCAGGAGGTCCCTCCTAGTCCTTTATTCCTACATTATGCACATTATCAATAAACAGGACAAAGAGGAGTAAAACAATCTGGAGGAGCAAGTGGTTCCATCCAATTCCTCAAACAACTCTTATCCATGAAGTAGACATTGAAGCAATCATAAATGTATTGTAGAGCACTGCACATTGAAGTACAAAATTTAAGACTATCAACTCTCTTAATGCAGTTCCTCCATTTCTTTAATGCACTCACCCCTTTTTTCTCAGCATGAGAACAGGGTGCAAGATGGGCATGGGAATTAATTTTCCTCAATATAGCATATGAACAAATCATGACCCTTCCACCAGATATGACATGAGATAAAGACAAGTGCTATTGCTTAATTCTCTAGTGAGGGAGAAAGAGAGGAAACCTATTTCTCTGTCCACTCCATGTAATTGAAATATTTGCCCATGCTCCCATATATTTAGTAGCTTCTGAAGCTGGTTGTAAAGTGCCTCCAGAGTATGTCATGGAGCAGCAAGAGAATCTTCTTTAGTATAGCAAACGCAACCTACAGAAGATTGGGCTGAACCTAAAACCACACCTTCTGATGGAATGCAAAGGTGGATAATGACCAGAACAGATATGACAGTTATCTCCATAAACTGGGCAACATATTTAACTTCTATGTGATGGAGCAATTTGTACAATACTCAGCACTTCTCTAAAAAAATGTAAGAAACATTAGCTGACCACTGCCTTTTTTTTTTTGTTTCCATCCATGAAATCCATTTGCCATTCCAGTAACCCATGTTGCTGTGCAGTAATAATAGCCTTGCTGACTCTCAGACCTCACTTAAGGGAGAGGCAATAAAGGCCCAACACCTTAGGCTCTGTATGATAAGGTGCTGCTGAGAAGAAAAGCAACATTTCCTTAGAAAAAAACATTTCCTTAGAAAATCAAGTTGTTGAATGGAGACTGTTTCCCAGAGTACTATTAGGACCTTCTAGACAATACAGGAAGATTCCACATGAGACACCGTGCACAGTGTTGATGTTCTGTGATGAGGAAAGATGTACTGACCTAAAAGAGGAATAGATACAGAAAAATAGCTGGCAATGAATAGAGCATAGGGAGAAAAAACTAACCCACTTGGCTTCTTTTGGGCTAGCAAAAGGGGAGCTGAGCGAAGCCAGGTAGTGGTGGCACAAAAATAAGTAAATATAAACTGCTTAGGAATGAATTTGGGGGTGAAACTGAAAACAAAAGACCCATCCAAGAAATGAAGTTCTGGAGCAGAATCTTATACTAAAAATATAGGGAGAAAAAATCCAAAAAACTTGTATTATGTGAAATTTGCTCAGTTTTGATGGGAATGGCTTGCTTTTCACAGAATGTCTAAGCCTTACTAATAGTGTGATACAGTGAAAGGCTTCATTTCAGAACGTGACCGCTGTAGACAGAGGATCCATTTTCCTTAGTGGTCAGCTGCGTTCAGTGCAATGACAAATTGAACTGTTGCTTCACCATCTCTAAAAGGGATCTGTATTCCATGGCCTCCTGTTTTGGTTTTTCACATGTTCTCTTAGTTGAAATGCAGACAGTGGCTTCCTTATGGATCTCCAGAAGAAGAAAATCAGATTATTAAGCAATCACTTCTGCAGCGAGATGGGAATATTCCATGTCATTTCCCATGTTCAGACTACAATAGCTTTGTAACTTTGTCACAATTCATTACTGCTGTAAATAGCAAAAAAAAAGAAACTATGAATTAATCTTTCCCTTTAATGCCATCATATTACTCATAAGTACTATGGACATGCTACATGAGTGATTAAAAAGGCCTCTAAATTGACAGAAGTGGAAGCACTTGCAAAGCAAAAGCCACTGCCCTGGCTGGAGNTAGCAAAAAAAAGAAACTATGAATTAATCTTTCCCTTTAATGCCATCATATTACTCATAAGTATAAGTACTATGGACATGCTACATGAGTGATTAAAAAGGCCTCTAAATTGACAGAAGTGGAAGCACTTGCAAAGCAAAAGCCACTGCCCTGGCTGGAGTGAGAACAGAACTCATTCTGGGTGGTGATTTTACTTCTCGCCTCAGTCTCTCCTCACCCTCTGCCCTGGCTGCAGGCAGCAGCTGTTGGCTGAGGCAGGGGCTGCTCCCAGCAGGGAGAACTCCCCATGGGCAGAGTCGGTACCAAGGGCTGGGGTGCAGAGCGAGGCCACTGCTGGGGCTGGTGCCCCACGCTGGGGGGGCAGAAAGGAAAAGGGGCGCCTGTGGGGGGCAGAGGCCAGGACAGGGGACCCCAAACTGGCCAGAATCCAGCTCCTGCACCCAGTTCCCATCTGCTGCTGGGCTCAGTCAGGAACTCTCCCAGTGCCTGCTCCACGGCACCAGTGGTGACAGTGATGTAATGGCCATCAGGGGGTTTGGGTCAATAGTGGTTTTTATATATTTGTATCTATTCCATTTTTATGATTATTATTTTCACATTCACTAAATCTGTTCTAGTTCCCTTTTCCAATCTCCAAGTCTCTCTCCCTTATTCCCTTTGGGGAGGGAGAGGGGTTAACAGAGAGCAGCTGTTAGAGGTCTAAGAGGCCACCCTGACCCTAAACTGTGACAGCTCCTTGGCTCTGCTTTTTGTCTTTTTTGAAGAAGATCCCCCAGTCCAGCTATCAGTCCTGCTCTAACTGTCAAGTTATCATCTCCTCTTGTAAAAGTAGTTTCCAAAGAGGATTGGCTCGCTATCCTTTTGGTTAAAATATCAGTTTAGGAAGAGGAAGGCACAAGTTGTTGCCAGGGGAGGTTTAGGTTGGTTATTAAGAAAAATTTCTTTACTGAGAGAGTGATTTGGCCTTGGAATAGGTTGTCCAGAGAGTAGGTGGAGTCACCATCCCTGGAGGGTTTCAAAAAACCCCTAGATGTGGCACTTCACGACATGGTTTAGTGCTCCTGATAATGTTTAGTTGGGGAGGTCTCCTTCTCTGGAGTCTTTCAAGCCGTGCCTGGATCTGTTCCTGTGTGGCCTGCCCTGGGTGACCCTGCTNTGGGTGACCCTGCTCTGGCAGGGGGGGTGGACTCGGTGATCTCCAGAGGTCCCTCCCAACCCCCACCATTCTATGATCTATAATTCTGTGTTTGGACTTGATGATCTTGAAGGTCGTTTCCAACCTTAACGATTCTGTGATTCTCTAAGTTGTTCCTGTAAATTGGTCAACACAGGAACTTGCATGTAGGCCCCTTGTTAGCTTCCAGATCTGTTACATTCTCAGGAGCGATGTGCCCTTTTCATTAAAATATTGCAGCACAACTGATTTTAGTCTATATTAAAACAAAACTAAAAATTAACCTCTTCATTTTTAGGAAGATATTTGTATTTTAAGCAGATTTGGAATGGGTGCATGTACCCACACAACTGCACAGGCCGCTTTTGTGCCAGCTGTCAAATAGCAGATCTTTCATGAAGTTGGTCAGATTTAGGTCTCTGTTGCAACCAGGGTCAGTGATCTGCCAAAGCATACTTTTTTCCTTGATCCTACTTCCCTTAAAAAAGTCATTATAACCATCTTTTAATTTTAAAAAGGACCATCCTCCCTCTTCTGCTTTTTCTGTTCCCTTAACGTACCTGCCTAACTTGGGTAAACTGTGACTTTTTTTCTGCTATAACCTGTGGGCTGTTTTGAAAGCCTGTCACCAGTTATGGCACACTGGGGAAGAGAACAGAATTTCTTTCAGATTGCAAGGACACCAGCCATTTCTTAGACATGTTTTAGCTGTCTGGATTATCAGGTTAAAGAAGTGCCCGTGTAGAACACGGCACCGGCACAGTCCTGACAGATATAGACTGCTGTTTTATTTTGGGAAAATCAGCCTAGGGCTATTGTGGCTGGCTTGCTGACAGACATCATGTGTTGCTATTCCAACAGAGAAACATTAACTATAAAATCAACTAACTGGGGGTTTGGAATTCGACTTAAATTTTTAATAAGTTGTCAAATGCCCGCTTTACAGCATTCATTTAAAATGGGACTGAACAGCCCCACTGTCACTTAATACACACTCACTCACTGGAAACACAGCAAGGTAAGGGTGGCAGGGCTGTAAACCTCCTCTGTGAAAAGGAATTCTGCTCTCTGTTTTACTCCATGCCATTTTAGCTGACTTGCTGTGTTTGCCCTAGATGATCACACTGGATTACCATGTGGATTTCCCATTCATGCCTTCTCTCAGGTATTCAGCTCTTTCCAGTGTGATGCAGTCACTGGTTACCACACCATCACAGAATCACAGAATCACAGAATCCTAGGGGTTGGAAGGGACCTCGAAAGATCATCTAGTCCAACCCCCCCTGCTA
>VWZY01002347.1:100022-144253 GCA_013399075.1 Chloroceryle aenea
CCCCCTGCCACAGCAGGGTCACCTAGAGCAGGTCACACAGGAACACGTCGGGGTGGGTTTGGAATGTCTCCAGAGCAGGAGACTCCAAATCATCCCTGGGCAGCCTGTTCCAGGCTCTGTCACCTTCACTGTGATAAAAGTTTCTCTTTACATTTCCATGGACCCTCCTGTGTTCTAGCTTGTACCTGTTGCCCCTTCTCCTGTCACTGGACATCCCTGAGCAGAGCCTGGCTCCATCCTCCTGACACCCTTTACATCTTTATAAACATCAATAAAGTCCCCCCTCAGCCTCCTCTTCTCCAAGCCAGAGAGACCCAGCTCCCTCAGCCTTTCCTCCTTCATACACTTCATGCTTCCACAAAGTGCCCTGACCTAAGCAGGTAACGTATGGCACATAACCACGTGGCACGGTGCAGAGCAAGTCTTAGCTAAGGAGAGTTCTGGGTCCTTAAAACAGGTTATCTTCATTTCACAGGCTTTTGTCCTGCAAACAGCCTGAAGTGGCTATGCACACAGCCTTTGTGAAGGAAAACCACACCAGCCCTCTTCTACTTGCTGATGCTGAGTGGACAAGGTGGTGGGGATAGGCAGGGAAACAAACAAGGAGCAGCTGAAGAAATACAAGAAGTTACAGTGATGTGTTTTGTTTCCATTAAAATATATACAGCATCCAAACTATTTTCCAAGCCATCCTCATAGAAACAGGTGGCAAGGTGGAGGGTGAGCCAGATACTCAATTACTCTAGCCACCATCCATGCTGAAAGCCCAAAAGTGAGGGATTTCTGTCCACAGGTTGCGCACTGCCACAACATGTGTGTTGGCAACAACCTTACACTCCAGTTTCCCACAAAGGACTCAAAGGCATAGGAGCTGTTACACTTAACAGCATCTTGTTAAGAGCCCCAGTAAAAACAGTGGTAAGGTCTTCAAAGGGGAAGATGGAGATGTAGGGAAGGTAAAATGACACTCAGCTATTGATGCTTCTGTCCTCTCTACAAATACACCTGTGGGAACCACATCCTGACTTTGTTTACCAAGCTTTGTGTGATGTGGTTTTTTTTTTCCCTCAGGAATGATGGCTGTTGTAAAAATCAACTTCACTCAGTCTAACAAGCAGTTCTAATTCAACTTGCTGAGTCCAGGGCTTTCTGTTCAGTGTGGGACCCTAATGACAGCAACACTGAGTAATGTGACTAAGCACCTTTGGACCTAGAGATGAAAACTCTACCCCATGTGCACATGTTTCTCTCTAAGGGGCCTTCTTGCAAAAACAATCATCCAACCCTTTAGACTCTGTTCTCTGTCTTCCGTGCATGGGTAGTGATGATTATGTGCAGTTACCTTTTATCAATATAAAGAATCATTATTTTCATTAGTGCTGCTGTGAGGTGGTGAACTCTTGGAACAGCTCTGTGGTAAACTATTTTATTGCTAAAGCAGAAATCATGGAATCAATAGCATAAACAACCCAAAATATGTAACAATGTGTTGTGTAATTATTTTCTTCTGCAGTATCTGTAAACTTTTTATTGCCTTCATCAGTCATTGTCTTTGAGTCTTTTGTGTGGGAAGATGTTTTCTCTGAGAACACAGACTTTGTGCAACTGATTCCAGCACTCACCAGTTCGAAACTTCCACTTCAAAGCAACCATTAATACTTCATTAACTAAAAAGCCTTCTATAGGTCTAATATGGAAGAGATAAGGCTATGTTTGCTAGATTCCTGGAGCCAAAGTTGGGCAGTGACCCCTCCAACCCTACAGACCTTAACATATAATCTAGTCTGAATCATGAAGAGATCAGGCAACCTGACACTATTGTTCTTTGTTTTTTAATAAGCAATATTCCCTGCCAGAAAAAAGCTAAATATTGTTCTTTGGTTGTTACATCTGTCTGTCTGTCTGCCTATCCAGATGTCTATTAATCAAAATAAGCTTTTTAGAACGTATAGGATACAGCATTATTTGTAAAAGGGGATATGACAGACATTCAAGTAAAAAGTGTCTGTGCAAGGGAAAGGGGATATGGCTGGGTGTTTAAAGTTTCCTAACTACTTGACTTTGAGATACTCTGACTCATAACTTCCTTTTTTTAATCCTGGCAATAACAACAGTAGCTCCTCTATATGGCTTTTTCCCTTCCCTTTGAGGTGGTGCCTCCGGAGTGCAGTATTCCTGGCACTCCTGCTGAGTGATGTTCACATCTATGACACTACAACACTGGAGGCAGGCACAGGAGCCCAAAACACCAGCTGGTCTCCTTTGCTCTCCAGAAGGCAGGCATAACTAGGTATGTCCAAGAGAGGAACAGCAGAGGAAGCACCTTCATTTGGGGAGGACTTGGAAGGAAAGGAATGGGTAGGCAGACAGCCAGAGCCCAGGGAGCAAGAAGCATGGAGAGCAAGAGATGCTGCAGTTGTGGGTTGTGGGTTGCAGAAGACGAATTAAGGCTGGCGAGCTTGGGGCAGCAGTGTGTGTTCAAGTGAGAAGGTGGCATAGTGGCAGAAGGATTCTTCCTCTAAATCAACTGGTGGTGATTGCTGTGTGTCAGCTGACAAAGGGTGCACAGAAGCAAGTCCCTGCCTTGCAGACTCTCTTGCAGAGGAACTGAGGGAGCTTTGACTTTACCAATAATGCCAATAATAAAGGTCACCTTTACAGCTCTCATCCACCCCATGTTAAATCTTACACTTCACAAACACCTTAGCCACATAGCCATAATTGTTCACACATTTATCACTAGTTTTGGTAAATGGTCTACTTATTGAGACTTTTCAACAAAAGAATCAATATCACCTTTCCCCCGGGCTATTTCCACACTATTTCCATTATCCCCTTAGGATTCTGTAATTATTAAAATGTAACTTGGATTTTATTTTTATTTTTTTCTCAATAGGGAAAGTCCATTTTTCTTAACTGCACTCTTCATGACTTTTTTAACAACTAAAAAAAAAAAGAAATCAATTGGACGCCAGATCAATCTTGAAAAACTGCCTCTTGAAAGGTGAATGACTCGGAAAGGGATGATCTAGTGAAGAAAGGAGAGGGAACATCTGGATGCCAGGTGGGGTCACAGCAATCTACAGGAGGAGACACAAGATGAAAGTGTGTGTGTAGGTTCCTAAAGGCAACAGTTAGCATCCAGCCCTCTGAATAAGTCATTACCAGAGTTTTATGATGGTAGCTTCTGTTCTTTCCTTTTTTTAAATTGTTAATTTCTCTCTTTAAATCTTGACTTGTTAAGCCATCAGAAAAGATAAAAAGGATCAGACTTAGGAGTTTTGGAGACTGATTCAGTGTTTGTTAATATGCAGGCAAGCTGTGTCTCCTGACATTGATGTCCAACCTTTCTGTGAGGCACTGAACTGTCTTGGTTTATGTCAGCTCTACAATCTCAGACACAGCAAAAGAGAACAGAAGAGGAAAAGGTGGGTTGAAGAATCTTATGCTAAGTGCTAATAGCTGCTAGTAAAAGATCTCAGTTTCAGCATGTGGCTGTGAAGAAGAAAAAGCAAAAGTGCTGTAACAAACTGCTGCCCATCCTTTTGAAATTTCAAATGAGGAATCGAAATTCTCCCAGACAAATAATCAGACTGGGATTCCCACCTGACAGATGTAAAACCAGTGGGGATCCTCAGAGCTCCTGGTAATAATCTGCCAACAAACATGAGTGAAAACTTGGGATGAATTCTCCATCTCTGGTGTTCACTTCTGTCAAGTATAATATCAGAAGCTCATTAAGAACACATTAGAGAACAGACCCCTTTTTTAATGTAATGAATGTCAGTAAATTTGAGGAAGAGACAGGATGCATTCAGAGCCATGAATAGAGAGGGAGGAGGAGGCTTTCTCCTACACACCCCCTTCACAAGTAAGCACAACAAGCGTCATTGACAGACACAGTGAGCTACAGTCCCTTGATGTATATTGAAAGCTCTTTGCCTCTCCCTAGTAAAAGCATTTCCCAAGCCCAAGAGTGCCCTGGAAGTCCTGGTGAGTGTACAGGGGCCAAGGCTGGTTGGGGATCATCCCAGAAATTGTATGGAGGGGCACCTTGTACTCCAGACAGAGCAGAGAGCCAGATAAACTTGATTTCTTAAAATGCCCCTTTGATTTTGACATTCCTTCTCATTCTCTAACTCTAAAATACCATTTTCTTACGGAGTAACATCAAGAACAGCCTTCTGCTACCTCACGGGAAGACCCTAGCTATTGGGAAGCTCCGGAGGGCAAGCCTTTTGTCTAAGAAAACCTGCTTCAGCTGGCAGTGTCACTCCTGGGCCAGCCCTAAATGCCTTCCTTGCCCTTCTGCAATTGTCCTACTCAAAACCTCTGTGCTCTCAGACATCACCAGCATATTTATTCCTTACAAATCCACCAGACTACAGAAAATTTTCACACCAGAAACCCACAGAGTGATTGCTTAGCAGACTGCACAAGCTCCCTGCTTTCCTTGTGGAGACCACAGGGCAGTGAGGCTGCAGGAGCATCCCAGCAGCATCTGGGTTGCACAGCACGTTCACCTTTGCTATTGATCAGCCAGCATCCACTCTGGAGGTCACCAGATTGCTCTCACTGGAAAATTTTCATTCCATCATGCATATGTTGGGAGGGTACCAGCAAGGGCCAGACCACGACTGTGAGCAATGTGTTGGCAGATTTGGGACATACCAGACAGGAGCAATGCACAGGAGGGATCTCTCAGGACTGCACCCCGGAGTTCACTGAAAATCTTAGGTGCTCCTGAAATAGCCATACTGTTATTTCAGATGGCCCTCAGGACACCCCAGGAAGTTGCATTATGTGGTTCAATTTTCTTCAGTCTTTTTTATAACAAAATGAGGTTTTGGTGGGTGCCAAAAGTCTTGACTCTTCCTTCTTCTCCATTTCAGCATGGAGAAATAAATTTGCTAATAGCTTGATCTGTGAGGGCTTCACTCATTTTAAACTCAGCCCCATGATTTTCTTCTCATATGCCTTTTCTTTTTTCCCCAGTGCTTTTTCCCAGACTGTTTGTATATCAAAATTAAGCAAATCTGAATGCTTCTGATTTGTTTGTGTTAAGGAAGGGAAAAAAAATCATATTAAACTTTGAGGATTCTATCACAAAGCACTAAATTAGTTTTGCAGATCTATAACCCATTGAATGGCTGAGTGATAACTGTGTCCTGAATGGCTTTAACATTCTGTGAAGGACCTTGATATTAATTCTGAAGCTGAAACCAATACCTTGAAGATTTCTAACCTGAAGATATTTGTGCCTTCAAAGTTCAATCACAATTTTACTAACCTGAGGTCATAACTCAAACTAAACCTTTGAGCAAACAGGATCTATTGTCAAATTAATACAACAGGTAATTAGGTACAATTAAGAGGTTGTGTCTAGGAGGAATAATTGTACTCTCACTTTATAAAGGATGAACTGTAAAGGGGAGCCTGGTTAACAGTGAGGGAAGACTCTCTGACACTGCAGAGTCATCACTGCGGTTGATTGATCTCTCTGATGAAGGGCATTCCTATCTATAGGCTGGAAATACTCACAGGATCCAAATGTTCATTTTCATCCTAGACCTTGTCAGATTAAATCACTCAAGCAAATAATATCTGGGTTTTGACTCAGCTGAGAAAAGCTATAGCAATTTAAGGGCTCACAGCACCTTCCGTTTTAACCCTTGTATCCTCTGATCTCTTATTATCTGCTCTTAGCTTATTCTTGTTTTCCTCAATCAGTTTTTCTGGTGATTAAATCACTCCTCCCTTTTATCAATGCTTTATCTAGACAATCTTAAGAAAGAAAAAGTCAACCCAAATTAAATTAATCCAATGAAAATGAATGATACTAAAGATATTGTTCCTCTTTTCTGTCTTTCCTTACAGATAGACACACTGGTGTAAACTAAAGAAATTAGAAATAAAGGGTTTCACCCTTACAAAAGGTAAGAGGTAAGAAATAGTTGGAGCTTCTGCTTCATTTCTTAGGATGTGTAAGATATGTAGTTAATCTTCTCAAACCATCTGGTGGAGTCCTGGCTAGAGTTTGTAATACAGGTGGTGTCTCATGGCACACTGCAGAATGGTCAGGCTGCTTTTGACCTTGCTCTTTCCAAATGAAGCAACTGCACGTGGTGCTGAGTTGTGTTGATGGCATCAGGAGATGGGGGAGTTGCTTTCTCTGAGCACACTCCTTGCTTCTGCTGGAAGGGCTCCCTGTTTGTGCTGCTTTGGGACCATCTTTTTCAGCCTAAGAACACAGTGGATAATTCTTCCCCTGAACAGCTCGGATTTTGCCAGGTCAGACAGTCTTGTCTGCAGATCTTACTGCAGATCACAGCTCTTTCAAAGCAAAAAAAAAAGAGGGAGTGCCTCTATGGCAAGCTGTGCTGTCCAGTCCCTCTGGGAAATGGACACAGAACCCACAAACAGCACCCACAAAAAGCCATAGAAGAAACTCCTAAGCTAATGAACACATTCATATTCAGTTCTTTCTTGGCAATTACTTCAGAATCTGGATTTGTTACTGACAAGCATTAGTGGAAAAGTACTCATAAATGCATGGCATGCCCTAGGGGAGTTTGACTGAAAGCATAAGCTGCTCTTACACTTTCTCAGGATTACCTTTCCTTCTAAATTATCCATGTCCAAATCAAATGGAGGTCCTTATTCCTCAGAGGCTGTAGAAAATTTCACTGTCTAAAAAATCATGCTTCTGTTCTTTCAGACTAGAGGCAAGGTATGGAGTCAATAAGCCAAAGAGCAATATCCACCCAAGTGCAGATGCTCAAACAGCCAGAGCTGTAATCAGCTGACAGTTGGAATTACACACGAGAAGCTGAGGCAAGGTTTTTACTTTATTAGGTGTTAGAGAGCCCAGCGATGCAGACTTGAGGCAACACAGAAGCGGTGTCAAGAAAACCATTTTACCCTCAGGATCTGGCAGCCAAACACACCAAAAGCATATATTTAAAAAAAAAAAAAACAACTAAAAGACAGTTTTAAACAAGCCAGTGGATCGTGGGTTCAACACATCGTGCAGGTGTCGACTTCAACATTCTCCAGACAAGCTAATTGAATAAGGAAAGTCATTACTTATATCTCTTGAGTTTACTAATGGGAGACCTGAGGAGTTTAAAAGCATATCAGGTTTCTGAGAAACTGACTCTGGACTGCATTTCAAAGTCAATCACATACTGCTGTTCCTTGACTGGCTATTTGAGATGCACCATGGAGGGGCAGGACAGTGTGACAGCAGCCGGGGTGGGTGGGGGGAGCTCTCTCTGCACCTGGGGATAGTCTGGCCATTCTTCTCCTCCACACTGCTTATGCTTATCGTATCTCCTGATGCCATCAACACAGCACAATCACACCAGGCACCTGGACAGGAGCCAGCTGTGTTTGGGCTTGCACTGTTCCTCCTGCTTTCCTTAACTGCAGCCTCTCCAGAGCCCCATCCTGGGTGGGCTGGATCTGTCCCCAGAGCCAGAAGTGCAGCCTGCACCTGCTGAGCTCAGAGGACTGCCACTGGCCCAGCATAACTCTGAAATCCTGCATCAGATTTAGTTGGGTCTGTTTGTTTATTTTATTTTTTTTTTCAGCAGGACTTGTGCTGGTGGGACAACCTGTTGAAGAGAAGGCTTCAAATTAAATGTGGCACTAATTAAGGTGTAAGTACATTAGGAAACCACCCAGGCTGGCCTTTTAGATAATGGAGAAGACAATGTGCTAGGTATTTACAATCATCTCACATCTTTTTTATAGCCATCAACAGTGGATGAAAGGTAAAGTTGGATGCTTATTTTCAAATTACTTTAGCCTGGAACGGTTAATTGTGGTATTTAAATTGTCATCATTAGGTGTCAGAGCCAATGCTCATCTTAGAAAAATGAAATTTGTTCACACCTCCAGAAAGTATTGCTCCCAACTGCCTGACGACTCTGTCAAACACCACTGCCTCTCTTCCCTCTCTGAGGGTTCTCTTGGCAATCTAATGCTTTAAAAACCTTCAACTTTAGAAAAGTGAAAGCATGCATTTTGCATAAAGTTAACGCAACACAGCAAAAAAATCTGCTGTTTAGACCGAGTGTGTCCTAGCTCATCACAACCAGCCATGAGTTAGCCATTTCTGAAGTGAATTTTGCAGTTCTGAGAGCAGATATTGTACAGATTCTATAAAGATGCTCTATTTTCAGGTACTCTGTAAGTAGGTTGTGCGTAGCTGTATCTTACTCACTTTGTTATCCATGTTATTTCTTAAAGAAAGAGGCACTGTCCATCTTTGTATAATATGACATATTGGCAAAGCTTCCAGGAATGAAAGGCTGTATTTTCACCTCATCATATTGGGAATGAAATGTACAAAACTTCACACATCAGAGATATAATCTCTTACTAAATCTAAGGGTAAACTAAATATCTGCTCTGATGTTATATGACAAAAAATACTGTATATGTTCATCAGTGTTTGTGCCCTAGGTGTGTTTTCAGCAGGGATTCATCTCTTTTGTGTAGCTGTCGGCATGAAGGAAAGGATAATCCAGAAAAATAATGTTCAAATAAGAATAAAATAATTCCATGATGCCAGCTCCTCTGGTTTTCCTCCATGAAATGACAAGCAGGTACTCACTGAGGAGGGATCTTGCCTGAAATCAGTGACATCATGTAAGATGTCCACACGGATTGGTAAAGATTTAAAGGACTGAACAAATGATATAAGGGTTCTAAACCGCTGTTGGCAGAAATGACTGGCCTTAGGTGTTGTGGTGAAAAAGTGAGAAACCCCTGGCTTATCCTTCTCCAGTGGGCAGTTGTGGCCCTATAAATGTCCTCTCCAAATAAATGTCTCCCTGTCACTATCTTCTCCAGCAGTTACAGAAGGATACCATACCCTTGCCTTTGATACACCGTCTGAAACACCTTTTAAAGCTTTAACTCATGTAGCTGTACAGAATTTTATTATCTATGGGAGTGCACTGGTCTTCAATAGAAGACACTGTGATGATGGACAACCTTAGTTGTGGCTTCCCAGAGCACAGTGGTGTTATGCAGAGCTCCAAATGGTGTTGGGCTGTTAGCTGCAAATGAGGAGAGCAAAGCACTGTGTCCAGCCACTCTGGCCTCCCCCAGGATGGAGGCACATGCACAAAGCCACTCCCCTGTGGGCCTACAATGTGCCTTGTAGGTGAGGATCCGTGGCAATGAGTGATACAACATCCTTCTGGGATTTCACATTTCCAGCCCTCAAGATCCTCTGGAATTTGATGTTCTGAGAGATGTGATGAAGTTCTTCATCTATGCCATTCAGTTGTGCGTTTATTTTCAGACTTGTGTATCACAGTGATCTCTTTTTTATGGTCAAGAGAATTTTCTTTGAAAACTTATGCTGGATATTTTACCTGCCACCCCTTTATAATTTTCCTTGTGCTTTTTGGAAACCCTTCTAAAGTTTTTGTTTGTGTTGAGGTGAAAAGCACTATACCCATTATTCTGCACAAGCCTTGCTTGCAGCACAACTCTTTTTTCAGAGGAGTATCTTGAAAATCTGCACCGATGCTGCCCACTAGGCTATAAATGGGACTGATGTGCCTCTCAGTGTGAGTATATAATTCATTAACAGGGAAACTGCAATGGAAATTAAAGAGCAGGAAGCACCAGCCCTTCTTTTTCTGTAGGACCAGTAAACTTGACAGTGTTGTGTGTGTGTAATTCCTTCCTCTACACTTATCTGTAAATGTCACAGATTACCAGACCCCTTCCTCACCTTGCAAAATGCAATCCACAAAAGTATATGTGATTTTCCTTTAGGCATCCAGCCCTGGAAGCTACATAAGACTCGAGATTGCTTTGATAGTGCTATGTATCAGTAGAACAAAGATGGATTCCAAAACACTATATTAAACCTGTGGCAGAGGGGGTAGTCAATTAGCTAAAGCATCAAAATGAGATTAAAAGAAGTTAAGAAAAAATCCATCTTGTGATTGGAGTAAACATGAAATTATATAGGATGGTTGGGTTTTTCTAAATGTCATTTAGTCATGTGTGAATGTAGCAAACCAATTAGATAAAATTAAATTTCAAGCCTGATTGACTTTTAAATATTCAATTTGAGCACTGCTTTTTGTGTTTATTGCATTGCTCAGGAAATGTCTAGAAATGGCTGTTGAATCAAGGAATTAAATGAAACTTGCACTGTCAATAGCCTAGCTGGGGTTTCTGCGAGAGCACGATGGCAGGTCTGTTTTATTCAGCACCATTAAATGCTGAATATCCACAGAATGCTGAACTATAAGTCTGAAAAAGGACACACTGGCTGCTGGAGAGCTTTGGCATTTATAGCTGGATAGCACTGGCAGATAACGAGAAGTTTGATACCATGGAAATCGTAACTATGAAATATATAACAATACTAACCCATGAAGATGGAATATATATCTTGAAATATTGGAGGATAATTCAAATCTGCACAGCAATCTGCTTTTCATTTCAAGTGTCGAGCCAATGTAAGCCATAACTTATCCAGGTATTACTCACAGGGGAAATAACTACAAATTTAGTACAACCCATGAAACAACAACAACAAAAACAAACCCAAACAAAAAATATTCCACATGGAAAGAACAGGAAAGAAATAATGTCCTCTTTCTTCCCACCCCCTTCATCGGTGAGGAAGAAAAGACTCCTGACTTCTCTTAGGAAAACACGCTCACTGTAGAGTGAGTGGAAAGATCCCAGCTACAATGGGATATGCCTGCTGGAGAGATGTGTCCCCACAGCAAGAAGATAGCTCCCTCTTTCCACCTGCCCAAGTAAGAATGAGTAGCATATGCTTACCCCAGGTCTCCCCCCTCCTTCACACTCTTTGACCACCCCGAGACAAAGAAGAGAGTGATGGGCCATGAAGTGCTTCATTATGACCTGCATCAACTGGGGCTTCTGTCCTCTGGGGCAAAGGTGCTATGACTGCCCTTCGTGCTGCATTTGATGCTCTGGGAAATGGGCTTGGAACCAGAGAG
This sequence comes from Chloroceryle aenea, assembly GCA_013399075.1. NCBI lineage: Eukaryota > Metazoa > Chordata > Aves > Coraciiformes > Cerylidae > Chloroceryle > Chloroceryle aenea. The sequence goes on from VWZY01002347.1 coordinate 111,029, forward strand.
AGATGGGAGGAGAGGAAACCTGTCTCAGGGCTGAAAGATTGAGACAATATGTCCTATGAATATTGTTTCTTCATGCTTCTTATGACAATCCCGCTCTCAGTCAAAGGTCAGAGTTTCCCATTACCCTGTTCCAGTATTATCAAAGTCAGGGTAAGAAAATATCTGAATGAAAAGCTACTGATACTTTTTTTTTCCCCCTACTGATAAAATGAAGCAGCTCCACACAACAAAAAGAGAGAGAAAAAAAACCAACCCACCAAAAAGTAGAACCATTTCATTCTTTTATCTTCCATTTTTTCTGCTGTAGTAACCTTTATACCAGCAACCTTTCTATTCTCCTGAGGCAATCAATTTTCTAATTGAAAGCAGAAGATACAAGTGGTGAATAAAGCCATTGCAAATCATCTCTTTGTCTCCCTTCAGTCACCAAACCCAGAAATATTAACAACTGCAGGATGCTATGGAAAGGGATCTCGTGCACGTTCCTGTACCTGCTCAGAGGAACAGGATTCTGCCATTCAGCAAACCCACAGCAGGTTTCTTTTAAGTAAAGAAAACTTAGTGCCAGAAGTTTCAGGAAGCTGGTATTTTATTTTCTTTATTTTACCAGAAGAAAATGCTGACTTTCTAGTTGACTATTTCTTCTTGACAGAATCTTCAGCTTATTTTGTTTTCTTTGATCCCACCGGTAAAATCTGTGCAGTCTCATTAACAGATCCGAGTACAAAAGGAGTGCATAACTTTCAACAGAGCTTTACAGAGAAGCAGCCCTCTCAAAAGCACCGTTCAAGGTAGTTCCTGCTACAACACAGATGAAAAAGATCGCTTTGACACACCAGCCAAAGCCAGCCAAACTTTTGGATCATTCCCAGAGCTCAGAATTAAATATGTCTGTGAAACAACCCATTCTAGATAATGATATACAAATGAGTATAGCGTGCATCCAGCTCTGCTTTGGCAAGTGTCCTGGGCCATGATTTCCTGCGTCGAGGATCCCACCCTCAGACAGGAATAGCCAACTACACAAGTACTGGGTGAGGAGCAGCTGGCTGCGTAGCTGTTCTGCAGAAGGCATCTGGAGTTGTCATGTCTCTAACCAGATTGTGCTGAGATGTTGTTGTGACAAAGGAAAAAGTCATGATAAGGCAAGTAGTGGAGTCTTGCCTGTAGAACACATGAAGCAATCCTTACACTGCTTAGCATTCCTACAGCCTCAGTGAGGTCTCTGCTCCTTCCAGAAAGATGTGGGTCAGTTGAACAGAGCCCACATTATTCAGTAGTCTAGAAAACATGAATAAAAACTGAGCAAGTTGGAGTTATTCAGCCTAAAGTGCAAACTGGAGGAATAGCATGAAAACAGCCTCCAGACAGGTGAAAGGCTGCAGCCAAGAGGGATAGGATAGGACAGGGAGACCAATAATTTAGAGTCTCAAATGATGGCAGCAAAAAATCAGCAAAGAGCTTAAAATATCTTTTCTAGCAGTAGGGACAGGGTGCCACTGGATTCCATTGCCCTCAGAATATTGCCAGCTGCAGAGAATTTTCAGGACATCTTAGACAAACACTGATCAAGAATTAAAACAGATCCCATCAACCCTTCCTTAGGGCAGAGATGTACTAGAGGGCCTAGGATGCTACAAAATTCTCTGGCAGGTAATATGCTAATGCAGTCCCTGGTCAGTCACAGCCCCTACACATCACACACTATCCACATGTCTTCTGTTGAGAATGTCTGCTGCTTGGAGGAGGTATGTGCTCCATCCTTGTGATAGGATGAGAGGTAATGGCAGAAGGTGAAACATGGGAAGTTCCACCTCAACATGAGGAAAAACTTCTTCACTGGGAGGGTGACAGAGCCTGGAACAGGCTGCCCAGAGAGGTTGTGGAGTTTCCTCTGGAGACTTTCCACCCCCACCTGGATCTGTTCCTGTGTGGGCTGCCCTGGGTGACCCTGCTCTGGCAGGGGGGTTGGACTGGATGATCTCCAGAGGTCCCTTCCAACCCCCACCATTCTCTGATTCTGTGACTGTCTTAGGGACAGGGCAATGCTGCCTCAAACTCTGGTACCTGCAACTGCCACTTCCAAGCTTTCTGGGACTTCTTTCACAGCAGTCCCACTATTTCAGTAAGAGCCAGTGATGGAGCATATGACTTCCCCCTGGAGATGCCTTCATTTACTGTGAGTAAAGGATTTGAAGCTCTTCTGTGCCTCCTAGCAGAACAGCAAGGGTGTTGTCATGTTGGTGATCAGCAGCCTCGCTCAACCTGAATGTTCCAGCAGATGTACTGGGGAAGTCCAGCACTCTGTATGGTGATTGATTTATTTGGGGGGGAAACACAGGGGGTTTCATGAAGGATGCACCCTGAGGTGAGCCAGTTTCCATCTACCATATGCCATTCAGCATCAGGGCTGCTTCTTCCCCTGCTGTCCATGCATCAGACTGTACCTGAAGTCACAGAAGTGTCATGTCACTGTCAGCTAATGCACAGGAGGCTGTAGTGGGTCTGAGTAGCAGAAGAAAGGTGGCACATGCTTGACTGACAATGACAGCCTGACATTTGACAAGCGAGTTTTAGATAGGAGGATTTTTCTCTGTGCTCTGAAGCACTTTACAAACATTCACTGAGCTTCATGGTGCTTCTCATACCACCTCCTTACAAATGCAGAAGTTCAGCAGTTTAGCTTCACTCTTGGCAGAAACAAAAGGTGACTTGGTGCTGGCTGGTCACTAACCAGCATTTTTCCCACCCTGCCTTCAGTGTGCAGGTTTAGATGCCTCCTCAGGGTGTCCAGGCACCGTCTGCCTTCCCTCCCTCCCTCCATCCCTCCCTCCCTCCCTCTGAGCTGGCTGCAGTGCAGATGCTCCAAGGCTCAGCAGGCAGCACTTCTGCTGCATTACCAGCTGCAAAGCTTCCACGTGGTCATCGCAGAAGCGGGCAGGACAGAAACCCCAGCAGAAAGGACTGATTCCCAGAGCCCCATCTTCAGACATGTGCGCGCTCCCACTTGCCATCAATCACGCTCACACATGTTCTCACAGGCCTGCAGAGCTGAAACAAAAATTACTTTGTTTGTGTCTACTAAATTAACCCACGTCTCCACCTTAGGTATAATTAAACACAGATGTAGCCTGAGCCAGGGCAAGCCCCAGACCCAGACCTGCATGAGTAATTGTTTTACAACAGCCACAAAGGACGGTGAGTCCAGATTTAACAGCTTTGCTATAGTCCCAGATTGGCTGTTTGCCACTGAGGCATCTTTTTTTTTTGCCTTTTCTCCTTATTGTAGGGGTTTACGTTCGTTTTGCTTGTTTGTTTTTTGGATTTATTCTTTTTTTTCTTTTCCCTGAGGCCCAGCTGAAAGTATAACAGGACTGGTTTGGAGTTTTGGGGGTTTTTTAATGCTTTTTGAGAACTACTGAATTCCCAGGCATCTAGGAACTCTGTTTTATTTTTACATCTTGGAAAGCTCATGTCTCCTTGCAGTAAACACTGTGCCTCAGAACACATTCCCCTTGAGCAGGTTGGAATAGCTGAGCTTGGTGTGAGCACCAAGATAGTGGCACCATCAAACCTCTGCACACTGGCTGAAGAAAGCAACCCTCCCTTGCAGAAAACCTCCAGCAGTAACGCTTTGATAGGCTATTCTTGCCAGGCTGCAAATGTTTTATCAGAGGTCAGCAAGCAGAAAGGGTCTTTGAGAAACAATTCTGCTCTTCTGGAATGTCTGGCAGCTGGAAGAGCTGTGCCATGGGGTCCTGCCAAGCATCCCCCCCACGCAACTCCAAGTCTCTGATCTCAGGGCTTCTCCTGGCAGGCAGTAACGGAGCAGCCCACAGGAGTCTGCAGATCACAAGAAGTTTTAATTTCCCTTTCCTCTTTCTGCTCGAGTGGCAGACACCCTGCGCATTTTTTAAGCTGGATGTATGACACGTGCTGCACCCAGGGTGAAATCCAGCATGAAGAGGAACTTGGCTCAGGAAAGCTGATGAGCCATGGGCACCCACAGCAGAAGTCTGGCCTTGCCATGTGGCAGTGGTACAGGCATGAGCGATGTTCACTGAGCTGCTGAAAAGCTGCAGCACTTCACCCAGTGATGCTTCAGGATCAGGAAAACCAGTCAGTAGTGGCAGTGCATGTGTTGTTCAAGCTATTGGGGTGACATCAACAGCAGATCTTACTCCTGCACCATCTTTCTGTTTGAGGCTGTAAAAAACAGTCACCAATCAAGAATTCTACATTCTCAGGGGATGTCTTGCCATGGGGAATAAGAGGCCAGGTTTTACCCAGTATCTGAATGCTAAGTCACCTCCATCAGCAGTCTGCAACTGGCTTCAGCAGGCCCTCCCTAAACCTGTAATATTGCTTCCTTGTTTATTAGTAGCAGTAAGAGTACTGAGCAAAGACACTGACTCAGGAAGGACTTTGAGTTCCTCAGTGATTGCCACAAAAATTGGGAGACACCTGACAAAAGAAATTAAAACTTCATCTTGGTTCTTACCCATGGGCAAGTGAGCAGGACCAAGGTGAAGTAGTCATAGAGCACTTATGGCAGAGTAACTGGAGAACTGGTTATAGGTGGTTATATATCAGCTGCTGCTGAGGAAAAATTTGGAAGTTATTTTCACAGGGGATACACTGATGGCATCATGTTAAGAGCAGACATGGTGATTTATCAGTAGCTAGAAATCTCACCCTGTCAGGTGCCTCTGGTGATGCTTTAGTTATAGACTTGTCTGACATCACTTTTTAGGGCTACACATTTTATTGTATCAGCAGATACTGATCCCGTGGCCCTGAAATTCTGATCTGCTACCAAAAAGCAAAATGTGTCCGTGGTTGGCTGGGATACTGCAAAACCAGTGTGGGTTTGGGTGGTTTTGTTGTGTTTTGGGTTTTTTCTTTTTATATTGTAACATATGGTCCTCATTTTGCAGGTGTTGAGCATTTTTTCCTCTTCTGGGTGTTATCCTGCTCTGCCCACATTGCTTCTGGGTAGGATGGGAGGACATGCCTTGTCTGTGTGTGTATTCCAAGGTACATGATGGTTGTATAGTGCCATCAGTTACAGTCACACGAAACTGCAGCGTGAGCAAGTCCTGAGAGGTAAAAAAAACCCCTGAGCTTGTAGGAAAATACAACTTAACATTATCACAAGTGCTTCTTCCTCTCCTTATTGGAAATCACTGAAGTGATCCCTGGACCTACCGTGCAAAATTGTCATGCATAAATTTAGTGCTGAATTTAATCCACTGGCCAACATTGTAAGAACTGATTGTTTAAATTTAATTCCAGCACTATTCTGCAGCTTGAGTAGTGCACTACTGTAAATGGGTTCTGTTGAGTCAGACTTAGCCTGCAAATTGAGTTTTTAGAAGTTTCTAGAAGTTTTAGACAAGATTCTACAGAATCTAAGATCAAGCAAAGTGTTTCTCTGGGGTTTGTTATTCCAAGAGGGGGTTTCATTTATTTTTAAATAGGATAATAACAAACATTGTAAATACTTAAAAATAAATTGGTGGTTTTTAATGTCCAAAATAAATGGCAACTTCTTTCCCATTGTGGAGAGATGCTCCTGAGAAACTTCCCTGTCTGAAGAGTGCACGTGCATGGATCAGATATTAGCTGATTTGGGTGGGGGAGGCAGTGTTCCCAAATGAATTTCACTGACGTCATCAGCAAAACTTCTTCTATTTTAGGACTCCAAGATCTCACTTCCAGATTCTCGTCTCAGCATGGTTGGCCACCTACAATCCATCCTGTGCATTTTCCTCCACCTCTTTTGGCTTCCATCCTTCCATCCATGACAGAGATTGCAAAGCACGGTGAGATTGCTCAGAGCCTGCTACCGTGAAAGAAACTCAGGGTGACACCCAGAACAGAGATCATGCTCCTGCCATTATAAAATACTAAATAAATAATGAAATATTTCATTTTAATCACAGTTCATCTCTCTTAGATAAAAAGAAATAGTCTAAATGGGAAGGAGCTTTTAAAATGAAGCATGTGCTGAGATGAAGTCTGATTTAATTTTGTAGTATTAATATTAACCAGAACAACTCTAAATCACCAACCTCTGTGCAATTATTACGGAAGAAGACAAAGAAATGAGGAACCATTTAAGAGAAGCTTTAATTTTACAAGGCATGAAAGCAGTGTGAGAACAGAATTTGTGGAGTAGCTTGTGCCCAGCACCTGGCCTTGGTTTCCCTCAGTTCAAAGATGCAATAATCCAGAGTCTCTTCTAATGGGAGGTAGAGGTTGTTGTAACCTTGCGCTGTGTTTCTATTCTGTATGCTCACAGTGTCACATTAATGTCACTTATATGTCATCTTGACAGTTGGTTAACAGCAGCAGCAAACCCAACAGATAGTGACTCTGGAATTAGAGAAAGTTCCAGGAAAAAAATACGTTTTACACCCTGGGAAGGATGTACTTTCTCCTGGGTGATTCCATACAGTTACCTGGAAAAAACCCAACAATTTTAATAATAAACAAAGCCTTTGGGGTTTATGTATTTGTTGTGNCTCCTCTCCTGTTTCTCCTTTCCTTCCCCTTTATCTCTGTGAAGCGTTTGCAATATTTACTTTTTTGGCAATTTAAGTGTCTGCAGACGCCTTGGAATAATAGTGACACGTAGTCTGGCTTGGCATGGAATAGATAGGGTTGTGCAGCTGATGGGAGAGGTAAAATTGCTTTGGAGACAAGCCAGTGACAGAAAGAAAGGAAATGTAGGTGCTCCAGCCTTGAAACCTACCCCAGAAGAAGGTGGATTACAACAGACCATGCTGGTNTGCAAAAGCTCAGCAGTCACTCCTGTGTGTGGCTTTCCATAAAGCATTACAGGCTCAGTAACTTTTCTCAGACCCAGTGCACCTAAAACATTATCAGCCAGCCTCTTTTTTTCCAAGCTGCACAAAGCCTGTCTCTCCCCTTACACATCTCAAAGCAGATGTTTGTTTATGGGCTCTATTCANATGAGACTGGGAAGCTGCTGGGCTTATTTTGTGCCATGCTAAATAAAGCTCAGCATCTCCCCTTGGTCTTCATGGGGTGAGCCTGCTGCTGGGACAGTGAGCTCAGCCAGGCGTGATGGCAGGACAAGAGGACCAACTGTAGCAAAAGGCTTTTGGACTGGGAAATACTCTGTCAGAGAAAAGGGAGAGGTTGGGAGAGGGCAGCAAGGGGAGAAGGAGGCGGAGAAGGGGAGAGGGACAAAGCAGGCTGGTGGGTATTCACAGCATCCTAAACCCCTCAATAGGGTATTGTCCCTGCCCGGGGGTCCTGCTGGCAGAGGGGGTCAGGGGCTGCTTCCCCCCGAGGTGGCCAGCTGGAAGGTAGCCTGGGGGGCCCAAGGTGACTCTAAAGGCACAGCCCTCCCCTCCTGCAGCCAGGGAAACATGGAGCGTCTTCCCCAAATCCAGGCGATGCTGGCTGCGTCTGCTCAGCCCCCAGCGCCCAGCTGTCAGGAGCCTCTGAATGAGGAGAGATTTTTTAATGATGGCGCTTTCAACCATAATGATCAGTTTGTGTTGCTTTCCATTTGCAAAGCTGGTTGGGTTTTGTTGGTAGGCTTTTTTTTTTTTCCCAAGGAAAAAGGCTGAAACCTTTCTTTAATGAAATGTGAAGCCCAAGACCCTCCTTTGCATGTGTTCCTCTCTCCACCCCCAATGGAGGAGCTTATTATCATGAGCTTTTCAGGCCCACAAAGACAAGCTTTGCTAATACTCCACAGCATCTTTCACAGGCTTGTTCGTGCCTTTTTTTAGGGTTTGATTTGGGTTTTTTTTTTTCAGTCTACTTTCAGCAATTGATCTAGGGGGAGAGTTTCAGATTTGGGCTTTAGGAGGGAAGAAAGGAGGAAGGCAGATTGCTTCAGATCAGGGGATGCTGTAAAGCTTTAATTAACTATAAGCACATGAATATGCTCACTGAAATCACTGGAAATGAGCTATACCTGACGGGGGCCTTGGTTCTCTTCCCAGCTCAGTCATTCCACGGTGCAAGCACCATCATTCCCCATCTGTAAAACAGGGCAAGCAGCACCTGCCTCCATTGGACTGGGTTATGCACCTCAAATAAAAGCCCAGAAAAAAACAGGTAACATTATTATCTGTGTCCTTAAACTCAGCAGTAAGTTCAAACCATTTACTGAATCAACAGTATGAGAGATGGGTAGGAAAGGGGAAAAAAGAAAACAGTATAATTGAAGCATTTAAAACATACTTGGAGTTAAAATACATAAATAAATAAATGAGCCAGGTGAAGTGCCTGCAAGCAGGACCTTGTTGCTATAATTTTTTGCATATTTAGCATATTTCTTAACATAGAACTTCATCAGGAGACCACTGGAACAGAGGAAAAGACTCCCATTGGTTTCAAGGCACCATTGTATAAAACCAGAGAGCCCGTTCCACCAAGATAGGCAAATGTTCCTATGTAGTATACAAATACCTCCTACAAGGTGCACAAAGTCAGAGATCATTTCCAACCCAGGGGCAATCTGGGCCAAACAGACCCATGCCCTTACTGTTAAATAAAGAATAGCTCGAAAAATCTTCAGACTTGAGAGATTCCTGGTTAATCCTGCAGCAACTCAACACCTTGCTCTTCCTGTGAGATCCCGACCTAGGTGCCAAGCTCTTCAGCTCTATATTAGTAAAAGGAGAAAGTGAGATGAACAAGATCTGCTACAGGTGAGCAGAAAGAAACCTAAAAGAACCAGCAAAAAAAGTCATGAAACACCAAGCATGACAAGAGCCTGGCTTCCATCTGGAGATATATTTATAAATAGAGATATAAATACACCCAGACTCATCAGAAAAGTCAGCTCCTGTTGGGTAAAATGGGGGAGCTCAGGTGGACAGCATGACTTCTGTGCATCGGATGATTTCATCTGATGGCCCTCAGTTAGAAAAAAGCCCAACAAATTCCTCTGAGTAGCCAACAGCCTTTCTAATGTACAAGAACTGCTAATACTTTTCATAATGGCCAGATTATGTTGATCTGCTGGTCTCCAGTCTGCAAACGAAGACTAATTAAGCACTTGCTGAGGCAGAATAGTTTTGATAGGAATGCTCACATGCTTAAAATTTGCTCTCTCTTACTAGCTTGTTGAATTGCCATTGCGTATAAAATGCACTGAGACAGAAGATGCAGCTGGCTGTCATCCCATTGCCCTCTCTCTGGCCTTAGTACACATCCAGGGCGACTGCAGACTGCTTGAATTTACACCTAAGAATTTAAGAATGATAGAATTTAACAAAGCATTATACACATATTGTAGCAAGAGTATCTTGTACTTCAGTCACTCTTCCTCTTCTCCTGCATCAAATCCCAAATCACACACAGGACCTTCTTTATCATGCTGGTACATGATAGAACAGTTGTGCTGTACCAGATCATTGAGGTTACCCATTTTACATTACACTTTTTTTTTCCCTCATGTTTATAGTTTTATTGGTCTAAGTAACAGCATTTTTCTTATTTCCTTTTTTTTTTTCCTCCTGTTTCTACTGAGAAAAAGCAGGATGCAGAAACTTGAAACATGAGCTGAACCTTTCTCTAGATGATCAAATGATGAGAAAAGCCACTCCAAGAGACAGCGTGAAGAGAATCAGATGCTGGGCTCAGGCAAAGCAAAGGATCTTCTGATCAGTTAGACAGAAAGGTGAGACCCAAGAATAAGAGACACTTTTGTTTATTACTCCTGAATAGCAAATGTCTGGATACAGAAGAATCTTCCAAATTAAGGAGTGTGGAGCAGAAGTGTCTCTTGGAAAAATAAAGTATTTCCTGCCACGAATCCTCCCAGACGAGAGGCTACAACACGCTGAAATAAATTAATTTGTGCCCCACTGCTGCTTCTCTCTGAGGTATGGGGATGTGGCAGGGGGGCGAGGGGGATTAGTGGGAGGATGGAGCAGCCAGGGCCAGTCTGGGGAGCTCACCCCTCTTCGTACCTCAGCACAGGCGACGGGAAACTCAATACCCCAACTGGGGGCTGCCTGAGCTTGTTTTTCCCTTGTGTAGAAAGCACACAGGGCATGGTCTGTCCTGCAGAAATTAGAGACCAAGACCAATTAAGTCATTCAGTTTGACTCCCTGAGGCCAATTCAAAGACTCTTCTCTCTACTAGATACTCTATTGTGGGTTTGGGTTTTTTTTCAGTGTCATTTTAAAAGTCCCAAGTGACAGTGCTTTCATTATTTCCCTGGGGAGACTACTGCACAATCTAATATATTTCACTGTCAAGAAGTTTTTCTTGAAATTCCTCTGAAAATTTCACTCCTAATTTCCTTCCATTTACTCAGAGTTATATGTATTATGCTATGCTAAATGATGACTATTAGCCATACTAAAAAATTCTTCTCAGTTTCCCAAATGTTGGTTGAGTGTCACAATATCCTGTCTCTGTCATTGTTTAACCAGAATGAGTTTTATTGTGATTTTAAAAATTTATCCATTTCAGGCCCTTCCTGAATTATGTTGATCCCCTCTGGGCACCTTTCCCATGCACAGTGTAATGATGCAATAGTCCAGATGCTGATTCCCAAACAACCTTGATGCATAAAATATTTCCCCTGCTTCAGCAACACATTGACTGTTGAGGGTGGTTTTATTTTTCTCATGTCAGCTCATACTTGAAGTGCATGCTTAATTTCACTGCCCATGCACACCACTGACTGCCATTAGCACCAGTTCTCAGTCCTTTCACTTCTGTCTTTGGAATTGGATTTCCTCGCGACCATCAGATCATACATTTCATAATCCAGTCTCATCTTATGTTCATGTTTCTTAAAGATCATCAGTTATGCCATTTTTTTTTCCTGCACTTAATTCTCCAGCATTAAAATAATTCATATTTCCCAATCACAAGGGCACCATCTCATTTTTTTCCTACGTCCAGTGGTGTAATGCAGGATGTTAACAATTCTCTGCTTTGTTACTCATCGTTATTCTTTACCTATTGTCTTTTACTAATGGTGATTGCACTCTTCTGTCCAAGAATATCTCAATTTGGTCTTAGAAAAACATTTCAGGAAATACATTCCAAAAAAATATATACGTCTGTTCAAAGAAAGCAATGAAACTTCTGTAGTGAAACTGATTTTTCTTTTCTTTTTTCCCCCAAGTATGAAGCATTTACAAAGACCCCTCTTGATAATTTATTGTTTTTTAATACGTGTTATATGTGCCTTTCTGCTCAAGTTTTTTGTACCTTTTACCATCCCACCTTTTTTTCAAGAGTAGTCTTATGAGGTCCATTCCTACATTCACGAGTGGAGTCAGTGCTGATCCTGTGAGCACCACAAGAAAACACATGTGAGTAAGACCAGGAGATGCCTGAATGATAGTGATTATTTGCACAAAACGAGGCATCCATATGTCACTGTTTAAGTCCAAATGAAGAATATGTCAGGAAAAAAATGAAGTCACTGATCTGTCAGACTGTCTTATTCTAACAAAATGCTGCTTTGGCAAAATGTCTTTCTGGACAGTGGGCTCGTAATCTCTTTTGACAGTCGCTGGGGATGGATTGTGTTAACATGAATGACTTGACTTTTCACAAATGCCACCTGTATTATCAACGTTGATTTGAAGGTGACATCATTTTCTTGCAAAACCCATTAGTTTTTTCTGCTCTTGGCAAGCAGCTCTGCTTTGATGATTAGACAGAGCAACTCTTCTTTTAAGCAAGGAACCTCAAATATTTGCCTCAGCTCTTGTGTGCAGGTTGGATAACCAGACATAAAGTATATGATTTAACTTAAAGTTGTGTTAATGATCTGACACTTCTCTCTGTATTCAGTGATTTAAGCACAACACTTTAATTATGGCTATATAATCATCAATATCTACAATGACACATTGTGGGTGATGCTGTCAAACAGGATAAGCATGCTCCTACTCTTTCAAAGCCTTTATGATCACACAGTCCTTGTTATACAGCATCTTTCGTTCAACACTAAATTACACTAAAGCCCCTCAGACATCTCCTGTCAGACAAACTACCAGCTCCTCCAAAAAAATAGCCTGCATCTCTACTGGTTATTTCTTGGAAGTTGGCTATTGCTGTCCTCTAAACATTCATTGCTATGATGGTCACTACAAAAAATCCCCAAATGATAACCTCAGAGAGATACAGGCTAAATCTGCAAGAGAATTTACATGCCACAAAGGTTCAATATTCTAGTGCCTAGGTGAGAACGTAGAGGTACGTGCCATTTCTTCATGTATATTTATAGAGTTTTCAGCTGTCGCCAGCTCTAGGCAGCAGATGTGAGAAAATGCTGAGGACCCATATTTTAATCCACTCACTTAAATTTCACTTTAGGTAGCTAAGTTCTTTTATGGCTTTGGCCCTGGTTGACTAATTAGAGAAGACAGAGGAAGGAAGTACTGCCTTTATTTCACAAATGAGGAATCCAGTACAGAGAGATTAAATGCTTTGTCTAAGGAAATGTAAGAAATTTGAGGCAGAGTCAGGAAGGTCCACTTAAGCTGTGCTTTAGATCTAGATCTCTTTAGTCTCTGATTCCAGTGCCTTAACAAAAAGACCTTTCTTCCTCACTTCTCTCAGTGAAGTCAGCTCCCAAATGCTGCTGAACTGGACATCTTGAGAATGTAACTGGCAGGTGTGTGTGTGCATTTTCTGGGGAAACAATTAATTTTTCTCTTTTACATAGGTGTTTGCACCATGACAATCCCCCCATGGTTACAAGTGCCATGAAGTAAAGCCTTCAGCAAAATAACTACCATCTGTTGCAGGCTGTTTGTATCTTCATTGTCTCCCCAGGGAGGGAGTGATGGTGTGGTACGAATGCTGTGTACACGTGTGCTGCCAGGTATCTGTGTTCGAGGAGGCAGGTGAAGGTGAAGGAGGGCTGGCTACTCTCCTCCTGCCACTGCCAGGCGGACAGGGAGCAACTGCTGCTGGTTTTGACCTCACCCTCCAGCAGCAGCCTTGGCTTCCCCTGGGTTTGGCACAGGCAGAGCAGGCAGCGTGGCTGTGGTCAATTTGCTGCCAGTACAAACCTTTCATCCTGCACAGTGGTTAGGTTTGCCTTTCTCCCATCCACCCTGGCTCCAGCCTTTGCCTGGCCTCCAAGCAAAATGAGGCCACCCACTTCCAGCACATCAAGAGTGGTGGCACTGTCACCTCCCCAGCAGGTCACAGGGCTGCAGGGCCATGAACCTCAGCAGCAGCCACAGCCTTTTAAGGCTTACAGACTCACTCATGGAAACTGGGGGAGCCAGACCCTGGTAGCCATTGGGCTCTTCTGGCTTTTAACTGGCAGGTTCAGGTAGGGCTGGATACGGACACAAGGCAGCCTACCAAATATAGTTCCTTGAAAGCCCGCAGACCATTCAACCGAAGTTTGTCCAAACTTCATGTTCTCATAGAACATCTCAGGTTTAGCTATGAGGTACTAATGAATTAGAGCTCTATTTTTAAAACATCCATTGATCCCTGCCTTGGCTTGATCACTTCTGTGATGCCCTGAAGTTGGCTTTTGCTAGCTTCTGGGTAAGCTCAGAGCTATGAGACTGGGTGCCAGCTGGCCAGAAATGAGGTCTACAATGTAGATTTCCTCAGCACTGGACTAACAGATGGTCAGAGAGAAGAGGGCCCTGTTTGACTGCACTGGCAGCTGCCCTCAGGAGTGGCACCAGCTGTTGAGCATTTTCTTTCCCAGGCTGAGGAAGGGCATAGGCCACTTCTCAGGGCTCAGGTTGCCACTCCTGGAGCGTGTCTGTTACTTCCTGATGAGATGAAAGCAAGCACTTAATTCAGGGAATACAGGTGGGTTGTTTGTTGGTTAGTGGGAAGGAATAGGGCTGTGCCACTTGGAAAGCTCTCTGATCTTGTTGTCAAAGTAGTGTTCAGTTTGGTTACATGCCACAGCCATCCAAGCCTGATGAAGCATTTTCGTCAGGTTGTAAAGCAATCCGGGGCAGGATTCCATAGTTTCTTTAGAGGTTAATAAGAAGCCTCTCTGGGCATACCCTTTCACATTCATATTAATAGTTTCCTTCCTGCACTCCTGCTTCTCTTCTCCAAACGTGACTTCTGTAAAGACCTTGAAGGTGAGCGTGTCGGATGCCTGCAAAGATGAGATACAAGGGAGGCAAAGCTGATCCTGGATTTTCCTTATCGTTTTACTTCTCTATAGAAACTGATGTCTTCAAAAGGCTGCAAGCAAGTTGAAAATAGTAATCTACACAGGTCTGGTTTCTCCATAATTCAAATTGATTAAAAAAAANTCTATCCCTGCAGAGACCAGAACTGGACACAATACTCCAGATGTGGTCTCACCAGTGCAGAATAGAGGGGGAGGAGAACCTCCCTCGACCTGCTGGTCACACTCTTTTTTATCCCCCCCAGGAGACCACTGGCTTTCNAATCTGAGCAGTCTGTCTCCTAACTGAAGCAGAGGGCTATAGTTTGAGTGCTGGGATACAACAAAGCTTTTCTTTCTTCTTGTTAGGAAAACAGCACACTGATATTTCTGCATGTAGGCCACACAGGAACAGATCCAGGTAGGGTTCAAAAGTCTCCAGAGAAGGAGACTCTACAACCTCTCTGGGAAGCCTGTGCTGCTTCTTCACTCTCACAGTGAAGAAGTTTTTCCTCATGTAGAGGTGGAACTTCCTGTTTTTCCCCTTCCTAGCATTACCTCTCATCCTATCCCAGGGCATCACTGACAAGAGCCTGGCCCCTTCTACTTGACCCCCACCCTGCAGAGATTTATAAACATTCATCAGCTCCCCTCTCAGGCTTCTCTTCTCCAGGCTGAACAGCCCCAGGGCTCTCAGCCTTTGCTCATCAGAGATGTTCCAGCCCCTTCAGCATCTTTGTAGCCTCTGTTGGACTCTCCAGTATTTCTCTATCCCTGCAGAGACCAGAACTGGACACAATACTCCAGATGTGGTCTCACCAGTGCAGAATAGAGGGGGAGGAGAACCTCCCTCGACCTGCTGGTCACACTCTTTTTTATCCCCCCCAGGAGACCACTGGCTTTCCTGGCCACCAGGGATGTTGCTGTCCCAGGGATAACTTACTGTCCACCATGACTCCAGTGTCCCTCTCCACAGGGCTGCCTTCCCATGGGTCTACCCCTAACATACTGCTACATGCTGTTGTTCCTCCCTGGGTATAGGACACTACACTTATCCCTGTTGAACTTCATTAGGTTTCCCTTTGCCCAGCTCTCCAATCTATGAGCCTGAACTTCATTCCAGTCTAACCAGTAGTGAGCCTGATGCTAACTTGGGCTGTATGTCAGGAATACTTCTGCAGACCATCATTGCAGAGTAGCAGGTTCTTTAGAGGGCTGTGACTCAGTGGAGACACTGGTAAGGGCACTTTTATGTCAAAACCCAGTTATTATTCCTAGAAAAAAACAAAAGAGTTAATTTTCAAATAAGCTCAGATAAAGATATATTTAATTTTTCACTTTGTCTTTCACGATTATAATTTGGAAGATATAAGTAAAATCTAAAGCCCCAGTGATTCAGAAACTGGCAGCTCTCTTAGTGTGGCAGAAATCTATACTATAGGCACTTGCTTCTCCTTTCCTCTTTATTCCTGTCACCTCTGTCATCGGAATCAGATACTCTCCAAATTGAAAACAGGTATCTGATCCAGAAGAGTGCATTTCCCATTAAATGCAATGAATCCTGATGCAACCTGATTGGATACAAATGCACTGCAGAAAATGGAAGAAAAAAGACCCAGTTTGCAGTGTAGATGCAGGCTTTTAAGATGTCTAACTGAAGATCCAGGTTGCTGGGGAAAAAAGGGCAATCGACTGTTATTACTCCAAGTGCTCAGAAAACCTAAATACCTTCCTGTCTCTCCATCATTAAGTGTTAGGAATCTGGATCAGAATCAGTTCTTTACTGGAACTGTTGCTTTCATAAGGACTGATATCTGTTTAGAAAAGAGTTCAGTTTTTTTTCCTTTTGAAGTACATTTTTGCCCTATATAAGGGGCTTGACCCACTTACTGCTGACAGTGGTAACAGTCAGCTGTAGCTGTGCTGAAGACAAGAGGCATGCTTGTGCCCAAGAGAGGTGGCTGGGACTTGAATCAGGACCCATGCATGTGAAAAAAAAGGCCACAGAAAGTCTATTGCTTTAATTGCCTCCTAAAAGATTGACATGGTCTAATTTGCTTATGGTTAAACACCATCATTTATGATGAACAGGATGATTACCTTGAGCATTCAGCAGCAATTACCAAGCCCTCCCTGTCCCCATCCCCCCCAGTATTATTTTACTTAATTCTATTCATATCAACAGCATCTCCATAACTCAGAACATCCCTTTGCTTGAAAAAAAAATATAGTAGCTAACTAATTCCTGGCAAATCTCTCTATTTCTTGCCACATACACATTCTATATGGAGGTGCAGAGCTAAACCTCTGACCATCACAGCAATTTGCTGGTTTTAATGGTTGGAATATTTCACCTCCCTGTTAAATATCCCTTTGCCCTTTGTTAAGTTTGTTGCCTATTAAATTGCATGTCTAGCTTTGGAGCTTATGTTGCAGCACCCCTGCTGCTTTAGCTCCTTATCTCCCTAGGATTTGCTGTAGCACACACAGCCAGGAGATGAATTTGCACATATTTGCAGTGTGGAGCCTTGACTTTTACTGCTTGCATGGAAATGAAAAAGTAAAAAAAAAAAGAAAAAAAAAGGGGAAAAAAAAAGAAAAAAAGTCATTTCCTTTTGGTGATCAGCAATTCATCATCACTAAAGCACTGGGAGGAAAATAGTTATCAACTTCCCATTTTAGGTTCTAACTTCAAAGCAAACCTTTGGTTTGAATGCCAGGCTGAATGCTGGGGCAGAGAGGGGGAATGGGAGGGGGAGAGGAGGGAAGGAAGTAGGAGGGGCTGGACCATCACCTTGTGGTGGCGACAGCACCAACCATCACCGGGAGAAAAACAGCTTGTTCAGGTACCAGAAGGGCCACTGCTTTCAAACTTGCCTTGTTTATGCTTATTCAGGGATTAAGGGAGCCACTGTCAGAGCCCACACTCAAATCCATCCTTACAGTCAAAACTTTCCCTGATGCTTGTGGAAATTATCTGCCTTTAGGGTATGAAATACCTAATAAGTAAGCTTGGACTTTCATAGACTTCTGGAAGACTGACTGCATTGTACCCTCTTGCTTGCTTTTTTTTTTTCACTTGGAGCACTTGAACCCAGCATCTGTTCACGGGGGCACATGTTTCTGACAAATTTCGATTAAAATCATAGAAAGTCTGTGTCATAAACAACTCATGTTATCACTACATGTTTTTACAGTAAGGTAGAGAATTTAATTTCCTGCAGAGCTTATTTAAAGTCTTTTAGAGCTTGCCTGAGCTCAGATGCATCTTTTAGGAACTTGTTTTCCTGCTTGTATTCGTGCAGCCTCTCTTGAGCTGCTTCTCTTCCTCTTTCTCTGCCTCTCACTCTTCCTCCCTCTTTTTTTTAAGTCTTATTTTTCCAGAGCCAGCATACTCAAGGCTGTTTACAGAACTGATACCTTGGTGCATTAGCACCACATCGATTCTGGTTGGAAATAATCTCAGGAAGCCACGAGTACCTCCCACCCCTTGTCCTTTCTGCTGTGTAAGCACATTTTTTCTTTTGGCCAAGTGAAGGGAGGATGTTCTGTATACAAGCTGTTTCCAAACCTTCAAAATATTCTGTAGAGGTGCCTTTGATGACTTTCCTCAGCCTGTTTCTGTGTCAGTCTCCTGAAACTATCGTATATCAAAAGCTATGTTATTCCTTCGTTCAAGTCCGTGGTACTACTGAAAACACTGCTCACTGCATTTCCTCTGGGAGGGAAAGTGTGCTCTTGATTTCTGAAGCGTGTACACTCTTCTCATGGCACCAGGTTAGTCAGTAAAAATTCCTATTAAAGGACTATTAATATGCATACACCAAAAACACCTTTGCAGCAGACTCCTCAGCTTTTCACAGGATTACAGAATGGTGGGGGCTGGAAGGGACCTTGAAAGATCGAGTCCAACCCCCCTGCCAGAGTAGGGTCACCCAGGGCAGCCCACACAGGAACAGAGCCAGGGGGGGCTGAAAGTCTCCAGAGAAGGAGACTCCACAACCTCCCTGGGCAGCCTGTGCCAGGCTCTGTCACCCTCAGCGTGAAAAAGTTTCTCCTCATGTTTGCATGGAACCTCCTGTGTTTCACCCCTTACCCCTTGTCCTGTCACTGGACATCACTGAGCAGAGCCTGGCTCCATCCTCCTGACACTCACCCTTTACATATCTATAGACATTAATGAGGTCATCCCTCAGTCTCCTCCAAGCTAGAGAGCCCCAGCTGCCTCAGCCTTTCCTCAGCAGGGAGATGTTCCACTCCTGTGACTATCTTTGTGGCTCTGCACTGGACTCTCTCAAGCAGTTCCCTGTCCTTCTGGACCTGAGGGGCCCAGAACTGGACACACCATTCCAGATGTGGCCTCACCAGGGCAGAGTAGAAGAGAGTATGGAGACCCTGGCTCCAAAAAGCATTTGTCATTCCATTCTGTCAGAGCACAGCTCAGTGCCAGATTACATTTTACCTCAGTGTTTATTTCTACACTAAGCAGATAAGCCTAACAAGGCACTGGCAAGATTTAGACTTTAAAAACAGCCTCTACCAGACCTGTGCTGCCCATTTAGGACCTTCACTCACTTCCATACCATCCCAACTTTAACTGAGCAGTAGAATATTGGTTTTGTCAGGAGGGCATGAGGGGTAATTAAGGTGCCCCAGTGTATTGTTGGCAGTCCTTTGTTTGCAGCCTGCTGCTGCTGTGCTCAGAGGAAGGAGGGAGGCTCTGCCCCAGAGTTGCTCTGGGACTGGGGCTCAACCCTTTCCACCTGCTGCAGAAAACTGGAAGCTCCTCAAGCACTCTGTGTGCAGACTGTGTCTGCTGGAGACAGGCAGGGTAACAGCACTGCAGGGATATTATTTACTGCTGCTTGTGAAAATTCCTCTTCAAACTATTTAAATATTATGCCTCCTATCCAGGAAGTCCCAGGTATGATATGCATTTCAAAATTGTATATATAATTCTAGCCAATTGCAAACACTACAGAAGGAGGTCTGAGTACATCTGCACTCACTGAAGTACCAGAAGTACAAGTAGGAACTTGGATAGCCATGCTGTTTGGAGGCTTTTCTGCTCTCAGTTTAAGTAGGATTAAATTATTGTGGATTGTTGCTCTCAAAATTCAAGCATACAAATGCATATCTACATGCTTTCACTTTTAAGTGTCCCGGTGAGTCCTGCTCCTGCTGAAATCCATGCTGCAGTTTTAATCAGGTAGTTCTGTCCATTTAAGGGTGACAACAAGTCATAGCTGCCATAAACAAGGGCTAGAAGTATGTATCTGCTGTTCACAAAGAGGAAAAACAGGAAAGAAGGATTGCTGTTTTGCTAGAGCTGTTTGAAATTAGCAGGGTCATTAAAAGCTTTTATTCAAATAAATAAATTCATAAAATTGCCTACAACTCAATAGCTCAGGATGTCTAATCAATAGTAATTCATTTCCAGAATTGCCACCCGTTACCACAGCCAGGAATTGCAAGAGGTAAATCATGACAAACACGGCGTGCACAGACAGGATCCATTATATCACAGCAGGGGTCACGCTGGAATCACTTCATCTGTTTTTTAAGGTTTGAAAGCCCAGGATGCAGCGGATTTTCAAACAGGCCCATCTGTGTGATATTTCTGGCCACAGATCTCTGGTTTCCCCATCGATGGTGGTAACTAAATCTCTGTGATGTACTCCATGCCACAGGATGGATTATTTGCATTAGGAGTAATCTTCTGGTGACTCTGCAGGTGGCTGTAGCTGGCAGAATGAATTGAAGTGCTGCACTTAAGCAACTTTGCTTCTGAACCTGATTTCAGCTTGGAAATGATTAAAATGGGTAGCTGAACTTTTGGAGATGTAGCCTCTGACCTCTGCTATAATTATGGCCTAACTTCATACGCAAAAGGGGCAAAGCTGGAGCAGGGCCATCATTTCTTCAGGTTTTCTGCTGAGCTTTCTGAATAATAAAAGCAAAAAATGAAAATGAAAAAGCCAAACCCACTCTCTTGCAGACTTGCTACTGGCTGCTATTCAGCTCACTGGATTTTTCTGTCAGTAAATTCCAATTAATTTAAATTTCTGGTTTTAATTCTGTCCACAGATGATTGTGAGAAATTCACTTTTATAGTTTGGAGGCATTCCACCTGGAAAAAACTAGCTCTGGAAAATGATCTTTCCATCTGTTAAAAAACGGGAGGGAGTGGAGGGGGCAGGGCAGGGAATAAATGATGGTCTATGTAGATTAGGGCCAACATTTTGCAAAACAGGAACTAAAGTTAGCCTCGTGTATTCATTCTCAGACAGAAATAAATATATAGTGCTTTGGGAAATTGTGCTCTGCTTGCTCTGCCTTCTTAGGTTTTTTTAATCTGACCTCATCATTTCAGGCCATAGTCTGCTGCCCAAATGTGGATGAGAGAGAGGAGCTTGTGCTCATCCTTCTTTGTGACGGTGTTGACCTGTGTCCCAGGGAGCAGGGTCCATGTTTCTCTCTTCCTGCAGAGGAGTGAAGTGCCAGTCCAGGCTGAAACCTCTGGATCTGTCCATGGATAAAGGTTAAATAGTGCAGCCTGCCACGATGCTGCACTTCGATCTGGCTACATTTTCTTTAACAGCAGCTTTCAGAGGAAAATTCCAAACCCACAGATTTCTGCTTAAGTGTTTTAATTGTCTACAACACACTGCTGGGAGCCACAGTGAGTTTTGTGATCAGCCTATGTAGCTGGTACTGAAAGACCAAAGTAACAGCAAATCCAATTCAAGCAGGACCACTTAGCACAAAATGATGTTCTGCTAATCATCCTGAAACAAACACAGCCAAAATGTCAAGGGACATGGCTGTGCTTTCAAACCCTTATGAGCAGAGCACAATTATTTTAAGAAGTTATTTGGCTGCAGCTTCCCCTCATTTCTTTGTTTCTTGTCTAAGAAAAGCATGAGGTACAGTCAACACTGAGTATTTGCTCCCTTTATATATGGGATTTCTTAGGGCTGATGTGAAGACCCTTGCCCTGCTTTCATCCCCATGCACTGTGGCAGATGAGACAAGAGCTTGCACCTTCTTGAAATATTTCTCTGTCCCTTTAAGGCAGGTTTGCATTTGCCATGGACTCTTTTCTTTCTGGACCAATGTCTAACCATGCTTTGAAGAGTTTCTTTTGCTATTGTTTTCCTGAGTTTTCTGTTATGTTGTATCTGCTGCCTCATGGCTTTCAGTTGTGAAGTACCACTAGACAAAAATACCTGTCTCTGTCTAAGCCCACCTCTAATGTTGCCCAGAAAAATACCTTCATGGAGGACAGCAGGGCAGCACAGATGAGATGTGCTCTCACTGAACCACTCCCAGAGCACGGTACCACCTGGGCTGTAACTGCTGAGGAGCTGCACTCACACACTTCTCCAGCAAAACTTCCACTAAACTAACTTTTCTGAGGGATGATTGAACTTAACACCTCTAAAATGCACTGCAAAGAATTCAGTGTTGCATTGATGTAGGGAAAGGACAAGGGCACTCCGGGAACACCCACCAGATCTCTCTCAACACATAGGTACAGACGCACGCACCTTAAAGTCCCTGCCCATGCTGATCCAGGAAAGCTCTCTGGCAGGAAGGATGCTTAAAACACCTCTCAAATTTAAACACGCTTTCTCATCTCTGGTTTGCACAGATGTGGAAAACACAAGAGGAATTCCGGACCCATAGGAGCTCTTTTCACAAACTGCTTCTACTTGTAGGGCAATTGATACAGACTAATTTATTAGCCTGGGTTTGTAATACCCTTGTGCTGTTGAGCCAAGAAAATTAGTCCTATCCAGGCATCCTCTGGACTTGCATGAAGCACACATTCTGCAATTTGGTGGTTTTGCTGCCGTTTGCTTTTAGCTGTACCCATTGGCATGATCTAATAGCTCAACTTTTCCTCCAAGCACCAGATTACCCAAAGAACTTGCAAGCACTTCCAACTGAGACCTGAAACTGCAGTTTCCCACTGCAGGACAGGACTTTCCATGGGACCTGCTTTGGATGAAATGGAGAGCTATGGTTTGCACAATGCATTTCAATAAGTTCCTTCTCTCAAGGGTTAGGGCTGCTACAGTGCCTTGCCAACCCAGGCTGGTATGGCTTGAAGTGTTCTTCCCCACTTAGAGCTGTAAGGGTATGGAAAAGGAATGGATTGTACAAGACAGTGGTCACAAATGTACACCACAATCAGTGGAGGATGTGTGTTATCAAGGAGAAAGGAAGAAGGGATGAAGAAAAAGAAAAGGAGGAGAAAAGGAGAAAGAGAATCAGAGTGACAAGCAGAGATGCTCCAAATCCTGCAGCTCAGTAAATTGCTGTTTGCAGAAGGACATTAGGCAGAACAGTGTCCCCTCAGCACAAGTTCCTGAAGAAAGATTGTTCCCTGTCAGTCTTCCCTAAAAGCTGTATTCAATGCTGAGCACCTAACAGCAGGCAAGCTGTTATTTTACCCCAGTGACTGTGTCTAATACCCTTCTAGTTCAAACTTATCACAACCTGCATTGGTTTGCTCTGGTTTTTCTNAAGGGTTGGACTCGATGATCTCTGAGGTCCCTTCCAACCCAGCCTATTCTATGATTCTATGATTCTATGATTCTATGATTCTATGCTTCAGTGAAGAACTTTTTCCAGTCTAAAATTGCCCCGGTGTTTGCAGGGAGTTGTGACCCAAGCACAGGACCTAGCCCTTGGCTTTGTTGAACCTCATACCACTGGCCTTGGCTCATTGATCCAGCCTGTCCAGATGCCTCTGTAGAACCTTTCGGCCTTCAAGCAGACAAACACACCCACCAACTTGGTGTCACCTGCAAACTTACTGAGGGTGCCTTGGATCCCCTCATCCAGATCATTGATAAAGATATTAAAGAGAAGAGGCATCAGAGCATCATTAGCTGTTTCCCAGAGACATAGGCAGAAATTTTTGTGTCTCACTTCCCCTGCAGCAGCACTGTTCTGAGACTTGCAGCAGATGCCAAATCAGCTGTCCCATGGGCAAACTGTGTGGCACAGTTTCACCCGTCAAACTTGGCCCTGTAATCCAAGAATGAAGAGGGGACAGAATGAAATGATACAGCACTGATAAAGTTACTGTGGACAGGCAGGGTAAATAAACCAAACCACTGTCTTTATTTCTACTGTAGCTGTACTAATGCTCTGGACATTAATAGCTCTACACCTGAACAAAATACGAGTGGCCATATGAACTTTGCAGTCTGAAGCTACTTCTTGTTATAGAGGCTGCATTTGCTGGAGTGCCATAAATACAAAGCTAGCTGTGTTTTGAGCAGGAATGAGCACTAGCCTATAAATACCAAGTGGTCTTAAGATAATTAGTAACTTATGTAGCTGATTGCTAGGGGTAGGCAGGGTATTTTCCATTTTTAAATGGATGAAATGGAGAGCTAGTAGTGCACAGT
Organism: Chloroceryle aenea; assembly: GCA_013399075.1. NCBI lineage: Eukaryota > Metazoa > Chordata > Aves > Coraciiformes > Cerylidae > Chloroceryle > Chloroceryle aenea. Next base: position 134,577 of record VWZY01002347.1, read on the forward strand.
TCAATAATCTGAGGTAGAAAGGGGAGCTCTATATACAAAGTAAAGCTCAACCTCGTTCAGAGAATCATTATCTTTTACTTTGGAAGTAGCAGGGCATGTCTGGTGACAATAAAGGTTGGACACAGACTGCAACAGAGCCATTGCCACTTTGCTACAACATCCAGCATCAATGTAGCCACTTTTTACTGGATCCCAAAATTACTGTCAAATTTTTCACTGCACTTGTAATTGGGTCATGATGATAAAAACAGTTCTTCAGATGAGGGGTCATTATGGCTGGCATAAAATCAAATATTTAGTTATCTGTCTTCCATTATATACTGAAACATAGGATATTTATGATGTAATGAAATATTCAGGCTTAATGCTGAGACACTTGTATCTTAGCCTCAGAATTCAGCGAGCTCCTGAAAATGTACTTTGCATACACAAGATGTATATTTCATATAAAGAGATGCACACTGAAATATTAATAACATTTCCTGAACTCTCTACATTGTATTCTGCAGAATATGACATCTTTAAATGCACTCATTACATCGTGAGCTTTACCAGCTTCCACCAAAACATGCTGTGTCACTCGCCTTACTCATGCCATCCATGGTCTGTCAGTCTCACCTCAGCCCATCCCAGGTGTTCTGCACCTTTCTCAGATGCCACATATGTGGATCTCCAAGAACGAGCTCTGAGAAATAAGATTTGTCCTGTGCCTGTCTCTCTGAAAGCTATTTTTCCCTACTGTACATGAACAAATCTTGCCAAAAGTGCTTTTTTTTTTTCTCCTGACAATAATCCTTGCTGTTTGAGTTCCCTGACAAGCAACGAAGATTTTTCCTTTTCTCTTCCATTCAGTTCAATAAAAAAATCCCATTGTATTAGTTAACAATGAAAGCATATCAAACCAAGATAAAATGTTTAAATAGCTCTTAGCCACCACATTATGGCTAAATGACAATAATCCTCTTTCTAATTTATGCAAAAAGTGCTTAGTTATCTCACTGAATGAAAAGTGAAGTGGGGCTTTTGTGTGTAAAACCACCGTAACGTGAAGTCCTTGTTTAAGTGAGAAAAGAGCATGTTCTAAAAATCATTATATAATTAAGTCATCTTGATGGGAGAAAGATTAAAAAAGAGTATGCAGGAACCCTAGAATTCTACTGTATATTATCAGAACATACACATTCCATTTGAATTATTTCTTTGGCAATGAACTAGGTCTCCACGAGTTGATGTCATGATAGGTTTTCAATGAGTGTTTATTTTTCAGGGAATTTTTTTTTATTGTTCTCTTGCAATTACTGTCATTACATTGCTAATGCAAAAGTTGTTATTAAATCACTGTGAAAAATGGCTTTACTGGCTTTCCAAAACAATCTGGGACATTGTTTCACCATCAGTGAAATGGACTCACTTCAGTCATTTCTCATTATGTTAGTTGAGTCATGGACAATTACAGTTTTGTCCTGGTGTTTTCTGATTTGCCCACAAGATGTTTGACCAAGATGTTCAGAAGTGGTTACTGACCCTAGCTACTCATCAGGAGGCAATTTAGTAGGATCTAATTTGGACACAATCTAACCACCAGTCCTCTTGGTAACTTCGTTTTAGTTGTCTAATTACCCCAGTTATTTTTAAAACTGCTGACCTTCCGGTATTATTATTTCTTTAGTTTCATCTGCTTGGTTCTGTTTATAGAATGAAGCAAAAAGCCTCTTCTTTGTCTTAGGCATCTTAAAAATCTATGAAACTCTTTATAGCTGAAGGAAACGTCTCAGGAATCTGTTTGTGCAAGAGTAAGAAGTAATTAACTCCAACTTGTTCTTCTTTACAGTAATTTTTAATTCTTGTAGGATTACCAACAGACTGAGACAAAAACCAGCAATAGTCTGAAAAGTTGTCAAGAAACCTGCAGTGTTTCTGCACAAGAGGCAAAGAGGAAGACAGATCTGGAAAGACAATTGACCGCTGTTATCTCTCTGCCAGATACAAGCTTTGTTACACAGTAAAGGAAGCCAGCAAATATTGCCTCATATAACTTGTATATTGAACTATTTTGACAAAGACATTTCACATCTGGGTACACAGTGGCTTGCAGAATACAATATACCAGCTTTATAAATATTTCAGTATGTTCTACTGCTTCTTATGCAAAGTGCACATTTTTATTCAGTAAGATACCTTTTTTTTTTTCCCAATATACTGTGTCTCACATTTGCCTCATGATTCGTCCACTGCAGAAGTTTCCAGATTTTATTATATCATACATAACAGAGTGGAACATCTCTCTGCTGAGGAAAGGCTGAGGGAGCTGGGGCTCTTTATCTTGGAGGAGACTGAGGGGTGACCTCATTAATGTCTATAAATATGTAAAGGGCAAGTGTCAGGGGCTGGAGCCAGGCTCTGCTCAGTGACATCTAATGATGAGAAGGGGCAATGGGTGCAAGATGGAACATAGGAGGTTCCATGGAAACCTAAGGAGAAGCTTTTTCACAGTGAGGGTGCTGGAGCCTGTCCCAGGCTGCCCCGGGAACTTGGGGAGTCTCCTTCTCTGGGGACTTTCAAGACCAACCTGGATCTGTTCCTGTGTGACCTGATCTAGGTGATCCTGCTCTGGCAGGAGGCTTGGAGTCGATGATATTTTGAGGTCCCTTCCAACACGTACCATTATGTGATACATATATTTTAACACACAGAGTAAAAGCTTACTAAATATTCAGATTCTTATGGAAATCAGATGTATTTTCTGATGCCTTGGTATGACTGTGTACAGGATCTTGATCTGTGAGCCTGCAAGAGATGCTGAGATGAAGTGTCAAGGTCAGGCATGATACTAACTGCATGCCCTGAAGTTTTACCTTGCTGAAATGGAATGAACCTTGATAAACTGAATGCTTTTTATCAGTTTCCCAAGACTGCTAATATTTTCATGCATCTACCAGCCTTGAAAAGATCAAGTGTGTTGAGGACATCCATTAAAGCTCAAACCTGGTCACCTGTTAAAGATATCCCTCCCAGATGGAGCCCATCCAGAGCTGTTAAAATGAAGCTGCTTCTTATTTTTTAATAGGCCAATGCACAATTAATAGATTCTACCCACAGGGAATTTTCAGGCTCTTTGTTTATCTATTTGTATGTGCTCTTTCCAGGGTTTCCAACAAGGCAGCATGTTTGCAGCTTGACATTTGGAGCAGGACTACCCCTGTACCACTGCAACTGTACAGGCAGTAAATGGTATCACAGAGAGAGCTAAAGATGTGCCCGTGGTACTGCTGGATTGGAACAGAGGTTAATCTCTGGACTATTTACACATGACCATTGGGATATTTATGTTCCAAATTACTTCTGTTTTGTGTGCATGCAAGAAGAGGACTGCATTTCCTGCAAGGAAAATAACTTCTCATTGATTCTTGCCCCTTTGAGTAACTGGCATGTATCACCCTATAAAAGCAACTGCTACTAATCCCTGTTCTCCTAAATTCTGTTACATTAATTATCTATGATAACTAAAACACTAAAGTGCAGTCCCTGACCAAATGTGCAAAAAAAGAGAGCTGTCAGTCTGCAGTAACAGAAGTGCTCTAAGGTGCTTAGAGCCAAACGATTCTATTATGAGTCTAATGCTGCATTTCTTGCTCCATCCACAAGCCTCAAGCAAAGAAAAGACTGAAAGCTCGTGCAGTGTCCATTAAACCACCACTCTGCTATTTTCTTCTTTCCATGATTTTGTTAAAAATGCACTCCTGTTCGAATTAAAGTAGATATATATATGTCATTGGAGTCTTGGTTATCAAGATGAGCAGTCAACAGAACTGCTGAATGCCATCATTTCACCTGATTCAAATACAGGAACCTATTTCCCTATTTCTTGTGCCTTTAGGCCAGGGCAAAAAGCTCCCATTTAGATGCTTTGTCAATGAGATGAGAGCTCTGACCCTGCAGGTTTTTGGAAGAGAAGACTAAGTCAGGTTACAGTATGTTCCCTTCTGGCTCACTTTGGAATAGTTTCCTTGGTCTTCTCCATTCGAGAAATCCACCTCTTTCTTTCACTTCTCAGCCTGCAAAGCAATACCCTTCCCTCTGGTGTGGAAAGGGTACCCCTGCAGCCAGGACAACTTGTCAGCCTTACCTCATTTGTCATATCTTGTATGGTAAAAGTTCTTTGCCATTATTTTAGGTTTTCCACTCCCTTTGCAGTTAGTGCTAAGGGTCAAAATCCAGACAGCTGTGCTTAAGCCTGTAGTGACTTTTCCATTCTTGGTTCAATACTCAGATATTAGTAAAGTCAAAGATCCAGATCTGAATTTTCTATAGGAATCACTGAATCGGCATTTATTCTATTTGGGGGTTTTGTGTTTGTTAGTTTGGGTTCTTTTCCATGCCTCTCAATGGGCTGGATTAGAGAATTCCCAATGTATGCCTGTGTCCTTACAGAACAGATACCATTATTGCTGTGACACTTAGGTGGCACATTTTTCTGTATTATGTTCAGTCATAAACGGCCTAAAAATTTGAATGGACACTTTTTTTTTTAAGTTGAGTTACATTTTAAGAGCTCCTCAGTAATATTAATATATTTAGCAAAGGACAATGCAGTGAGCTGCAGACAGAACTCACCCTCGGGGGATTTGACTACTTGCCTTTTTTCTTTGCTAAAAATCTGTGCACTTTTCAAACTGAAGGTTACATTAACATTACACAGAGAAAGTCAATTAATTTAACAAATTATCAATTTGTGGAGTTTCTTGAACATGCAGTAACATGCACACAAAGCAGTTCTTTGTGATCCCACAGATGTCCTGTCCTCAGTGCGCAGCTTCATTAATCATGTGCTATGCATGTTATTGTCTAAATTGCACTGCCATTTGAGACATGGAAAACTCAGGGAAAGAAATGTTGCTTACCCTTTGCACACCAATAAAGATTACAAATAAGCAGAGGATTTAAAAAGACTAACAAGTCAGTGCTGTGCAGATTTCATCTGATTTTTACATCCAATCATGGTTCATCCAACCCAAATTTCTTTTATGATGGTTTATATATTTCTAAAGCAAAACTGAGCCTGCCCAGCACTACATATCCAGTTCATGCAAGAAAAGCTGAAATCTGTAGTTACATTCCAAGGGCAGGAAGGCTAAAGTTTCCTCCTAGGGTCAGGTTATGCCTCTAGGTAATACAGAAAATGCTACTCTAATGAGTGTGATTCTGTTACAGTGATGCTGCACATGATCTCTACCCCTAGGATGATACTGACACAGGCACTGGACTACATTTGCCCTCTTCCTACATGGTGAATGAAATTCAGAAGTACTATTCATACAGATTTTTACCACATCTATATTCTAATGACCACTGCTGGCTGATAGATGCAGTCCCCATTTTCTTACACTAGATAAATGTCTGGATATATATAAAAATCATATGTGAGCTCTACTTTGAGAGAGCCTTGGTGATTTGATATGAAGTGTGAGGGCTCTGTTAATCCAAGGAAGTCTGAATACTTTGAAATGGACTGTTGTCTAATATCCTGTCAGAACTTCTTCATATAGCCTCTCAAATGCAATTCACATATCCAGGATCCACAGATTCCATGATTTCTTGTCCTGCTTACCACTTACTTTAATAATGGACACAGTTTGACAAGTATAGGAAGGGTGACATTTTATTCTCTAAGAAGGTGATGATCAGTTTACAGTTTGAAGAAGGCACAGTTCAGAGACCTGAAAAGCAGAGGATAGCAGGAATTTCCTCGACTTCCTGATCTGTATGTAAATACTCCAAAAAGCATTTGCCATTAAGAATGTTTGGATTCCTTATTCAGTAGAGCAAAAAAGGGACAAAAAACCTAATGAAATGAGGATATTAGCATATATATTAGCATTTTAAAACAACTATAAAGTAAAAATTACTTTTCACACATAAAATTTCACAAAAATATTTTCATATCTTAGCCACTGAACTGAATGAAATCCTCTAAAAATTATCTTAAAGCTACTTTAACTTCATAAAGCTCATTTGACAACTTCTGTTTGTTTGTGTCCCTTAATTACTTTTCAGCTGTTATTTTAAGCATGTGGAACACAGGAAATAAACTTCTACATATTTTAAGCCTCAGACATGTGCACACAAAACACAACAAGCCAGCCTGGGACAGTAAACACCTTTTCAACACAGTACCATGCCCACCTTTTACTCAGAGGGTTAAGGAGAATAAGATAAAGCATTACAGAGCTACAACTCAGGGGGAAAAAAGAACAAAACCAAACCACCCCTGCAACAAAGCCTTTAAATAAAAGGCCACTGATTAAGTATAATCTTTCTAAGCTAAATCCTACAGGGAAGAAAATTTTAGGCATTGTTTTGCAACTTGCCAGATGTTTCCAGATTATTTTTCTTTCCATCACAGTCAAGTTAATAATTTTCTATGGACCACCCTGCAGTGAAAAGTAAAAGTAACTTCCTTAGACAGCTGCTTTGCATAAAGTGTTTGCTTTCAAGGAATATTATGCAGGCAGAAGATACTGGGAAGTAGTAACAGGGAAAAAAAGGGGGAGGGAGAAAAGGAGAATGTGCTCACACACACCCACCCCCCTTAGCATTCCCCCATCCCTCAAAAACCCGAAAGATAAAAAGCTTTACTGAAATGTGAGAGGAGGCTAAACCAAAATCCATCGATGACATCAAAAAGCCAACTTGAGCTAGTGTGAAATATTGTCACTTCATTTTCCTTTGCAACAGTTAATAACTCTCTGAGTAGGGATACTGTCCAAACAGACCTTAGCATGTAAATGATGGCAAAGCAATGGGATAGTTCAGAAGCAGGATATGCAGTGAAGGGAGAAAAAAAGCACAGTGAGAGTGGATTAGCTCAGAGTACAGGAACAGCCCCAGGTTTGCTTGTTAACTGACTTCTTTTATATTTTTAAATGAATATATTAGTTATCCTCCAACTGCTTGAAAAACTATTCTGTGACCACAGATTACACAGGGAGAGATCTGAGACAACTCAGCTGGCAAACACATTTCTTTCTGGGAACCCCCCCCTGTACATCAGTATAAAAAATACGGACATAATTCTAGTGTTGAAAACCTCCTCAGTTTTTATTGCATAATTATTGTTTTTAAAGAATCAGATTTTAATAGACTCCTTGCCAAAAATACGATTTTATGGTCAAATAATAGGTATTAAATTAGGAGTAAGGAGTCCTCAGTATAACTGAGAATTTTAATGTTCATCATCATCTACTTTTCTAGTGTCTCAGACATCTGCTGGATCTTTGGAAAGCTGTCATTATTATAAGATTTTCATGACTTTATCTACTGAATCTAGCCTTTAAGATTATAGATGTCATATACTACTCTGATGTATAAATACCAAAGAATGTTTACTACATATATAGCAACTGCCACACACATTGCACATACATGTTGTACGTGGACATACAACACTCTGGATTCAATTACATTGTAGGCTCTTATGGAGACAGGTTTTGGACATGATCTCTGACTCAAGAGAAGGAACAACTTTGTTAAGACAGAAGAACGTACAAAATATGTTGACTTTCCCCACAAAACTACAAAGTACCGAGTCAGTAAGACATGAAACATAGAATTTCTGCAGGCTCCAGAGGCTACAGCTGAATGGTGATTATGTATTAATTTTATATTGGTTGTTAATTAAGTTTTATATGAAATACATCACAGAGGGGCATAGATGCATGCATTTTTCTTGAAAGCAAGAGACATACATCAGCCCAAACAGATTTTGCTTTTTAGGAAGGTTTGGAATGTGAACTCCACAGCTAAAGCTCAGTTCTAACATTTGTGATAGGTGTCAGTGACGAGTAGCCTTGCTTTCTTATAGACTGTTTGTCTGGACTTTTTGGTTTTTCAGTACAGCTCTCATGCTTCTTTTAAAGCTCCAGCTCTCCCTGTACCTGTGGTGTTATTACAGCCATTGCAAAACTCAGAGGCAAGTGGTGACAAGACCTCTTTTGACCTGGGGGTCAGCCCAGCTGCCTAAGTACCATTATGCAGGTCCACTTGAGAGCATCTTGCCCATCTCCATCTGCCACTGCAGAAAGCAGGGTCTTGTGTTGTACTGGCCAGCCCTCTGATAGTACCTGAGACATCCCACCGTGTCCCAGACCACCAAGCAAACAGAATCAGTAAGGCCTAGGAGGGCTCAGAATCTGCTTCAGGGGGCTGGCCAGCTTTTGCTACAGCTTCCACAGCCACTGCCAAGCCTGGAAGCAGCAACCTGCCACCAAGGGATGCAGCACCCAGGCAGAACACTGGGGACAAATCTCCGAGGGAGTAATCGAGTTTCAGCCATTGCCACTCATATTGGGTTCCTTCATATTGCTCAGCTTTCTAGTTTTCAGTCCCAGTGAAGTGACAAAGTGGGGTGTGTGTGTCTGTGTCAGAGCCTTCTGGTCTTCCCTGGGGCACTGACTCAGAAAAGGTCTGGGCACATCCCTATGAACCAGCCAGAGTTGAATGAGTTTTCAGTCTTTGTGTACTTGGGAACCTTGGAACATTTTCCAATGGAAGTGTAGATAAAAACCTCCTCCTTACTTTCTGCAGATCTCCCCTAGAAAGGGCACATGAACAAGCATTTGCAAATGACTGTGCTTCATCCCTTTTATCACACAGCCACCACGACTCACCTGCTCCCCGGCAGAGACTCCAAGCTGTCTGTCCCCATAAATCAGCAGGAGTCACCTCAGCCTTTTCCCAGCAGGTCCAGGTTGAGGTGCAAGCACGTTGGGATGATTCATGGAAAACTGACAGCCCCCTTAAGGTTTGGAGTTTTTTTATGACCCTGTATATGCACAGATGTGCCAAGGATTTTTTTCAGGTGAATGATACTTGGATGTTTGCTGCTGAGAGATTAGACTTTGATATAAATGTCCAGTCTGTAAAAAATGTGCCTTTTTCAGGATATATTAACAAACGTAGCTCTTGCTTAAGACCACTGCTGTATGGTTTTGCCTCTTTAATCTTAAAAGTAACATATGAACTAAAGCCTAGCATTTGTCAAAGTGACTTGGGAACAGACCAGACATTTATAAATCTAGTCCACAAGCACATTTTCTCATGTTTAGTTGAATCTGATGGCAGTTATATTGTGCTGGGAGAAGAGCAGTAGGAGCAATACCCCAGCACCTAGGCAGAGCCAAGGTCTGAGTAGCTCTGAAAATGTGAGATAGAAACCCTTGTCTTTGGCAGAGCTGTAGGGATGGATCTGATGCCAAACGAGCAACCTGATGAAAATGTTTCTTCCCACCCACCCCACCCACTTCACAAGCACTCATGCATACAGCAGGTTTCCAACATACCCCTTACATCAGGAGCTACTGAAAAGGGGTGAGTGAGAATCAGGACACATCCTCTGGGCTGTGAAGAGGGAGGTTGAGATGCAGACATCCCACCGGGAAAGCTGTGCAGCTGGGGGGCTCCTGTGCTGACATCAGCAGACTCCTCCAGGGTGTCTGAACGCTGACTCCTGACAACAGTAAAACCCCAAAGTCACTGTGACTGATTGCAACCTGAAGGTCATCAGATACCAGCAGCTTTGCAGCGAAATCACAGAATCACAGAATGTNCCTTTGGCACCTTGGCTTCCCTGGAAAAATGTGGAGGTTGGTGGGCCAGGTGGGAGCCCCGCTGCCCTCCTG